>QXEO01001471.1:791147-831789 GCA_007115705.1 Dactylis glomerata
ATGGCGACTTTGTATGAGTCAAACATGTGTGAGCATGCGCCAAGTCAACCCAAATAAAGCATCAAAGGAGAAAACCAAAATAATGCTTCCAAATAATTAAAACAACGCATGATTTTTTCAAAGGCTCATTAAGCAATCTCAGTCATTTGAGACAAGTCATGCTACAACAAAACCACTAAGCATACTATCAAAAAGACATCAAGCACGACATGCAAAAGCCTAGGCCGCAGTCTACACAAGCTCCTTCTTGTACCACTTTTTTGCATAAAGCTTTTTCTCTTTTCCAACACCATTCAAACTTTTTATAAATAAATATTTTGATGAAAACCAACATGGACCAGAGGTCAAAACACACCTTGATGAAAATATATAACAAGATCTAAACACAAATCAAGGCGAAAATCGAAAGCTAAACGCAGTTCTAGAAAAAGAAGAACACTCGTTGAAATTATAAGAGTGAAAAACGGAGTGTTCTTGGAAAATGAAAAGCAAGGCAACTTCTCCAAAAGGAATTTGTTGGGGTCCAACCATTTATTGCAGCAAACAAAACTAAACAAAACTGAAAACTAAAAACAACTGACGCTCCAAGAAAAACGCATAATGCATGAAGCAATAAAAATATAGTGTGTTGAAAGGTGACCTGATTTTTGCCGATGAAGAAGGGGTGCCTCGGGGGCATCCCCAAGCTTTGACGCTTGTACTTCTTGGATATTTCTTGGGGTGACATGGGCATCCCCAAGATTGAGCTTTTGTCCATTCTTCAACTCATCTCATCATTCTCCAATCCCTACACTTGAAAACTTCCTTCATACAAAACTAAACACAAATCTATTAGCAACATTAGTGTAAGCATAACATTGAATCAACCCCTTTTGGCTTCAGGTTTCAAATCAAAACCACCACATATAAAGCATATACTACTGTAGAAACTTCCCCAAAAGTTCCGTGATCAAAAGAACTAAAAAAGAAAGCGATAAAGCGGCAAACACAAATATTGGCAGAAATCTATCAAAACAGATCAGCTGAAAAAGGTCAAATTTTTAGAGGGTTTTCTGTTGCTGAAATCGAAAAGTGTTCAACTAATGAAAGTTTGGATATAACCTGGGTCATATTCACAAGAAATCGCAGGTCCAAAAGATATACAGAGAATTTTCACGAATTTTTACGGTGCAGCACTGAAAACTGTTTCAGGACAGCAACATCCCCAAATCTTACCTCACTCAAATTAGAGGCTTCTCTTGGCCCAAAAACGAAATAAAAAGAATAAGGAGAGGTTATTACAGTAGTAATAACTTCCAAGACTCAAATAAAAGAAAATAACTGAATGTAAAAACATTGGGTTATCTCCCAAGAGTGTTTTTCTTTAACGCCTTTGAGCTACGCGCAGAAAATGCGAATCAAGTAATATCAAAAGAGGCATTAAGATCCACTATAGGAGTCTTTTCAACAATGAATTGAATTGTGTCCAAATGAGTTTTTGAAGACCCTTTATGATCAATCTTTGGTACACTACTTTCATCAAAAAAGTTTTCAGGACAAATCCAACTAAAATTCTTTTCCAAAGCATCATGAATTCCTGCAAGTTTACAAGGTATTGGCACTCTAAAATCTTCATTGGGTGTACCAACAACTTCAACAGGCGAGCCAAGCTTATTAAATTTCTTAAAAACTTCCCTAGCCTCAATAGCAACATCTCTAAATTCTATGCGCAAAGTTTCCAAGATAAAAACTTTCTTTTCAGGATCTTCAATATCATGAAGCTTAAGAAACATGTATTGCATACAAGGATTAAGGCTAGCAAACCTAGCTTCCAACATGTGAATTAAATAAGCAGAAGCAACTTCATAACTAGGAGCAAGCTCAGCCAAAGACTTTTTCTCAACATCTTTATGCATACTAATATGATTAAAGAACTCCTCAATGTTACTTTTTCCAATAATTGAACCACTACCTACTGAGAGGTCCTCCAAAACATACTTAGGGAACAACATAATGAACTGGAAGTAAAGAAATAACAACTATCAAGGATTCTAATTTTTTTGGGTTTTTGATAAAACAATGCAAGTAAAAATAAAGTAAAGCAAACTTAAAACAAAGTAAAGGATATGCGTGCGAAACTCCCCTTGCAGAAGTCTTCTTCTTCTTCCCCGGCAACGGCGCCAGAAAAGAGCTTGATGCGGTACGGTGTTGATAGTTTTTCATCGTCTAGTTGGGAACCCCAAGAGGAAGGTATGATGAATATAGCAGCAAGGTTTTCCCTCAGTTAAGAAACCAAGGTTTATCGATCAGGAGAGGAAGAAGCCAATACGACTGAAGGTGATGCTTGCTAGTCTAGTGACACTCCAACAAGGGCGCCGTTTATGATCAAACGAGTTAGCGCGTCTTCAACTAGTAGCAACATGGAACCTGCACACAACACAACCAAATACTTTGTTCCCAACTTACGATGAGGTTGTCAATCTCACCGGTTTGCTGTAAACAAAGGAATGAGCGTATCGAGTGGAAAATAGTAATAGTATGCGAGTAAAGTAAACAATGCGAGTTAAGTAAATAGGTGATAGCAATATAAAGGAAATAGGACCGGGGTCCACAGTTCACTAGTGGTGTCTCTTCATAAGATAAAATAATACATGCTGGGTAAACAAATTACAGTTGGGCAATTGATAGAATAAAGACAACGTGCATATGTCGAGAGGATCACTATGAGATTTACTCTGGGCATTACAACAAGATACATAGACCGCCATCCAACTGCATCTATGACTAATAATCCACTTGTGGTGAATCAATCCGAGAACTCCACAAGTATTAAGTTGCGAACAACAGATAACTGCATTAAGCAAAGTATGTAATGTAAACAAAGCATATGCCCTTGAGCATATGAATGTTGTTTTCCCCCTAGTAGCAACAGCACATCTACAACCTTAGAGGTTTCTGTCACTCCCCCAGATTAAATAGAGGCATGAACCCACTATCGAGCATAAATACCCCCTCTTGGAGTCACTAGCAACTACTCGGCCAAGATAGATACTAATAACGGAGAGCATGCAAGATCATAAACAACATAGAGATAACATAAGATAAAATTCAGTACTTCAACTCAATCATAACACCAATATTCATCGGATCCCAACAAACACAACATGTAGAATTACATAATGGTGATCTCGATCATGTAAGGCAGCTCACGAGATCTAAACATGAAGCACATGGTGGAGAAGACAACCATCTAGCTACTGCTATGGACCCATAGTCCAAGGTAGACTACTCACTCATCGCGCCGGAGGCAAGCATGGCGATGAAGAAGACCTCCGGTGGCGATTCCCCTCTCCGGCAGGGTGCCGGGAAGAGCTTCTGGACCCTCCTAATCTTTGGGTCAACGACAGCGGTGGATCGCGATGTGTTCTGGAAAAGTGATCGGGTATTTAGGTTTTTCCCGTCGGGGGGTCTTTATAGGCGAAGGGGCATCGTCAGAAGTGGCCCTGGTGGGGCTCACCATAGGGGGCGCGGGCCAGCCCCAGGCCACGCCCCCTAGTGGTGTGGCCCACCAGTGGCTCTTCTCCGTCTCCTCTTCGGTCTTCTGGAAGATCCGTGAAATATCTGGAAGACTGGCTTTGGTTTCGCCCAATTCCGAGAATATTTTCTGTGTAACTTTTCTGAAACACAAAAATAGCAGAAAACAGGAAACTGGCACTGTGGCACTGTGGCATCTCGTTAATAGGTTAGTTTCGGAAAATGCATAAAAATGCCACGAAGTGTAACGAAACACTAAGCAAATGGTGTAAAAACAAGCATGGAGCATCAAAAATTATGGATACGTTGGAGACGTATCACGTATTCATAATATTGGTCATGCTATTTTACCTACTCCATCCTCTAAATCATTAGACCTAAACCATGTTCTTCATGGTCCTCATGCTTGTCATAATATTTTTTCCATGATTAAACTTTCACATGACAATAACGTTTTTATTTCGCTTCATCCTCATGATTGGATCGGGAAATGAAGGAACCCATTCTTAGAGGTCGTTGTCGTGGTGTTCTCAATGCGATTAAAGCCCATGACGTCAAGCAAGCACTTAACAGTGTCACATGATATGTGGCGTAGGTGCCTAGGTCATCTAGCTTTGCAAGTCATCTAGCATGTTCTTCATAGTCATAATTTACCTTCCACTATAGAGTCCAATAAAAAAGCAGTTTGTGATGCTTGTCAAAAAGTAAAGAGTCACCAATTACCTTTTTCTTTGTCCACTCGTGTAACAAAATTAGAGATTATTTATTCCGATGTGTGGGACAATGCCCAAATTTTTGTTAGTGGTACATCGTTTCTATGTGAGTTTTGTTGATTCTTACAGTCGTTTCTGAAGGAAATATGCCCTAGAGGCAATAATAATATTGTTATTATCAAATTTCTTGTTCATGATAATGTTTATACTCCATGCTATAATTGTATTAAGCGGAAACATTAATACTTGTGTGGTTTATGAACAACACCGTGTCCCTAGTACGCCTCTACTAGACTAGCTCATTGATTAATGGTGGTTAAGGTTTCCTAACCATAGACATGAGTTGTCGATTAATAATGAGGTCATATCATTAGGAGAATGATATGATGGACAGACCCAAATAAAGCAGAGCAATTAGATCGTGTCATCGTGTTCATCTTTGCGAAGCTTTTTCCTATGTCAAGTATTGTATTCCTTAGACCATGAGATAATACAACTCCCTGGTATCGGAAGAAAGCTTTGAGGTCATCAAACATCATCCTATGTGAGGGTGATCATAAAGGTATCTCTCAGGTGATCGGAAAGTACTTGTTAAGTTGTATGTATCGAGATGGAATTTGTCCCTCCCGAGTCGGAGAGATATACTTCGGGCCCACTCGGTAATCGATATCAACACCGCTTGCAAGCATGTGGTTAAGGAGTTAATCACGAAGTGATATCGGATTATAGAACGAGTAAATTACTTGCTGTGAACGAGATTGAACTAGGTATGGCGATACCGACGATCGAATCTCGGGCAAGTAAAATATCGCGTGACGAAGGGAATACATATACGGGATTAATTGAATCATGGTGATGCGTGGTGAATGACCAGCCCGTTGGGAACCCCAAGAGGAAGGTATGATGAGTATAGTAGCTCGTTTTCCCTCAGTTAGAAACCAAGGTTTAATGTCGATCTTGAAGAGGAGAGACGGTGACGACTGAAGGTGATGCTTGCTAGTTTGCGACAGCAGCGGACAATTTATATATGGCGCCTCGTCCAAGCTTTGCTTGCTAGCTGCAACGTGGAACCTGCACACACACAAACAAATACTTTGCTCCCAACTTACGATGAGGTTGTCAATCTCACCGGTTTGCTTGAAATAAAGGTTATGAGCGTATCGAATGGAAAACAGTAGAGAATGCAATAAAGTAAACAGGGCGAGAAAGTAAACAGGTGATAGCAATATGATGGAAATAGGACCGGGGTCCACAGTTCACTAGTGGTGTCTCTCCATAGATAAAACATGCTGGGTAAACAAATTATAGTTGGGCAATTGATAGAATAAAGATAAACGTGATATGTCAAGAAGATCACTATGAGATTTACTCTGGGCATTACAACAAAATACATAGACCGCCATCCAACTGCATCTATGACTAATAATCCACTCCCGGGGATATCAATCCGAACACCCCAGTAGTATTAAGTTGCGAACAACAGATAATTGCATTAAGCAAAGTGTGTAATGTAAACAAAGCATATGCCCTTGAGCATATGAATGTTGTTTTCTCCCTAGTAGCAACAGCACATCTACCACCTTAGAGGTTTCTGTCACTCTCCCAGGTGAAATAGAGGCATGAACCCACTATCGAGCATAAATACCCCCTCTTGGAGTCACTAGCAACTACTCGGCCAAGATAGCTACTAACAACGGAGAGCATGCAAGATCATAAACAACATAGAGATAACAAAAGATAATATTCAGTACAGCAACTTAATCATAAACACCAATATTCATCGGATCCCAACAAACCAAACATGTAGAATTACATAACGGTGATCTCAATCATGTAGGGCAGCTCATGAGATCTAAACATGAAGCACATGGTGGAGAAGACAACCATCTAGCTACTGCTATGGACCCATAGTCCAAGGTAGACTACTCACTCATCGCTCCGGAGGCAAGCATGGCGATGAAGAAGATCTCCGGTGGCGATTCCCCTCTCCGGCAGGGTGCCGGGAAGAGCTTCTGGACCCTCCCGATCTTCGGGTCGACGGCGGCGGCGGATCGCGATTTGTTCTGGAAAACTGATCGGGTCCTTAGGTTTTTTCCGTCGGGGGGTCTTTATAGGCGAAGGGACGATGTCAGAGGAGGGGCCAGGCGCCCTCACACGGGGCCCGCGCGGCCAGGGGCCTGGCCGCGCCACCCCTGTGTGTGGGGCCCTGGTGGCCCCCCTCCTACTTCTCTTCGGATCTCTGGAAGCTTCCGGGTAAAATAAGACTTCAGGAACTTGTTTCGTCCAATTCCGAGAATATTTCCTGTGTATCACTTCTGAAACACAAAAACAGCAGAAAACAGGAAACTGGCACTGTGGCGCTTGTTAATAGGTTAGTTCTGGAAAATGCATAAAAGTGCCACTAAGTGTAACGAAACAATAGGCAAATGGTGTAAAAACAAGCATGGAGCATCAAAAATTATAGATACGTTTGAGACGTATCAAGCATCCCCAAGCTTAACTCCTGCTCGTCCTCGAGTAGGTAAGTGATAACAAATGAATAATTTTTGAGGTGACATGCACCTACACAATCTTGATCACATACGTAAGCATTGTGAGTTGGGATCATAAGAACTTAAAACATGGGCATGAAGATATAATCATGACAATAAGAACTTAGCAACCATGTTGTAAACATGCAAATGAACACAAACAAAAGATCATGAAAATGAAACAATGAAAGTCAAACGTGTGTTCAAATCATAAGGAAAAACATACAAATGGTTTTCAGCTTGTCCTTCAAAGAGAGCAAAACATAAATGCATAGGACACCTTCAAGTTTAAGTGGGCGACTAGATACAAATAATTTAAGAACAAGTGAAACCAACAATATGAATCAATCAATGAACTTTGGGACAATGCATATCACACTAAGAATGACAACTATGCTCTCTTAATGGTGCATAAAGAAAGAAGGTGGTGACTCAACATAAAAGTAGAAGAAAGGCCCTTCGCAGAGGGAAGCAGTGATTGCAAGTTTTAGAACCTTCAAAAATTATGGTACTTACCGGCTTTGAGCTCTCATTGCCCCCATCATAAGCATCTTGAATGGTTAAAGTTAATGCGAGAACAATTATGATGCATATGCTTGACAAATCATAAGTTGAAGACCTCGTGCCCCGTGAATACGAGTACCCAAACCTCATGCTACTTTACTTAGAGTCCCAAGCAAGGCTCCTGTCATTGTAAGTATATGCATATCATTGAGAACCGCCAATGGGGTACCTCCGTGCCCGATGACATGGAACAAGCCCACACCAAAATGACAGGACAAGCAGACAATGAACACCTCGACATCTCTTTTATTTGCCTTTTGTTTAACTTTTTATTGTGAGATGCGTCGTCGAATGTTCACCATGGGTATGCTGCAAATTTCCACCATGAATTATGCATGGCTTAGATTGGCGGCCCGGCGTTTCCCTAACACATATACAAACTCCATGATCCCTACAAGATTCCCAATTCCTTTCACACAGCGGGCATCCATAAACAAAAGATCATGATATCAACTCAAATAAGAAGTGCAATGTTGAAAGCTTGCCCATGACAGCATGGCTGGGCTAGAATCCAACTTACAACTTGCAAGCATAACAACTCAACATAAGAGACCACAATGTCAAATTTTTAGAACAGGAAAAATTAAAGTGTGCCTTCCGGTTCGTAAGAGCTTTACTGACCGAATTTCGCATAACACTGGTAAGAGTTTAATTTGAAGAGAAAATAAAAGCAAGTCAAATTTACTTGGAATAGCAAATTGCTAGTAGGTATGTATGGTGGACACTTTGGAAAACTTTGGCTTTTAGGAGTTGGATGCACGAGTAGAGCTCATACTCAGTACAAGGCGAGGGCTAGCAAAAGACTGGGAGCGACCAACTAAGAGAACAATAATGGCCATAATCATGCAAAGCGACAAAGCGACATTAAAAGAAGCATAAGATGGCATCAAAAGTCAAAAACTAAATGATCATGAAGGCTATTGGCGACCTTGTAAGAGTCTAACATGTGCGAGCATGCGCCAAGTCAACCCAAATAAAGCATCAAGGAGAAAACCAAAATAATGCTTCCATACAATAAAAACAACGCATGATTTTTTCAAAGGCTCATTAAGCAATCTCAGTTATTTGAGACAAGTCATGCTACAGCAAAACCACTAAGCATACTATCAAAAAGACATCAAGCATGACATGAAAAAGCCTAAGCCGCAGTCTATACAAGCTCCTTCTTGTACCACTATTTTGCAAAAAGCTTTTTCTCTTTTCCAACACCATTTGAAATTTTTATAAACACCTCTTTTGATGAAAACCAATAAAGATCAGAGGCAAAAAATACACCTTGATGAAAAGATATGACAAGATCTGAACGCAAATCAAGGTGAAAACGAAAACCAAAAGCAGCAGCAGAAAAAGTAGAACGCTCGATGAACGATAAGAGTGAAAACTAGAGCGTTCTTTGCAAATGAAAACGAGTACATCTCCTCCAAAAGAAATTTGTTGGGGTCCAACCATTTATTGCAGCAAACAAACAAACTAAACCAACTAAGAAAACTAAAACAACTGACGCTCCAAGAAAAACACATAGTGCATGAAGCAATAAAAATATAGTGTTTTGAAAGGTGACCTGATTTTTGCCGATGAAGAAGGGGTGCCTCGGGGGCATCCCCAAGCTTTGACGCTTGTACTTCTTGGATATTTCTTGGGGTGATGCATGGGCATCCCCAAGCTTGAGCTTTTGTCCATTCTTCAACTCATCTCATCATTCTCCAATCCCTACACTTGAAAACTTCCTTCATACAAAACTAAACACAATTCTATTAGCAACATTAGTGTAAGCATAAAATATAATCAACCCACTATTTGCTTCAGGTTTCAATTCAAAACCACCACATATATAGCAAATACTACTGTAGCAACTTCCCAAAAGGTTCCATGACCAAAAGAACTCAAAAGAAAGCGATAAAGTGGCAAACACAAATATTGGCAGAAATCTGTCAAAACTGAACAGCTGACAAAGGTCGAATTTTTGAAAGGTTTTCTGTTGCTCAAATCAAAAAGTGTTCAACTAACAAAAGTTTGGATATAACCTGGGGCATATGCACAAGAAATCGCAGGTCCAAAAGATAAACAGATAATTTATACGAATTTTTACGGTGCAACACCGAAAACAGTTTCAGGACAGCAACATCCCCAAATCTTTACCTCGCTCAAATTAGAGGCTTCTCTTGGCACAAAAACGAAATAAACAAGATAAGGAGCGGTAATTACAGTAGTAATGACTTCCAAGACTCAAATAAAAGAAAAAGTACTGAAAAGAAAACATTGGGTTATCTCCCAAGAGTGCTTTTCTTTAACGCCTTTGAGCTAGGCGCAGAAAATTGCGAATCAAGTATTTTCAAGAGATGAAGCATCAAGCTCAGCGCGTGCCTTACGTCTTGCTTTCTTACCTTTGCTCTTGACTCTAGGAAAGACATGGTTATTGCAAGGTGGAGAGGTAAATGTTATATTGCCTTTTCCCACATCGATGACGGCGCCTAGGAGCTTCAAGAGGGATCTTCCAAGTGTAATTTGTCCTTTCCCTACACATTCAATAACAAGATAATCAGTAGATATCATTCTTCCTAGGACTTTTGTAAAGACTCCTTCAGCTATTCCAAGGGGAAATATAGTGGCATTGTCAGTAAGAGAAATTTCTTCTCCTCCCTCAGAAAGCTTCCAAAGGCTCAAAGATTCATAAACATCCTTTGGCATGAGACAAAATTCAGACATAATATCGCAACGAGCATGAAAAGTTTCACCACTAATGGTGATTTTTATCGTAGGATACCATCTCGAGGGTTCAGAATTTATAGGCACATAATCAAAATGCTGGCGCAAAGTATTGTAACAAGAATTCAAACTAGCAGTGTGAGTCTCAAGAGTATTTAGTATATTAAAAATGCACACAAGAGAGGAATCAAAATAGGTTGGCATGCTATAAATTGTAATCAACTTTTTTATAATATTGAAGGCTTGATCTCCATCACAATGAAGGAAATCTCCTTCTGCAGTAGCATCCAAAGCATATCTATAACGAAGAGAAAGTCCAAAGTAAAAGCTACTAAGAAGCAAACTCAAAGTCATTTTAGGTTCAGTTTTTCCATGCCAATCATAAATTCTAGACCAAGCTTCTTTAAAGCTTTCCTCATCTTTCTGCTTAAAAGTAAAAATCATGTCCTCGGGCGACATAGTAGTAGCAACTGAACTAGACATAATAAACTAAAGTAAACAAGTAAAAATAGCTACCAAGGATTCTAATTTTTTTTGGGTTTTTGATATAAAGCAATGCAGGTAAAATAAATAAAGTAAAGCAAAACAATAACAAAGTAAAGAATGTGTGTGCGAAAAACTCCCCTCGCAGAAGTCTTCTCTTCCTCACCGGCACCGGCGCCAGAAAAAGAGCTTGATGCGTGGTGAATGACCAGCCCGTTGGGAACCCCAAGAGGAAGGTATGATGAGTATAGTAGCTCGTTTTCCCTCAGTTAGAAACCAAGGTTTAATGTCGATCTTGAAGAGGAGAGACGGTGACGACTGAAGGTGATGCTTGCTAGTTTGCGACAGTAGCGGACAATTTATATATGGCGCCTCGTCCAAGCTTTGCTTGCTAGCTGCAACGTGGAACCTGCACACACACAAACAAATACTTTGCTCCCAACTTACGATGAGGTTGTCAATCTCACCGGTTTGCTTGAAACAAAGGTTATGAGCGTATCGAGTGGAAAACAGTAGAGAATGCAATAAAGTAAACAGTGCGAGAAAGTAAACAGGTGATAGCAATATGATGGAAATAGGACCGGGGTCCACAGTTCACTAGTGGTGTCTCTCCATAGATAAAACATGCTGGGTAAACAAATTACAGTTGGGCAATTGATAGAATAAAGATAAACGTGATATGTCAAGAAGATCACTATGAGATTTACTCTGGGCATTACAACAAAATACATAGACCGCCATCCAACTGCATCTATGACTAATAATCCACTCCCGGGGATATCAATCCGAACACCCCAGTAGTATTAAGTTGCGAACAACAGATAATTGCATTAAGCAAAGTGTGTAATGTAAACAAAGCATATGCCCTTGAGCATATGAATGTTGTTTTCTCCCTAGTAGCAACAGCACATCTACCACCTTAGAGGTTTCTGTCACTCCCCAGGTGAAATAGAGGCATGAACCCACTATCGAGCATAAATACCCCCTCTTGGAGTCACTAGCAACTACTCGGCCAAGATAGCTACTAACAACGGAGAGCATGCAAGATCATAAACAACATAGAGATAACAAAAGATAATATTCAGTACAGCAACTTAATCATAAACACCAATATTCATCGGATCCCAACAAACCAAACATGTAGAATTACATAACGGTGATCTCAATCATGTAGGGCAGCTCATGAGATCTAAACATGAAGCACATGGTGGAGAAGACAACCATCTAGCTACTGCTATGTACCCATAGTCCAAGGTAGACTACTCACTCATCGCTCCGGAGGCAAGCATGGCGATGAAGAAGACCTCCGGTGGTGATTCCCCTCTCCGGCAGGGTGCCGGGAAGAGCTTCTGGACCCTCCCAATCTTCGGGTCGACGGCGGCGGCGGATCGCGATGTGTTCTGGAAAACTGATCGGGTCCTTAGGTTTTTTCCGTCGGGGGGTCTTTATAGGCGAAGGGACGATGTCAGAGGAGGGGCCAGTCGCCCTCACACGGGGCCCGCGAGGCCAGGGGCCTGGCCGCGCCGCCCCTGTGTGTGGGGCCCTGGTGGCCCCCCTCCTACTTCTCTTCGGATCTCTGGAAGCTTCCGGGTAAAATAAGACTTCAGGAACTTGTTTCGTCCAATTCCGAGAATATTTCCTGTGTATCACTTCTGAAACACAAAAACAGCAGAAAACAAGAAAATGGCACTGTGGCGCTTGTTAATAGGTTAGTTCCGGAAAATGCATAAAAGTGCCACTAAGTGTAACGAAACAATAGGCAAATGGTGTAAAAACAAGCATGGAGCATCAAAAATTATAGATACGTTTGAGACGTATCACATGGCATCGTGGTTCATCTGATATGATCATCGATGAATATGTGGGATTCAATATGGGTTTCCAGATCCCGCTGTTGATTATTGATAGAAGATCATGTCTGCATATTCTCGAACCCGTAGGGTCACACACTTAACGTGCATCGACGCTGGGATAGAATGGATAATTGGTTTATGAGTTTTTGGTCGGAGTCTCGGATGAGATCCAGGACATCACGAGAGGTTCCGGAATGGTCCGGAGAATAAGATTCATATAAAGGAAAGCAGTTTTTGGATTCCGGAATCGTTTCGAAGTTTATCGGTATTATACAGGAAGGTTCTAGAAGGTTCCAGAGTGGGACCAACGTGGGCCCACTTGTCGGAGGCCTATGTGGGCCTAAGGGGAAGTGTCCTGGCCACTTTGGGCTAGGCGCACAAGGCCCCTAAGGCCCAGCCGGCCAGCCCTTAGGGGAAACCCTAAGGGAACCTTCCAGAAGGAGGGGGGGAAACTTGCCCCCCACTCTTCCCCCTTGGGCCGCCACCCTAGGACTTGGAGGAGGGGCCAAGGCAGCCGGCCAGCCCCCCATATAAGGAGGGGCTGGGGCGTATCCTCCTCTCACTTCAACCCTAGCCGCCGGCCAACTGCTGCCCCTCCACCTCTCTCTCTCGCGACTGTGCGTAGACGAAGCCCTGCCGCAGAAACTCTTCACCATAAGCACCACGCCGTCGTGCTGCAGATCCAATCTATCTCTCCACCATACTTGCTGGACCAAGGAAGGAGGAGACGTCTCTGCACCGTACGTGTGCATCTCTCGGAGGCGCCGCCACTTGCGGCGTAGGATCGGATCGGATCGCGGGGAGGAGACGGCTAGTACGACTACATCATCCACGTTCTGTTGAACATTTCCGCTGTGCGATTTCTTCAAGGGTATGAAGATCTCATCTACCTCTCTCGTTGATTACATCTCCTAGATTAGATCTTGGCTTTCTTGTTCGCATCCGTAGGAATTTTTTTGATTTACTATGCTGCGAAACCCTTCAGTGGTATCAGAGCTAGATCTATGCGTAGATGTGTTTCACGAGTAGAACGCAACATGCTTGTTGCGGGCGTTGATGTTTTCTGTTGCAAACCTCTTGTTGTGTATTTCTTATGGCGCGGCATAGTGAGATTGAAGCGGTCCAGGCCAACTTTACGCGACCTCATTCGCGAGACCGGCTCCGCGCTTGACGTGTGGCTTGTTCCACACATGCGGCTGGTGGATGCCAGTTTCTCTCACTATAGTAGTCATGAGATTTACAATGGATGTTAGCAACCATAATATCACCGTTGTGGCTTTCCGTAGGTAAGAATCGTTCTTAACTTGCTACTCCCATAAGCCACGCAAAACATGCAACAACAAAGTAGAGGCGTCTAACTTGTTTTTGCAGGGAGTGTTTTGTGATATGGTATGGCCACAAGATGTGATGTGATATATGTGATGTATGCAATGATCATGTTTTGTAATCTTTCACGACTTGCATGTCGATGAGTTCACAACCGGCAGGAGCCATATGGTTGTCTTTATAATTGTGTATGACCTGCGTGTCAACTTCTTATACGCCATGTAATAGCTTTACTTTATCGCTAAGTAGTTAGCAATAGTTGTAGTTGCTATTCGTGGTGGAGGCAATCATGGTGGAGTGATGGAGATCATGCCGACGCGCACAAGATGGAGATCATTGCGTGGAGATTGGCTATACCATGTCACATAAAATTATATGCATGTGATGTTTATCCTTTTATGTATCTTATTATGCTTTGATCGCGACGGTAGCATTATAAGATGATTCCTCACTTAAAGATCAAGATAAAATTGTGTTCTCCCCTCGTATGCGCCGTTGCGAAAGTTCGTCGTGTTCAAGCATCTCGTGATGATCGGGTGCTATAAACTCTACGTTCACATACAACGGGTGCAAGCCAGTATTTGCACATGCGGAGATACTTGGGTTTGACTTGACGAGCCTAGCATGTACAGACATGGCCTCGGAACACACGGACCAAAAGGTCAAGCATGAGTCATATGGATGATATGATCAACATGTTGATGTTCACCATTAAAGCTACATCATTCACGTGATGATCGGTCTCGGTGTAGTGAATTTGGATCATGCTTCACTAAACAACTTTGAGGGATGTTGAATTTAGTGGGAGTTCATTAGTAATTTGATTAACTTGAACTAATTATCTTGAACTAAATCTTGTTGTATTTGCATAAGTCGTTGTAGTCTTTGGCACCGTTTCCCACCAAACCTTAGCTTAATTGAGTTAAAAGAACTATAGAATTCTGGATAATCACTTTTCGGACTAGTGCCGTTTAGTTAAAATATCAAGATCAAAGATTAAGTCTTATTGCAAACTTTAGCAAACCTCACTTGCTCCATGCGATTTAATAAGTTGTATTAATCTAAGAGCAATGATTCAAGTTTAGCATCTAAGATCATGTTTGCCTCCATGAGAAATTGATCTTCAAAATTGTTTGAGAATCAAAGTGATCTTGGAGCTGAAAGATTTGTTTCAGAAACTAACAAGAAGTGAAAGATATTTGATATCTAAAACTTTGATTGTTTGCAAAATGATTAAGTATAATTTAGTAAAAGAACATATGCTCATATTGTATGAATATATGTGAAGATTGAAGATGCTAGGCATCCCGATCACCCAAAAGTTTGGGAAACCAATATTATACTTGCATTTGTCCTTAAGAGCTATGGTAGTTTCATCATGAAAGATGTCATGATAGGACGAATGAAAAGGTATCGGCTAAATTGTTTTGCTATACCAAAAAGAATACTAAAGAATGGAATCCGGAAGAATACCAATCATATGATGATGGCGATCCACTTCAAAGTGCAAAATCCAATGCTATTAGTATTTGACTAACATCCTTTGGACTATGTGTCAAATGATTGATGCCACAATTGATGTCGATAGATTCTTCTAAAAGGAGAGGAAATGCTAAATAGGATCTACAAAAGTATTTGGTAGAAAAGGAAAAGACTGGAAATGTCCAGCACAGGTATATAAATGATATACATGTTATAGATGTATTCTTTGCTAGTACATAATGTAATTCTTGGGTATTGGATACTAGATTGTTGGTATGAAATGTCATACAAAGCAACAATACAAGAACTATTATGGCCTAAGTAACTAGCAAAAGAATGTGGTAACAATGCGCATCGAGAAACAAATAAATGTGTTATTGTGTTTTTCGTCGGCATAAAACCTAGCCTTCTAGATTTGTTAAGAACTTAATAATTGTTATTTTGTTCTGGTATTATGAGAGCAATGGTTGTTCAAATTATTACCGTCTTCCATAATCGATGGATAGATTATTATTATCTTGTTGGTAAAATAGACATTTATAACACTGATGCTAAAGGTCGCAAGACAAAACGAATTTCACTTATATATGACACCGCCGTTTAAGTCATATTGGAAACAAAACATGAAAGAAATTCTATATTGATAGAATTTCGAGTCATTTGATTTTGAATTGATTGACGCTTGTAAGACTTTTCCTAAAGATGATTAAACTCTGTTCATGGGCCATGGACAGAACAAGTGACTAACTAAATGGAGATCGTACATGTTGATGTATGTAGTCCATGGTGTGAAGTCGATCATGGTGTATTTTCTATTTCATCAATGACTCGAATAGATGTATGGTATATCTGCTTGATGAGATAGAAGTATGAAACAATTGAAATTGTTCAATTTATGAATTGAAAATTGTTGTAACAAGAAAAATTCAAGTTTTTATGATTGGATCATAAAGAAGAATATTTGAGTTACAAGTTTAGCAAACATCTAAGAGTTAGAGGAATTGTTCCACAAACTTGCATCGTGATAAACACCATAATAGTTTGGAGTTTTCGATGGATGTAATCAAACCTTGTTTGACATGGTTAGATCAATGATGAAATAAAACTACTAATATAATTTGTGGATTATGCTTTAGAGACTACCGCTTTTCACTGAATAGAGCACCATCATAATCCGCTGAAATGACACCGTACAAGTTATAGTTGTCTTTTCTTAAATTTTGGTATGCATGGCATATGTAAAATGTTTACAACCAAAATCGGATTAGTAAGTCTTTGTAGGTCATCCCAAAGAATGTCGATGGGTATTCCTTCTACTATGAACCCAAACACATAGTGATTGTCACTTAAAAGTGAATTTCTTATGAAGGAGTTTTCTCGCGAAAGGTTTAAGTGGGAGGAAAATAGAACTTGATGAGGTTATTGAACCTGAGCAAGATGAGCAAAGTAGCGCAGCACGGAAAATGTTCTGGAAGCGGCAACTGCATTCATGGCTCCCGCACCTACAATATGTTGTAGTCATGGACATCAAAGTTCCTATTTAACCAAGTTGGTCGTAATCAAATAGTAAGATTTGAGGACGAGATATTATTAGATAATAGTAACCAACAATATACAAAGAAGCGATGATGGGCCCTGACTTCGTCATATGAATTATTCTAGCAACAATTACATATTGAGATATGATAGTTGAATAAATGACATGACCCAATGGGTTTTGTTGATTCAAAGGTTGCTAGATATGTATGCAAACTTCTATGGTAGAAGTAAGCATAGCGAAGTTGGAAGCTTCAATGATGAAAATGTTAAAGTGTTAATTTCATCAAGATATTTGAAGATGCTTGTATTACAAGAAAGTAAGTGGGAGCGCTAAGACATATTTCTAATGCTTTATGTAGGTGACATATCGTTTATTGGAAATAATGTGTTTTTCTTGATATTGTTGAGTTTTCATTAAAGTTAGTTTTTGATGAAAGACTTAGGTAAAACCAAAATATTAAGCATCAATGTCTATGCAGATAGATTGAGGCACTAATATAGTTTTGCCAGAGTACATACATGAAATATTGAATTTGTTCAATATGGAAACAATAAGAACGGTTCTTGTTGCATGGAAGAGGTTGGAGCAAGAATCAATTGTTTTGACACTTGATGAGTGAAACCACAAGAATGATTTTATCAATCTTGTATACCATGATATGTAGATCCAGATGTGTCCAATGCTCTAATGGTTATAGCATTCATATGATGATCGTTGGACAATAGTAAAGATATTCTTATGCACTTTCGAAGAAGTAAGAATATGTTCTGTATGCAAAAGTGACAAATGGTTCATTGCAATGAGTTACATTGGCTTTGTCACGCATACAAGTAAAATTTTATCTCAATTTTAAGCTATTTGTTTTGAGTTAGAAGGTGGCACAATAAGATGGAAGAAAGTTCCATGATGACTTGGATGAGTTCCAATGTTAATATTGTGGCGGACACTGCAACGAGGGCTAAGTATATAATCGCTTTAGAAGCGGCATAAAGATGCAAAGTAGATAGTGATAATCCAACTTATTTGTGGCACTGTCGTCCAGGTCATATTGGCGTAAAACGCATGAAGAAACTCCATTCTGATGGACTTTTGGAGTCTCTTGATTTTGAATCATTTGACACGTGCAAGCCATGCCTCATGGGCAAGATGATCAAAACCCCGTTCTCCGGAATAATGGAGCGAGCAATGGACTTATTGGAAATCATACATACCGATGTGTGCGGACCAATGAGTATTTCGACGCACGGTGGATATCGCTATTTTTCTAAGTGTGCTAGTACTATGTAGTCCTATTGTATGACAATAGTGACAACATAGTCTCGGCCAAGAAACAAAGGTCTCACCAGAAGACCAAGTTTATACGATGCTATCTCATACAAGATGAGTAATGCGTGCTGACGCAAAAGAATATGCAAATACAAATGGACCTGAAAATGTCAGACCCGTAGATAAGGTTTACCACGTGCAACGCGTATGAATAACACCGGAATGCCATAGGTGTTAAAAGCGCAAGTATTGACTAGATTATTGACTCTAGTGCAAGTGGGAGACTGAAGGAAATATGCCCTAGAGGCAATAATAATATTGTTATTATCATATTTCTTGTTCATGATAATGTTTATACTCCATGCTATAATTGTATTAAGCGGAAACATTAATACTTGTGTGGTTTATGAACAACACCGTGTCCCTAGTACGCCTCTACTAGACTAGCTCATTGATTAATGATGGTTAAGGTTTCCTAACCATAGACATGAGTTGTCGATTAATAATGAGGTCATATCATTAGGAGAATGATATGATGGACAAACCCAAATAAAGCTGAGCAATTAGATCGTGTCATCGTGTTCATCTTTGCGAAGCTTTTTCCTATGTCAAGTATTGTATTCCTTAGACCATGAGATAATACAACTCCCTGGTATCGGAAGAAAGCTTTGAGGTCATCAAACGTCATCCTATGTGAGGGTGATCATAAAGGTATCTCTCAGGTGATCGGAAAGTACTTGTTGGGTTTTATGTATCGAGATGGAATTTGTCCCTCCCGAGTCAGAGAGATATACTTCGGGCCCACTCGGTAATCGATATCAACACCGCTTGCAAGCATGTGGTTAAGGAGTTAATCACGAAGTGATATCGGATTACGGAATGAGTAAAGTACTTGCTATGAATGAGATTGAACTAGGTATGGCGATACCGACGATCGAATCTCGGGCAAGTAAAATATCGCGTGACGAAGGGAATACATATACGGGATTAATTGAATCCTGGCATCGTGGTTCATCTGATATGATCATCGATGAATATGTGGGATTCAATATGGGTTTCTAGATCCCGCTGTTGATTATTGATAGAAGATCATGTCTGCATATTCTCGAACCCGTAGGGTCACACACTTAACGTGCATCGACGCTAGGATAGAATGGATAATTGGTTTATGAGTTTTTGGTCGGAGTCTCGGATGAGATCCAGGACATCACGAGAGGTTCCGGAATGGTCCGGAGAATAAGATTCATATAAAGGAAAGCAGTTTTTGGATTCCGGAATCGTTTCGGAGTTTATCGGTATTGTACAGGAAGGTTCTAGAAGGTTCCGAAGTGGGACCAACGTGGGCCCACTTGTCGGAGGCCTATGTGGGCCTAAGGGGAAGTGTCCTGGCCACTTTGGGCCAGGCGCACAAGGCCCCTAAGGCCCAGCCGGCCAGCCCTTAGGGGAAACCCTAAGGGAACTTTCCAGAAGGAGGGGGGGGGGGAAACTTGCCCCCCCACTCTTCCCCCTTGGGCCGCCGCCCTAGGACTTGGAGGAGGGGCCAAGGCAGCCGGCCAGCCCCCCATATAAGGAGGGGCTGGGGCGCACCCTCCTCTCACTTCAACCCTAGCCGCCGGCCAACTGCTGCCCCTCCACCTCTCTCTCTCGCGACTGTGCGTAGGTGAAGCCCTACCGCAGAAACTCTCCACCATAAGCACCACGCCGTCGTGCTGCAGATCCAATCTATCTCTCCACCATACTTGCTGGACCAAGGAAGGAGGAGACGTCGCTGCACCGTACGTGTGCATCTCTCGGAGGCGCCGCCACTTGCGGCGTAGGATCGGATCGGATCGCGGGGAGGAGACGGCTAGTACGACTACATCATCCACGTTCTGTTGAACATTTCCGCTGTGCGATTTCTTCAAGGGTATGAAGATCTCATCTACCTCTCTCGTTGATTACATCTCCTAGATTAGATCTTGGCTTTCTTGTTCGCATCCGTAGAATTTTTTTTGATTTACTATGCTGCGAAACCCTTCAGTTTCACTTGGCTCTATTTGATTAAGCCTAAATATGATGTCTATGGTGTATTTCTTCAATTTCACAAACACAATCGCAAGATTATTCATGTGCAAACCGACTGGAGTGGAGAATATGAGAAACTTCACCCCTTCTTTCATAACCTAGGCATATCTCATTGAGTGTCATGTCCACACACTCACTAACAAAAGGGATTTCTATTTTCGTGCCCTCAGGTCCTTAGTTATACTCAGTTTTCCCCAGCTCGTTAGTTTTTCCTCAGTTTTCCCCAAGCCGTTGTCTGAAACCCTCAGAAGGAGCTCGGATGGGAGGATTCCCGTTTAGTTGACCGTTTCCGTGCTGACATGTAGGGCCGCGTCGTGTGGGGCCGCGTCGCGTGGGGCTGGTAGAAAGGGACCGCGTGGGACAGGACGAGACCATGTTTGGTTGTACGTGAGAGCTCGGTTCTGTCTCTCTCGGGCCAAATTGGTATTGCCTTTTCAGAGCGCCTTTTCAGAGCGCCTTTTTTCCCTCTCTCTCTGTAACAGTTCTTTCTCTTTTCACCAAATTAGTATCAAATCTAGAGAAGCTTCTATTTCTGTCTTTCTTCAATGATTGTTGCCTTTTGGCCTTTGTTTTTTGCCCAATATGGTAACAAATCTAGTAGCAAATCTAGAAGCTAGTATAGGATAAATTCACAGCAGCATAATAAATCCAGAAAACTAAGTATAATACATAAACTGTATACAGCAGCCAAAATGTAATGCCCTGCCTTTTGCTAAAGGCAGAACTCCTGTGTTGATGTGCCATTCCCTGGATCAGTAGATAGCACCACAGTACAAAATAAGTAATCATTGCAATAGCATCAATATTACAACGTAAATCCAGTTACATAGGTCTTCAACCTTACGAGTACACAACATAAAGCATAGTTGCAGTGAGCCTCCATTCTTCATCACGTGCCACAAGCAGACATGTTGGAATGTAGTCTCGAGATCCTACTCCTGGTTCCTTACTCGAAATAAAACCTGCACGTTTGAATATGCAGCCCCAGAGGGGTCAGTACAATGATGTACTGGCAAATGACACATATATGGTGGCATTTTTGTGGAAAAGACTATACTACATGACATTTGGCTGGTGGATCTCATAGGCTGATTTGCATAAAGCCAATTTTATCCTATAATCCTTTTTAATACTTTCTTTCAAAATTTTATTTTTCAAGGGTCAAGACAACCCCCATACACTATATACTGGCCGGTATGTAGTTCTGGGCGCAACTCAACAAAGTTGGAACCTCAGGCACCACCACCCCTCGGAGTGTATGGTCCTTAGTTCCTACCTAGGGTTTCTAGACAAATTTTAATAATTCAGAATCGGTGATGAGATTCTTCCGTACATTCCATGTCTAGAGACTCAATTGTCCATAACCGAGGACACGGCTAATCAATTAGTTTAAACACCTTGCAAGGGTTGTGCACTTTCACCTTACGATTCATTTTATGCCCATACATAAAATGAAACGAGACCTTTTAGAGGAGAGAACAACTAACTGGCAAGATCCGTTCCCAACCTATAATTCAGCTACCACCATCTTCTTGCACACAAGTTGCACTCCCACATCTAATCAGTCAAGACAGAGCCCATAATGTCATAAGGCTGCACTGGAAGTACACTAAGTATGGAAGACATAGCCATCTCTTTATTCCTGGGTGGCAAACCACAAGTGAACGCCCAGGTAGCAACTACACAAAGTGTAGCCCCAGGTCGCCACTCAACATCGCCTCCACCATCAAATCAATCCACCCAGGTGTTTCATTTTAGTTGAAGTTCTTAATTTGTTCACAAAACACTTTTCAAGTGATCAAGGCATGGCATCAATATTTTTCAAGGGAAAAGATACGAATAGGCGCCGCAGATTTCTCTCCACATGCGGCGGTGCGTCACGATTCGTAAAAGCCTTTCGCGTGACTCCAGCTCTCCATCGCCTTATCCCCTCTTCCGCCTTATCCTCTCGTTGGCCTCTGTTGTCCACTCATTCTTCCCTCTTTGTGTCAAATCCACGCGCAAGAGCACCGTCCCGTCGCCGACGAACGCGAGGGGAGGTGCGACGCAGAGAGAGCTTCACCAGGCCTCCGCCAATAAGCGCAAGGAAAGGCCGTCCATCCCTAGTGCAGGCACGCTGCCGCCGACGAGCACAGTGGGGAGAGGACCGCCGCCGTCAAGCTCGAGGAGGCGCTACACAGGGAGTGCTCCGCCAGGCCGCCGCCGAAGAGTGCGAGGAGACGGCTTCCATCCCTACCGCGGGGACATCGCCGCCTACGAGCATAGCGGGGAGGTCCCTGCCGTTGTTGAGCTCGAGGAGGCGCGATGTTCGGAGTGTTGCGTCAAGCCGCCGCCGACGAACGCGAGGGCAAGGGGGCAGGTCGTGGAGAGTGCTCCGCCAGGCCGCCCCTGATGAGTGCGAGAAGACGGCTTCCGTCCGTAGCGTGGGACGCCGCTCCGGACAAGCACACAGCGGAGAGAGCACCGAAGCCGTCGAGCTCCTAGAGGAAGTTGTGACCGTCGAGAGCTCCCACGGCTGTCTCTGCTCCGGGCCGCCGATCTGCATGTGCGTGCGCTGCAGGTCACTCTCCGGGTTGTTCACTGCCTCCATTGGGCTAGCTATCGACGTCCCCACTGGCGTTCCTGGGCGTGGTTGGCCTGGTTCGTGGTGCAAGTGGAGGCCAGGCAGGGAAGGAGTGAGCGGGACTAATCGTGAGTGCTTGCCTGGTAGTTGTGTATGATTAATTCGGTAGCGATTAAGGATTAATCAGGTAGCTGTGTGTCATTACCTGGTAGCTTTGAGATTAATCTGGTAGCTGTTTGATAACCTATTAACTGTGAGTTATTATCTGGTAGCTATGAGTGATTAATCTGGTAGCTGCGATAGCTATGAGTGTTTAATCTAATAGCTGCTAGTGATTAATCTGGTAGTTGTGAGTAATTAATTTGATAATTGTACTGATTTAATTTGGTAATTGTGATTGAATTAATCTGAGAGCTGGACCGATTTTTGTAGCTGTTTGTAAATGTTAATATAACCTCTCCTCGCACTCGGCGGTGGCGGCCCGGCGAACTAAAAAGTTAGCTCTACTGCACAACTTACATCTACTCTGAATCATGACTTTTTAATCCGAGGGACATGGCCTTACGCTTTTTGCATGTTACCGTGTAGACAGTCGAGTCAGGAGGGGGCCCGGTTTGTTTGCTAGCGAGGCTGATTAGCATGATGTCAGCAACCGCCGCACGGGGAAACAAATGTGCGGCGCCGCTGTGTAGCAAAGTCCATTTTTCAAAGTATTTAGCATCCTAACGGGGGGTTTTGTGGGATTGCTACACACTACTAGGATCTAAGCATTTGATAAAACTGTTGAATAAATCACCTAATCATGCATACTACAAGAAGTGAGTACACTAATGCATAAGTAAAAATGGGAAAAGGGACATGTGTGTCACTTGCCTTTTTTGAAGGTCACGACGTTCCACTTCTCTCAACTAAGCACGTAGCTCTCCGCACAAACTATAGCATAGAAATAACATAACATAAACAATCCATACAAACACAATCAAACAAATCAAACAATTGAAAAGTGTCTGTTTAACAATTTAGATTTATCGATGTGTTATGACAAGAAAGATATGGCAAAGGGTCATATGGGTTGTGAGATATGAATTTGAGAGCTTAGTTGGGAAAGATCAATATGGTTTGAGAGAGAATTGTACTAGGCAAAATATAAATGATGAAGTTTTTATGCTTTATTAAAGCATATAAGAGTTTTAGGAATAGCTCATGTGAAATAAATTACACAAGAGCCGATTTGTGCAACTACAACACTATTGAGTAAATGTGACAACAATTACTCTTAAATAGCATCTATTGCACTTAGGAACTAGGCTAGGTTTTAAGAATGCTTGAACAACTCAATTAGCACATTTGCTAGTTGAATAGTTCAATACTCGTGAATAGAATTAAGTAGGTATTGGATTGGGTATGAATGATTGATATTTGAGGATATGGCTCAAATGGTTCATTGTTCAACATGGTGTATAACACATACTATGGTACGGGTTATAACAACTCCACAATAATAGAACCTAAGTTTTAGATGAATTCATATTCTACTCAAGTAGCACATTTGCAATTTGAGTACATGTATGAATTAGATAAAATATAATGAGTGAGGTCTCTATGCTTTATTAAAGCATATTGAATCTTGGAATATCTCATGTGGGTAAATCACATAAGAGACAAAATAGTGCAATAGCAATACTATTGAATAGTTGTGACAACAATTATTCTTAAATAGTATATATTACACTTAAGCTTAGGCTAGGATTCTTATAACATTGAAGTATTCAATTAACTCAAATGCAAATTGAATGGTTCAATGCAAGGCTAAGATTGAGTAGACATGAATAAAAGGCTATAGGTAATAGATATATATATAGATGATGTTTGAAAACATGGCTTAAGGTTCCTAATGAGTAAATAGGATTGGGTTAAGTACTATGATGTTGATTTGATCAATACTATAGTAGCAAAAGTAGAAACTAAGATTGAAAGTATCACACTTTACTCAAATTACATGTTTGTAATTTGAATAAGTGGGTACTATACAAGATAGGTCTAAGTAGATATGATCTTGATCAAGATGTTGTTTAGATAACATTGATGGCCAGGTAAGATTATAGGATTTGCTAATGTAGAAAGAAACATTGCTAAAAGAAATAGTTTTATTCCTGTAGTGGAAATCACTCAAATCCTCATATTAGGATTTGAATACTTGCGAGATGGTTCAAGAAATTATGGGAGTGATGCTACTGGATGGCTTGCAGTAATACAAAGTCACTGCAATTGGAATCACTCTAAAATAAGCTGTAGAATTTGAATTATCACCAAAATAGAGATTTGGACAAATTTGAATGCACAAAGTGTGTGCACATATCAAATTTGGATTTTCTTGATCCTACGATGTTCTACAAGTTGAGGGGATTCCAAAGACTACAAATTTGTAATTTTTGGATGCATAGAACTAAAGAAATGAAATGATCAAGCTAACAGAAGGTTTGATTCCAATTTGAAAATAGTTTCAAATTGGACCCATAAAATATAAGATATTATGGTACTACTGGATTCTAGATGTTCTAAGGATTCCAACGAGATATTATTTGCTATTTTTGGACCTACAGATCGAAAGATATGATTTTTCAAGGTTCTGGCTAAAATCAGATTCAAAATTCTATTTTGACTCGAGTTTGAACTGGAGGCTGACACGTGGCTGTATCGGATTGGAGGGTACCGGTTCGGTCGGATCGACGTTGTGGGACGTTAGATCTAATGAGATCTGGACGGATCAGATCAACCGATACCCCTTCACTAAGTGATTTAATCTTAGCCTCTGGATCTAGATCTGAGGGTCAAGGAGGAGAGGGGAGAGGGAGCTCACCGAGGTGACGCCGGCGGCGAGGTCGGCGGCTCTGGGGTCAACGCCGTGGTGGTTCTGGCGGTTTCGGAGACCCGTGGACATGATGACGGTGTTCAGAAAGAGATGGTGAGGATGATGGTGTGCAGGACTTGGGTTCTTGCTTCCTGTAACAGTGAAGAGGTGTGACCGGAGTCAGTAGGTGCGGAGGTGTTGTCCTGGGCACGGTTAACCGCGATGCCAGGAGAGGTTGCTGGGCTCCAATGTTCTTACCAGGGGACGTAGGACGTCGAGGACATTGCGGTGGCGAGGTCTTCGGTTCGGAGGTGGTCTAGACGCTGGACGATTGCTCGCCGGAGCTTTGCCCGCGGACGGTGAGATCCAGTAGGGGACGGTCTCGTCGCTCTGGAGCGCAGGCAGACAAAGAATCATGTCAGGGAGATGCGTAGGGGTTCGAGAGAGGGAGTGGTGCAAACGCGTCGGCTCGGGGCGGTTGGGGCTTACCAGAATCGCCGAAGTTCTCCGATGGCAGTAGCGGCGAGGCATGGTCTGGTTTGTGCAGCCTAGCGGCGGTGTTAGATCGAGGGCAGAGGGGAAATAGAGAGGAGGGTGAAGGCTTTATATAGGCGCGAAGCGGGGACGAAACAGAAGTGGAATTAAGGAGGAGTAACGGCGGGCTCGGTCATGCTCGCCGGCGAAATTTCCGTTGAAGGAGGAAGACGGTGACGTGGCCCTGGCAGGTGGGTCCCGCACGTCAGCGAGGGGAGGAGAGAAGCAGGGATACCGGTTCGGGTTTTGTTTCCTGCTGGGCCGTGGGCCGATTCTGATGCCGGGCCAGATGGGTTCCCCGGGGTCCTTTTCAAATTTTATTTTTCTTTTCTTCTTTTCCCTTTTTGTTTTTCTTATTTCTTTTGTATCTTTTGCAAAAATGCTTCAAATCAATTCAAACCAGTTTCTAAAATTTTCTAAAATTCAGCACATTATTTTAAGCCATCCAGTAACATGTTTTCAAAACAAATATAGGGTTTTGGGTAAAACCTCATATTCGAGCAAAGAAGCTTTGCTTGCATAACATGAAATAGAAATAGAAATAGGGTTTTGAAAACAACACTCTGGAAATAGGGGAATGATATTTGATAAATAAAAATTGGAATTCACTTCCAATCATAGGTTTTGAAAAGATAATCTTTATAAACACTTTTGTAACTCATTTCTCTGCAAGCAAGCTTGCATAAGTTTGAATGAAAGAAGAAAGAAAAATATTACTTTGGTATTGAGTTTTCTCAAAGAGGTCCTTCAAGAAGATAATAGAAAGTTTAAAATAGTTTTCTAATAAAGCTTTCAAATAGACTCAAAAAGTTTTAAATCCCTGTGAAATTTCAATCAACACAACAAAACAAAAACAAAAATTTCCCTCCAAAATTTGATAAAATCTTGGGATGTTACAGACTACCACCCTTAAAAGAAATCTCGTCCCCGAGATTGGAGAAAGGCTAAAAAGAAAGTAGGCATTAGGTTATCTGGGTTTAGGTATCTGGGTGGCTACCACCCTTAAAAGAAAATTCCTCTTGGTGGTATCTTGATGCTTCCTTAGGCACTTGCATTTTGTTCCCAGCTTGCATTCATTATTATGCCGTTTTCCTGAACCGCCCTTCTCAGACATTTTGATGTTCATCACTATGTTCAAAAGTGGGCACACCAAGGGTTCCATCCAATTCTGGTGATAAGCAGACATCATCCATTGCGTTGTCTTCAACAAGGTAGTCCAGATCTTCATTTATAATAGGTGGGTGTCTACTCACAATTCCGGGCACCAACCTTCCTTATGGGGTTGCTTGAGGTAACCTTACTCTATTGTAGAGCTTTCTATCCAACGGGGTAGTTGTTGAACTACTTTGGACACTGAGGAGTCACTCTTTGGTTGAATCAGAGGACCAAGCTGAGTTGTCTCCTCTTTGGGGTCATTCAGAAGACCAAGCTGAGAGGGTATCCTCTCATCATATCAACTTCTTTATCATCATCCTTAGAGGTTCTTCATCTCACGGTTGCTTCCTTATACCATTCTGCTCCTCAATTTTCCACGATACCATTCTGTTCTGGTAACCTTCCTGGTTGTTGGACATCTTCCAAGAAAGTGTATCTAGCCCCTTTTTTTTGGTCGGTCTTCACCAAGGCCAAGACATCATACAGGCTATCACTATACTCCTTGTTGCTTTTTAGCTGATTTTCGTTCCAAGAATCTCAAAAGATGACTCAGTGCCAAGCACTGCATGCTTGCCCCACGAACATGATGAGACCACACATCCCAATGAATTAGGATGGCATCTCTCTGCAGTCTTCTCATGCATTTCATAGGGGTAAACAAGGTGGACTCTATAAGAGCTACTTGCACTTTTAAGGGACGGAAGGTCGCCTTATAACCAGCATTGTTGAATCTTTTCTTGATACCGGTGCTCATCATGCTATCTGCCACTAGTACCAGATGGTCCTTAAGAATTCGTTTCGCAACCATCTTCATAGTCATTGGAAGACGCTAGATGGCTTGATCATATCTCGAAGATGAATTCCTTTGCAAGAATAAGTGACGAGGTTTATCCCCGGCAATGCCCATGTCGAAGGGCTTTCGATCTAGGAAGCGAATTGAGGACCTGGCGAACTCGACGGCGATCAGACGAAAGCAGAAGGACACGAGGATTTACCCAGGTTCAGCCCCCTCGAAAGGTAAAAGGCCTACGTCCTGCTTGTCTGACTTTTGTATTGAGGTGGTGACAGTGATGATGGTGTTACAATGGCGGCGTAGATTGGATCTAGCCGAAAGTAGAGAACTCGAAGGTGTCGAGCGCTCCGGCGTGAGGTGGGTGGAAGCGAGTCTAGGGTTTCGAGACCTCCCTCCCAGCCTTTTATAAGTCAAGGCTAGGTCTCAGGAGTGTCTCTCAAGCCAAGTACAGATTGGATCACCCGAGGCCTAGTCTAACTTGGACTCCTCGAAATCTTGCTTGTGCACCAAGTATTGCTCCTAGGCCGCGTCAGGCCATAGCCTTGATAGGCCTCGAAAGCCTTTCCTGAGACCCTCTACCTGGGCCGAAAACCAGGTAGGCGAATGTCGGGGGCCCATCTGTCATTCCTTCGTCAGTAGCCCCCGAGTGCCTGGGATAGCCGAAGACTATGGCAGGGACTCCTCCCGAAAGTCTCCTTAGCCGCACCCGATATGAGCACTTAGCCTGTAAAACTGTGAATGCATAGAAATCATTCGAGTAGTATGCTTGTTTGGTACAAAATTTTCGAGTTACTCTCATCTAGAGCCTCAAAAGTGCTAAGTTGGGTTTGCAGAGGGATGCGCATAACCGGCCTGAGACTCACGCTGGGTCTCAGTTAATTGCATTGCTGCAAAGACATACGGTTAGCTTACTCAGATTCGAGTCCCCCGACTCGAACCCGCGTGGGCTGGCGCTACCCCGACCCGAGCCGCGTCGGACTTACCAGGTCGGAGCCCAGTTCATTGTGAGGCACCCGATGCGTCCATCGGTGCAAACTTCATACCGTAGGTATGGAAAATTTCCGGCAGAGCGCGTTCGATACGAATACCGGGCCATCCGGTATTGCAAACCGTGGACTTACCTTCGTATTTGACATACGGCATCCGAACTGGTATATTGCCACCAACATTTGGGCATGTTGATTGAGGAGCGTTGATAGCTGGGGAGGCAGGTTAGAACAAGATGATTCAAAGGTCCGAAGTTCGAACCCGAATCTTTGAAGGCGTTATTGGGTCGAAAGAAGCAGCTCGAAAGATCGAATCCCTGCCTCGAATGTCTCGAAGGCGCTGCTGGCCCGAAAGAAATAGCTCGAGGGACCGAAGTCCTGCTTCGAATGTCTCGAAGGCGCTGCTGGCCCGAAAGAGATAGCTTTGAGGGACAGAAATCCTGTCTCGAATATAACGAAGGCGCTGCTGGCCCGAAAGAAATAGCTCGAGGGATCGAAATCCTGCCTCGAATACATCGAAGGCGCTGCTGGCCCGAAAGAAAGAACTCGAGGAGCAAAAAAGGCAGAGTCACCGAAAAAACTCGGTGCAGATTCGAATGACGCAAAAGAGATGTACACAAAGAATCTCGAAAGAGAACCCAATCGAGATGCTGCTCAAGTATAAGGGGCACATACCTTCGAACCTCGAAAGAACCCTTGCCAGTCTTTGCCCTTTGAGTCGAAAAGGAAAAAGTCTACCCAGAGAAACGCGTCATCACTGACGATAAGCAGTGTCGAGTTGTCACCTCATCTTCTGCAGGACAGGCCTGACCCTGCCAGGACGAGACGTATGGTGGGCCCTCAGGCCGCGCACCGCGGCCATTGACAGAGTTTGACCGCACGTCCCGCGCGTGGGTGAGAAATAACCGGCGCGGTTTCCTTGATTACCGCGCGTAGTGGACGCCGCGGTGCTCGCATGCTGACACGTGGATGGTTGGATTAGTTTGGCCGTTTCCACTTCATCGTGGATGGCCAAGATCTGACGTAGATCTCTAGAGCCGGAATAAATGACGGTGGCAGGGTAACAGTCTGTCTCACACCGCCGCCATCGTCTCCTTCCTCGCGCAGTGCTCCTGTAGCTCTACCTTTCCATCTCCATTTCCGCGACCTTTGCTGCGCCCTGACCATGGGCAAGAGGAGCTCCACTGCCGCCGGCGCCACTGCCGCCGCCAAGAAGGCCAAGACGGCCGACGCCGAAGGCTCCGCCGTTGGACGCTGGGTCCAATCCAAGGTCGGGAACAAGGAACTGTCCCAGGCCGAGAAGATGGGCCTCCTGAAGAACACGCCGGCGGAATCGCTCGCCGCCGGCCCGGAGATCGTTCCCCGGCCGCCCCTCGGATTCCGGGTAATTTTCATCGCCTTTTTGCTACGGGGTTTATCTTTTCCCCCACATCCTTTTCTCCGTGGCCTTCTCTTTGCTTACGGGATTCAGCTCCACGACCTGAATCCCAACTCCATCCTTCACATTGCGTGCTTTATCACGCTTTGTGAATGCTTCCTGGGGATCGAACCCCACTGGGCGTTGTGGCGCCGAATCTTTGCTATTCGGCACCCTCTGCCATATCAAACCGGCGGCTTTGGCGTTCAAGTGCGCCCAGACGTCGAATACTTCAATCTTCAAGCGCCCGAAAATAATCCCGGGTGGAGGACGAAGTGGTATTACGCCAAGGACAAGTCCTCCGACGGCGAAAGCTTCGGGCTTGAAGAATTCCATCCCACCGGCGTTCTCCGACCTCGTGTCTCCTGGAGGCACAACCTTTCGGACGAGGAGCTGAAGACTACAGAGCCGCTGATGGAGAAGATTCAGCATCTTCGAGCTACTCCGAAGAAGGAGCTTTCGGGGATTCAGCTCATCCGAACTTTTATCGAACGTCGAATCCAGCCGCTGGCTGCTCGAGCCCACTGCATGTGGGATTACAGCGATCGCCGGGACTCGACTCGCATCTCCCAGGATGAGCTGCATGAGGCCGAAATCGACGAGTGCGTACGCGCCGTCACGAACATCAAGAAAAAGGATCCTGTGCCGAAGATTTTCGGCGCCGTAGCTTTTAGCAAGGCCTTTCCCCGCACTGAGGTATGATCTGATTCGTAGTCGAACTTCTTCCTTGTTTCTTAACCGAATCATCCAGTGTCAAATGCCGTCCTCATCCTTGTGCAGGTAGTTGACATAGCTCGATGCTATCCGCCCCAGCCCGAGATGGGCGAATATCCGGGGCGTGATTTTGCCGAGGTTCTGGAAGAATCGACCTCCGCTGCTCCGTCGCCACCGAGGGCTCCGAAGAGACAACGAATCGCGGACGTTGTCGAGGATTCGGAAGACCTCGATGACACTCGTTTTACTTCGGGAGATGATGGCAACAGTGCTATCCCCGCTTCGCCTCTGAGCCGCCGCGCTCCCCCTCGGACAGACAAGAAAGTCTTCCCGAAATTCGGGATTGACGCATCGTAAGTGTCCCTTGCCGAACTTGTACATCCTGTGGTTTTAACTGTCTGGTTCTTCTCATTGATGCTTGTTTCAGATCGTCCTCCGAGGGAACATCGACCGGTCCTGGGGATCAAGAACAATACCAGATTCGGCCCCATGACCATGCCCTCGAACAAACGGCGGATTCGCAGGAGAAGGCTACCGACGCCGCCGCCCCCGAAGTCGCTCTGACGAAGCCTTCGACTTCTTCCAAAAAGAAGGCGACAGAACAAGAATTTGTGCTTGTCTCCTCATCCGACGGGCCTTCCGGTCCCATCAACCATGTAAGTCCGGAGACTTTCAGCTTGCGCTTCGCATATTTCACCATCAGTAGCCCCCGAGGGTGAGTCGAAGTGTTTACACTTGGGCTTGCCCTCCGAACCATGATTCGAAGGTTAACTTTTCGCCCGGCCTTCTCTAGCCCGTTGTCAGGGACCTGTCGAAGGTTTGTAGGAGCTTCTTCGCCTTAGAGGAAGAGAACCGAAGGCTGACTGAGCAGCTCGACGAAACTCGACGTGAGTAATGCCACCTTCCTTGCAAGATTCGGCTTTGTATATGATACGATGCTTCGTTCGCTGAACACTTCCTTTTACTGGCTAGGGATTGGGGCCCAGGCTGCTGCTGACAAGACCTCCCTGAAATCTCAGCTGGACAATCTTGTCACTGAGAATACGGGTTTGAAGGCTAAGGTCGCCGAGCTGAACGACGAAATCGCCCGAATGAAGGGCGAATCGGCCGAAGCTAAGGAGCGTGCGAATAAGAGCCGTCTGGACGCCGAAGCCCGCGAAGGAGAGCTGACCCAGCGCCTGCAAACTTCACTTGATGCCATGCGTGGTAAGTTCTTCAAGCTTTGTCTGGAATAATTTTCGTGCCGAAAAGTCGTGTTGTGACCTGGCTGTCTGGTTGTTTGTGTAGCTGCTGCCGAATTAGATGCCGGGGCGATGAAGGGGCCTGCTGGAATCGAATCCAGTGTCGGCTTTGCCGAGCGCCTGAGTCGAGAGGTTGTCAACCTCTTAGCGCGGGTGCGGTCGACGCTGGTTCGCGTTCGGGATACGTCTGTACCCGATTCGACCAGCGACTCCATGGCGGGGATCCTTGACGCCGTGGCGGTGAAGGCGGGCGGCGAAGACCCGTTATTTGCCGCAGTACGCCGTCAGGTAACTATCGGCACCGAGTCTGTCTTCTCCATGATGATGATGCACGACGTGGAGTTCGACGCTGACAAGGTCACGAGCACATACCCGAAAGATAAGGACGGTCGCGACAAGTCCGCCAAGGCTTATGTCGCTCGTGCTCGTGAACTGGCTGCTCGAATGACGGGCTTTCTGGCCGATAGGAACGAGAAGCGTGCGGCGGCGAGGGCTCGGAAGCATGGCGCGTCCGCTGCACCGTCTAGCAAGGCTGGTAGTTCGGCGTAGTGCGAGCAGCACTTCTGGTGCCCACTTGTAATTAGTTTTGTTGGTCCACATCGAGGGCTGTGACCCCGATTAGAACCCTTTCTGCTGTAAAACTTGTTCTGCTGTTATGTTAATTTGCTTGGCCTTTGGTCGCCGAATGCTTGTGTGTGATGCTCGACTCCTCGTGCAGGATCCTTCGCTGACCTCTGGTGCTTGGCCTGTTTCGTACGAAACAATCGGCAGTTCACCTGGTGCTGTAGAGCGAAGAACGCCCTCCTCAGGCGAGTTGTCGCTAATTCGTTCGTTGCGCGACCATCTTCAAAATTCGCAGCGTCAACTGAAGGTGGTTACCGCCAAGGTCGACGTCGCCCTATCGAAGGCGTCGTACGCTGCAGACTGCGAGAAATTCCTTCTCGACGAGATTGAGAATCTTGGGAAGTCTCTTCAGTGTGAGTCTTTAGACCCCTTTGAGCTTTGTGTTGGCCTGAGCGTGTAGGATTGAATCTTCGTTTTCTTGTTCGCAGATACGTGTCTTGACAGTGCAGCCGAAGCTCGGCGCGTAAATGCGCATATTATTGCTGCCCAGAATCATGCCAACTCCGTTGCGGATAACTTCTGGGCTGATCGGTCGAAGGCGATGAAGCTGACGCTCCTTCAAGACAGGATTGCTCAAGCTGGTGCGTTGGCTGAGACGAGCCGGGGCGCCCTTGCGCTGGTGCACCAGGCGATGTTTCCTCTAAATGATCAGCCCGAAGGTTTGCCGGCGCTGCTCGATCGATTCGAGAACGGCAACGCCATACATTCCTTTGTCCGGGCGCACCTGCGCAGTGGGGCTGTGGTTGCACTTGCTTTCGTTCATGCGCACTACCCTGAAGTCGACCTAGAGCTTCTGAAGACGCCTCCGCCGTCGCCCAGTGGTCGCTACGACATGGAGCGACATTATGCTGCTTGTAGAAGCACCGGCGACTGTATCGCTCGACAAATTGTCGTCGAAAGTGATCGGCAAAGGGCGAACCAGGGTGCCGCGGCGCCATGAACTATCCTTGTGGATGTGTTTGTCCCTCCAATCTGTGTATGTATATATCTTCTTCGTCTGTGTTGAAAAGGCAGAGATTCCGAGCATCGATTAGGAGGGCGAAAGTTCTCCAGCGTAGGTCGAGAGAATGCGTCCCCCAAACGTGAGCTGATAGAGCGCGGCCCCAGAGCATAGGCAAATCCCCCGAGCGTGGGTTGAAAGGCTTGAGCCCCCGAGCGTGGGTCGAAAGGCTGAGCCCCCGAGCGTGGGTCGAAAGGCTGGGCCCCCGAGCGTGGGTCGAAGCCCCCGAGCGTGGGTCGAAAGGCTGAGCCCCCGAGCGTGGGTCGAAGCCCCCGAGCGTGGGTCGAAAGGCTGAGCCCCCGAGCGTGGGTCGAAAGGCTGAGCCCCCGAGCGTGGGTCGAAGCCCCCGAGCGTGGGTCGAAGCCCCCGAGCGTGGGTCGAAAGGCTGAGCCCCCGAGCGTGGGTCGAAGCCCCCGAGCGTGGGTCGAAAGGCTGAGCCCCCGAGCGTGCACAAGTATAGAACGATGAAGTTGAACTTTATTGCTTGGTGCCGAAGGCACAATGATGGGCGCGGGCTGCTGCCGACGCCTGATTACATAGTAGAGGGGGTAGAGGAGACAGCTTTGCTAGCTAAGGGTAGAAGCGGCGCAGCTGCGCGGCGTTCCACGGGTTGTCGACGTCTTTCCCCGTCTTTGGGTTGCGTAGACGATATGCCCCTCCTGGGATGACCTCGTGGACAAGGTACGGGCCTTCCCATGGTGGTTCCAGCTTTGACGTGCTTGTTTGCTTGAGTCGGAGCACAAGGTCGCCCGGCTCAAAAGAGCGTCCGCATACCCGTCTGCTGTGGTAGTTGCGGAGACTCTGCTGGTAGACCGCCGATCGAACGAGGGCGACGTCTCGAGCTTCGTCCAGCAGGTCTTGGGCGTCTGCTAACGCCTTGTCCGCATCTTCCTCGACGTAGGCGGTGACGCGGGGCGCGCTGTAGCGTACGTCCGTGGGTAGCACTCGCCTATCAGCGCTGATCTGATCTTTCTGTTCCTGGACGACAAATCGCAGTGCGGCTAGGTCGCTTGAGCTTGGGTTGGGACCAAAATTTACTTCGCCCGCATAAATCCTCCTTGCGAACCGAATTTGATCGTGCGTGAGTGTCGTCGTGGTGAAACAACATATGCCATAGGATGGCTTAAATGGGGGCCGAACTAGATGCTGGAGGATTCGGGAGAGGGGAACGAACTAAAAAGCACGACAGAAAGAGGCACTGATCTACCCAGGTTCGGGGCTCTCGTAAGGAGATAACACCCCTACTCCTGCTCTACTGATTGTATATTTGGGTCGATGTAGTACACAACAATGGTGCTTCCAAGCTCTCTGCTAGAGAAGGAAGATGAACTGCTAAGTGTAGGAACACAGAGGGACCAACCAACCTTCAACCCTTTTCTAGGACTCCCTGTGCCACCTTATATAGTGGTGGCCAGGGTTACAACGGTCATAGAAGACCAGGAGACACCAACTACACTCCAAACAGGACTTGCTGTCGAGGGCAGACGCCCATGACTTTCTCCCTGATTGCTCTCGATGGGACTCCCCTTGCTGTACCTTGTACCTCTTGAACTGTTGCCTTACCTCTGTGCGGTAAGCTCGTACTTGTGCACAGTGAGGGTAGGTAACCTCCACTGTGCACCCTGCCATCTTACTCTGCTACCATGCTTGGATGTTTTCTTCCTTGATTATAGGGATGTGACACCTTGGTTGACTTAAGTATCCCGGATATGACCGTTGGCCATACCCAGGACTTATATGCCGGACCAACGACCTACGAGGGTCGGGTAATCCGGCCTCACCTGCTCCTGCACAACACATCAAATGGTTAGGCCGGCATATCTAAGTATATGCCGGCACACATATACCAGTATTCCGGCTATACCGGCATATCCAAGTATTAGCCGGGATACACACATATGCCGGCCTGGCCGATGCTCTCATATTCCGGCCAGGCCCTTTCTTGATAACTCGGCACAAGTCAACCATAGACTTTGTGTCTTTCTAGTCTCTTGACCCTACCGGGGGTTATCACCCCGACACTAGTCCCCGAAGCTGCCGAGGTTCCCCAGTCATAGCTGTGGAGCCTCGACAGGTTCAACATACCTTTCTTCATTATGCCCCAGCAATCAGATTATATGCCGGCACATCTGCACATATCCCGGCCTCTGTTCCTGTTCCAAAACTTATTCCGGCCGGTCCCGAGGGTATTCCGGACGGAACATATACATCGGGCAATTAATCCGACATATAGACGAGTCTTCCTCGAGAAGCCATGCCTGACAGCTTTGCATCGAAACTTGTAACTGCCCTGCCACCTCGAATGGTCACCCACGATGTGACGGTTCACAGTGCAGTTACTCCTCGCCATCATTGCGTCATGGCACGGTTACCGGAACCGCCGCCCCACTCCGTGCCGCCACATGGCGACTCTCTGCAGGAACGGTCGGGGGAGTGGAACACTCCCACGATCCCCACGACCCTGACCTGGCAGACGTATAAATAGGGCGGCGGGGGTAAACTTATCTTCTTACCCCCCACCATCGTCTTCCTCGCCTGCTCCTTTGCCTCCTGCGCTCCACCGCCGGTCCGAAGAACAGCATCTCCGCCGCAGTCAACCTGCTCCTCGCCGTCGCCGACGCTCGACGACGCCCGGCATCTCCGTCGACGACGCCGCCGCCGCCGCATCGTTCCTCCGCGACATTGCAGGGAGATTGGATCTTCTTCTGTACGCTCGCCGTCGTCGTTCTTTCGCCGTCGGCCAAACTCCGGTGAGTTCCTCTCTCCCTCTGTTCTTCCTCTTTGATGCTTCTTCATAGCTTCTCATTGGTAGCCATATCCGCATAGATCTAATGCAGTTCCTCTCTGGATTCGACTAGCATTGCTAACAGCGCTCACAGGTGTTCTTCCTTAGAATTTTTACCCTTATTTGTTTCCTGTTTTAACTGGCTCGGTAGATCTTTGATTTCTGCTAACCTTGGGGAGAGTGGTATGCCGGAGAGACTAACCTCCCTCTTTTCTCCGGCCTTGATAGGAATATCATCACGGGACTCCGGCTCTCACGCCTTGTCCCGGCCACTAAGATGGCATCTTCAAGCATGACGGGCACCTCGGCCTCTGAGGAAAATACCTCGGCCCGAGCCCAAGGACGCTCCGGCTGGGAGGGGTCGGAGGTTACTCCGGCCGACATATCCTGGGTCACCTCCACCAGGAGAGTCCCGGAGGGCGTAGCATGCCGGCTACCAGCAGGAGAAACTGTGCCGGCACCTGAACCTGGTGAACGCGTCGTCTTCCTCGCCCACTTCGAGCGTGGCTTCGGCCTGCCGGCATCGGACTTCTTCCGGGACTTCCTCAACACCTACGACCTACAACCTCATCATATCCCGGCCAATGCCGTGATGATCCTCTCCGCCTTCGCTGCTTTTTGCGAGGGCTATGCCGGCATAGTGCCCCTTACTCAAGGCTGGGCGAAGTACTTCCAACTGCGGAAGCAAGTCGTCCAAGAGCCGCCCCGGAGCAAGGACGACCCGCCGGAGACGGCCCAGGAAAAGAAGGACCGCCCCATGACCCTCTGCGGCGCGGCCACCATCATGTCCCGAAAGGGCTCGGACTTCCCCAAGGTGGAACTCCTGGAATCTTGCAAGAAGTGGCAGAAAAGCTTCTTCTACGTCAAGAACACCACCGACGAGGATCTGCTCAACCTGCCGCCATTTGTGGACGAGCCACCCTTGGCTATGACGAACTGGACCTACAACCCGAAGAACTCGGTGATGCCGGTGAATGCGCTTCACCGGGTTAAGGGCGAGCTCCTGGATGCCGGTCTTACTCCTCAAGACCTGGTGGCCTGCTATATAAGCCGGCGCGTCTCCCCTCTGCAGCGCCGGTCGCACAAGATCTGCCAGATGAGCGGGCCAATGGACCCCAACCGGCACTCCACACACGAGCTGACTCCGGCCGACATTCTGCGCCGGATTAAGGATGTCTGCAAGTCCTCTCAGGCCACTTTTGCCTGGGGGCTAGAACCATACAGCCGGGATAGGCCCGCCCCAACGGTAAACCATCTTATCCGATACATAAAGTCCATGTCCGGCACATAGATACTTAAGCCGACACATGTCTGTTTGCCGACACATATCATATTGATCCGACATACCTCTTCCACCGGCATATTTCCTTGTCTGAATACTTGACTTTGCTGTTTATACAGAAATTCAGCTTCCAAACCATGGAGAACTCCCGGATCAAGATCGCGGCGGACCGCACTGTTGCGGATGTTGAAGATCCGGATCATTGGGATAAGCTTCCCAGGAGCACCCGTGCTGCAGCTGCCATGGGTAAGGGCTCTTCATCCCGGCATTATACTCAAGACCGGAGTGAGATTGATTCTGACGAGGAGATCCTGCTGTACTATGACCCGATGCCACTTGCGTACGCCTTTCCAGAAACACCTATTGCTTACGAGTTTGCAATGCCGTCCTCAGCTATCCTGGACGATATGGTTATCGACGCCGCCCCTCTGAACCAGGGACCTCCTTCCACCGGCAGACGTGCCAGCCGGAAGCGAGGGGTGAAGTCCCAGTCCGACACACCTCAGAAGTCGAAGAGGCAGAAGGTCGGCGTGCCCATACCGAAGAAACCGAGACCTGTCGCCGTGGGGTAAGTTCCTTCTGCTTGTTTCATTTCCGACATATCTCTTGCTTGCATTATTGACTTGGCGTTTTTTCTCTTTCAGAGCTCCTCTTGCGCCGGAACAAGCTTCTGGCTCGAGTGGCGACCCGAAAGTTACCAAGCCCGCGGCCACTGCTACCTCCGACATACCCTCTGCCAGCCACACGACCTCCCCGGCGCCGGCATCCTCGCCTGCGCCCGACAAGACCTCCTCCCCGGCGAAGGACGCTCCTCCGCCGGAACAAGACACCTCTGCCCCCGACGTCCACATGGACTCGGGGGCTCAACAGGAACCTCCGGCTCCTGATGTCCACATGGACACAGGAGCCCACCAAGAAGCACCAGACTCCGGCGCGCCCACCAGCGACGCCGGCACAACTGAAGATGCCGGAGCAGACATCAAGGGTAAAGGCCCTTTAGTGCCGGAAGTCCAGACTATTCCGGATCCTGCCTCTGCTGGCCAAGATGCACCGGCCGCACCGGAACAGCCCGTGCCCAAAACTCCTTCTGCTGAAACGACTCCTGCACCGGCCAAGACCATGGCGCCGGCCAAGACCTCTGCCCCGGCCAAGTCCGGCACATTGAAGATCCAGCCGACCAAGTCCGGCGCTCCATCCGCCGCCACTGCTCCTCCTAAGGCAACGTCTCGGACCAGCTCTGCTCTGGCCCTGCCTCTTGGCAGGGCAGCAGCCCGGCCTGGCTACCGGCGCAACTTCTTCGACACGCCAGAACTTGAGGGCATCATCCCCCTGGTGACAAAGAGTGACCAAAGCCTCGGGTCTCTCAAGGAGCGCTGCGAGAAATGGAATGACGCCGGCTCCCTGGACACAGCTGAATCCAAGAAGAAGAAACAGGCCGAAGCTTCGGCCACCGGCAACCCAGCTGATATCCTGGCCGCTAAGCCCATTCCTATTGCCTGCGAACTTCTCAGTCTTCAGCAACGACTTCATCGCCTGGCCGATGCCACCAACGTAAGTCCTTTACATATAGATATCCCCAGTCCCCGAAAATGTCGGCTGTCCGGGATACGGACATCCGGGATTTTCCAAGACCTTTTGCACTTAGCTGCTTTTGCAATTAACTTTAAGGAGTTTGATGCACTTTGTAAGGTGATCAACCTTCGTACATCGCCTATGCCAATCCGCGATCTATACGCACAGCTCCAAACTATGGAGCATCGCTAGAGTGCTCACCGCATGGACAAGTGACTTCACTATGTCGCGGCGCACTACTCCTCTGCACTGGGTCTGATGTATGGATGTGATGTATGGAGCAGAAGCAACCAACGTTGCTGCTTATGGTGCTCCACATGAGGGAGGCTACCGTCATCCCTACCGCCCCAAACGCACGGCCGCCACCGCCGTCCTACTAACCGAAGCTAGCAGCCGCTCCTGGATATAAGCCTAATAATGACGGTCCTCATACTGTTGTTTGCTAGCTATGTGGCATACCACGTCATACCGCATCAAGGTGCCACAAGCGGTTCAACTGCGATTTTCTTGGAGTGGGCAATGATGGGAGCAACACCGAGCGATAAATCAACATGGCAGCCAACGTTGTTGCTTACTCCATTCATGGAGGATATCAACTTTCCATAGACCCGACATGGTATACGGACTCGGGTGCTACTCATCACATGTCGTGGTTTCGTCAACACATCTGCCATAGAGGTAGTGGTATGGCGGTTTGTGGAAGGGGGTGAACACGGAGGAGCGATCCGGGACGGTGGTAGCACGAGTTTACCCAGCTTCAGATCCCGCGACGGTGGCGAGATCCTACGTGCTGCTATAATTCACTATATGGCAACAAGTGCTCGATTACAATGATGAGGTTGGCTGTTTCGCTATGCGATTGGCCGTATGACTAGAACGTCTGCCTCAAGGGCTGCTCCACGCCGGGCTTATAAAGGCGCCTGGCGTGGGCTACACGTTGGTACCGGAGCGGATACAACTTGGAGTCCTAGACTAAGTACTATGCGTGTACGTCAAGGTAACTCGCCATGGGCCGTCTCCGGATCCGCCATGGGCCTGTCGTCAGTAATCCGCCATGGGCCTGTCTAAGGATCCGCCATAAGCG
>QXEO01001471.1:836892-1093375 GCA_007115705.1 Dactylis glomerata
CGCTTATGGCGGATCCTTAGACAGGCCCATGGCGGATTACTGACGACAGGCCCATGGCGGATCCGGAGACGGCCCATGGCGAGTTACCTTGACGTACACGCATAGTACTTAGTCTAGGACTCCAAGTTGTATCCGCTCCGGTACCAACGTGTAGCCCACGCCAGGCGCCTTTATAAGCCCGGCGTGGAGCAGCCCTTGAGGCAGACGTTCTAGTCATACGGCCAATCGCATAGCGAAACAGCCAACCTCATCATTGTAATCGAGCACTTGTTGCCATATAGTGAATTATAGCAGCACGTAGGATCTCGCCACCGTCGCGGGATCTGAAGCTGGGTAAACTCGTGCTACCACCGTCCCGGATCGCTCCTCCGTGTTCACCCCCTTCCACAAACCGCCATACCACTACCTCTATGGCAGATGTGTTGACGAAACCACGACATGTGATGAGTAGCACCCGAGTCCGTATACCATGTCGGGTCTATGGAAAGTTGATATCCTCCATGAATGGAGTAAGCAACAACGTTGGCTGCCATGTTGATTTATCGCTCGGTGTTGCTCCCATCATTGCCCACTCCAAGAAAATCGCAGTTGAACCGCTTGTGGCACCTTGATGCGGTATGACGTGGTATGCCACATAGCTAGCAAACAACAGTATGAGGACCGTCATTATTAGGCTTATATCCAGGAGCGGCTGCTAGCTTCGGTTAGTAGGACGGCGGTGGCGGCCGTGCGTTTGGGGCGGTAGGGATGACGGTAGCCTCCCTCATGTGGAGCACCATAAGCAGCAACGTTGGTTGCTTCTGCTCCATACATCACATCCATACATCAGACCCAGTGCAGAGGAGTAGTGCGCCGCGACATAGTGAAGTCACTTGTCCATGCGGTGAGCACTCTAGCGATGCTCCATAGTTTGGAGCTGTGCGTATAGATCGCGGATTGGCATAGGCGATGTACGAAGGTTGATCACCTTACAAAGTGCATCAAACTCCTTCATGATCCCGGTGAGGATATAGGAGCTGAGGTCGCCGTCTTGAAGAGGCAGTCCAATGCTCCTCAGCTCATCAGCGACAGCCTTCATCTTGTGAAAGTAGATTGACACGGTCTTGTCTCTTTTCTTGAGCTCCACATGGCGTGGGAAGATAAGGTAGCGTGGGCCCCGCATGGGACGCATGTCACTCACAGGAGTTGGGAGAAGCGATCGCTACGATCCCTGGGTGTACGAGAGTGTTTTCCAAGGCACAAATGCATCGCTGCGCTTGGCTAATCCAGCCGGAGGAGGATTTAAGAGAAGAGGATTTAGCCACGTTAAGTCGGACACCCATCGGACATCAAATTGCCGTATGTAATTGCCTTTCATGACCGCATGTTTGGCCAATCCTTCTATTTATTTTGATCTTTTGAGGTGGCAAACATTGAGTGCCATGATATTGGAGAAAATGTGATTGTACAACTGCTAGACAATATAATTTATCTTAGGTCAAATTCACAAAAATTAATTTTTGCGTAACTCTTTTTTATATATAGTAGAAGTATGATAAAAATAAGCAATTGAAAACAAATGCAAGCCAAGCCTAACAACAATTGTCTTCTCGAGGAGAACCGAATATGGAATGCCCAAAATTTGCTCTGAACAATAATCAGCAATGATGAACATGAGAATGCATGCGCCCTGACTCTTTCACAAGCCATAACTTCTGGATTTTAAATCGTTCACTCCGTTGCTAATCTGCAGCACGGAAAAAATGTGAATCAGGGGAGCAATAGTTATGCACAATTTTTATGATGAAGTGTTTTCTGCAAGCTTTATGGCCTGAATGTTTACATGTTTTATGGGTTAAATGGTAGCAGTAGGACTAGTTAGTTGTTACCTTTGGATTACTCATGCTTTCCCTTGACATTATAGTTGCACATTTTTTTCTTGGCACAATTGATCAAGATGTCAGCAGAGTCAATACCTAGAAAACACACCACCACACCGTTAAAAGAAAAATATGAAGTACCGGCGTCGCTGGGAATATCTCAGGATCAGAGTTTATACAAGAGACCAAACTCCTAAGACAGCATGAGAAAAGAACTTATTATTACCTGAAATATACGCTCCATGGACATAGCCGCTGTATTGTTCGCTCGTGTGCTCACCGGTGAAGTATACCCTCCCAACAGGAGCCTGAATTACATGCAAAAAATTAACAGGGAAATAAGAATTGTATTTATATATTGTCAATGGAGCTCAGAAGAGAAGTAATTAAAATGCAAGAAATTAAGGTGATATGTTTGTACCCGGATGAGGTCGAATTCGTAGCGGTTGACGCCAATGGGCCAGTTAGAATAACTGCCCTTGAAGAACCTGTTGGACCACCACCTGGGCACGAGTATCTCCGTGGCTTCCGGCACGTCCTTCCCTGGGAACATCTTCCTGAGCACCTCCAATCCCTCCGCCATTGTCTGGTTGTCAGACTGCTGCTCTATCCTCCTCGACTCGTCGTCGGTAATGGTCACCAGCAGCACGTTGGACCCTGGGTACTGCTTCTCAAACTGCTGCCACACCGGGTAGTACCCTCTCCTGCCGCTGGCGTACAGGAAGAACTCTGTGCCCGGACCCTCTGGCCAGAACCTCTTGGGGAACCTGAGGAATATCTTGGTGTACACCGCCATGTCAAACTTGTAGATTGACATGATCTTCCATGAAGGCAGTTGCGGCTCGAACCGTATGAGGTCCGTCTGCAGGACTCCAAGGCTAGCGGAGACGATGACATAATCTGCCCGGTACACCTTGTTGTCCTCCGTCCTAACCGCGACGCCGTCAGGGGAGTAGGTGATCTCACGCACCACCGTGTTTAGTTTGAGCCTGGGGTCGACGATGGCACCAGACTTTGGATCGGTCTTGAGGTACTGGCCGGCGATGTGGTACACGACGGACTCGTAGCCACGCTGATCGGCCACGAAGTAGACGTCGTCGCCAAAGTTGTTGAACGTTGGCAGTGGCCGCGTGTTCCGCAAGCTCGTCACGCGCGGCGGCTCCGCGAACTCGAAGTCGTGCCGGTAGTAGTCGACCACCATGTCGACCGGCGTCGATGGACCGGTAGGCATCCTGCAGAACACGCAGAGGTCGCACAAATTACATAACACGAGCAAAAAAAATGCAAGTGTGGATGCACGCAGACATATATAGTTGTACGGGCATTTGGATTAAGTATTTGTGGTCTTACGAAACATGTGGCAAGATGATAAAAGGGGACCGGCCGGTAACATGTCAAAACATGATGTAAGATCGATCGAGGACATGATTGCTCTTGCGAACTCAACCGCTGCTAAAAACTATGGCAGGAATGTTTGTTAAAGGCCGTTTCTTTGCGGCTGCGAGGAAGACTTTTTGTAAACGAATATAGATGTGTGGTAGTGATATGTACATGTACATGGGTAAGTTCTCTCGTTGTATGTAGAACTCTCTCGTTCATTTGCTTGCCTCCTATAGGACTGGAAACTCTCTTATTTGCTAGTTGGAACATATATATATATGTAGTATATTAGTTTGTGCCATGTGCATTCTAACTATGCAGGGGTAAACTCGGAAACTCTCTTTGCAGCTCGAGCTCCATGTAGCTCGTTTTTAGAAAAATTCGAAATCATGTTTTAAAGTTTCAAAAAAATCTGCATGTAGATAGAGGTATATTTTACAAGTTTGTAAAATTTCAACGCAAAATACTTCATACTTTGGGCTACACTAAAATGACAAGTTCTGACAAATTTTGAGAGTTTGAAAATGACAAGTTCTGACACTATACTAGATCTGCACTTTTGTCATTTTTGTGCAGCCCAAAGTATAAGGTATTTTGAACTGAAATTCAACATAGTTGTAGTGTACATCTCTAGCTACATCCATTTTTTTGCATAATTTTTTGGAAATGTAATATGGTTTTCGAATTTTTCAAAAAAAATCAAGCTATGTGGAGCTCGAGCTCCAAAAATCCACACTCAGGGTGAACTCCTATGGGTTATATCTGTGTATTGATAACCTATGTGTTTAACAAAGCGACTTTTATCGAAGAAAAAAAGCATACTTGTCACTATATCATGGGAAGGCAACAAGTCTAATTAAAACTTTGGTGGAGAGATATAGATAGAAAGGTCAGCATCAACAGTATCTGACTTTCAGTCACGACTCACGAGTCTGTTGTATGAAGGACTTTTTGTTCCTTCTCTCCTTGTAGTAGCGCTGGTGTCCAATTTATATATTCTAACAACTGAACAGAATCTTATAGAGCCCAATCATTGATCATTAGATAATAAAATCACCTAGAGCTCAAACGGGAGCGGAAAGGTAAGGCGACTGCCTGGCGGAGGAGAGAGATTGTAGATCGAGCGCCCGCGCCGGCGCCGGCGCCGCCTCGTCCCCGTCCTTCGGCCGTCCCCGCGCCGCCGCCCCGTCCAGGACCTCCGCCGGTCGCTGCCCCCGCCCGGCCTCCCCGAGTCCGGCCGCCCCGTGCGCTTCGCCCCGGTGCCATGGCGGCCGACGGCGCCGGTGTTGGCCCGGGCTGAGCCTCCGTCGCCGTTGCCTGTCGGCGCCAGACTGGGCTGGGCCGCCGCCAACGCTCCCTGTTCTGCTTCGGCCTCCCGTCCTCCTTCCTTCTGCGAGGTCCGCCCCTGCGGCATGGCTCTCTCGAGCTCGGCCATCGCGGCGTCCTCTCCTGGCCCTGCGTTCGCCTCTGGCCTGCCGCCGCTGTCGTCCGCGGCCCCGCTGCCGTCCGCGGCCGCGCAGCCTGCAGGGCGCTCCTCTGCCCCCCTTCATCACCCGCCGCCGGCACCTGGCTCTCTCCCGCCGTCTCCCTTCAAGCCGACGGTCTTCTCCTCGGCAGAGAGGCGGCTCCTCCGTTGCTCCCGCAGCTCCCAAGATCCCGCCAACGTCTCGGCCGCCTCTGCCGCGGGCATGGGTGATGAGGCGGGCTGGCAGCAGGTCGGTTCTGGCCGTCGCTCGGGCCGAGCCAATTCGCCCCCTTTTTCGAAAGTGGAGGCACTGGAGCGGAGCCTCGCTTTCAAGAGGTGGGCTCGAGGGCGATGCTTCCGCAGTCTCGAGCGCGGCCACCAAGTTGCCGCATGTCGGGAGCCATTTCCTTGCATTCTTTGTCGCCGTCCGGGTCACCGGGAGCGTAACTGTCATCGTCGTCATCGATCTCCAGTCGGCCGCTCTCCTTCATCTCGAAGCTGCTCTCCAATTGTTGGTTCTCCTCGCCCTGCACACTCTCGGTCCTGGGCCGAGGTTGTGTGCGCGCCGTCGCCTCCAGCCTCGCCATCCTACCCTCTTGGCAGGAATGCCACTGTCAGTGTCGCTCCGGACTTCGACTTGCAGGCCCAGTTTGCTTCTCTACGCACTGAGCTCCTCCAGCTTGTAGCGGATCGCATCGAAGAGGTAACTCGGCCCCTGCGGGACGAGGCTGCTGCGATCAAGCTCTGGTTAGCGCGTGCTGCCGGAAGTTGGGAGCATGCGGAGGCGGCTTCTACCAGGGCTGTGGGGAAAACCCCCGTTCAAGCTTCGGACGCTGGGCTGTTGGATGCTGAGCTCTTTGAGATCTACGGCCCCTTCTCGCCTATTCATCGTGTCTGCGGCTCGCCTACTGTTGGCTTGGAAGACTTTCGTCTGCCTCCTGAGTGCTCCTCTGGCCTGCTTCCGGATGCGCATGCAGGTGATGTTGCATCTCTTGAGGGTCTTCAGAACTCCAGCTCTGATGACGTCGAGGGCTTTGGGTTGGCAGAGCTTTTTATTGAAGCTCATGTTGATCCTGAGGTTGACGACTCCACCAAGCTTTGCGATTTCTTAGCCAACTTGGCTTCGAAAAAGCAGACGCCCAGGTCGCCCTTGCAAGCGCCTTTGGAGGAGATCCCTGCTGCTGCCGCCAGTGTCTTTGCTCCTTCAACCGTGGCTTTGGAGGACTCTCAAGTTGATCCGGAGGATTCTGCTGCTGACAAGCGCAATGCCTTCTTGTCGTTGGTTTTTCGGCCACTGCCTCCACCTATCCTTGCTACGCCGGGCCCTAGGCGCGCCCGTGCCCCTTTAGAGGTGGCCACCACACCTCGCCGGAGTGGTCGCATCGAGAAACAGAAGCAAAAGCGTAAGGACGCTACAACTCAGGAGTTGCTCGCGCGTTCTTTGAGCCTTCTTGAAGAAAACACTAAGTTTGATGATATCGCCCTTGCGGCCTTCAACGACAAGTTTAAGACCCCTTTGTCGCCTCGGTCCATCACGATGCTTGGCTCCCTTGTGAAGAAGATGGAGAAGGTGAAAAAGCCCAAAGGAAGAAAGGTCGGCGCCAAGAAGAAGGCGACTGAGATTACTTGATTGACGCTTTTGTTGCATCCTGTGTGTGGAATTGTCGAAATTGTGGCAGTTTGTGGGTGCCTTTGTGGTTTCTCTTGTTGTGTTGTTGTTTGTTTCTTGGGTGTAGTCCGCTTGTCGGTTTTTGGTTTTGTACGGTTTTCGATCTGGTTTCCCTATAAACCGGATCATTTTCCCTCTTCTTAATGAATAGCCAGAGCTCCTGGTGTTTGCGCTAAAAAAAAATAGAGCCCAATCATCCTTTTTCGGTTTTATCAAATGTTGATCATCTAGTCTAGTGTGGAGTGTTGACCAGGTTTATGGAAGGTTCATATATACACAACAAATTTGGAGCATTATTGACTTATATGACAGATGTGAAACATAGATTAGCTGAAGGAAGATATGTTAATTAGCTAGTATCTATGAAAGAGGGTCGCCTCATCAGCTGATGCCAGCTACAGCTCATTAGTATCCCGTTCGAATGTATCCAATGATGGAGTTGGATTCTTGGGACTCCTTACTCAGACACCGTCTCTTCACACCCAATATAAATGAGGACCTTCCAATGGGGCAAGTTTTTCACATCTACGGAAGCGCCCTATTGTCTTCGTCATGGTCCAGACGCTCTATCGATTTAGGATACTTCGCCCTACTTCAACAATAATTATTATTTTCGAGTTCATGCATTAGAACTTGCGGGTAGATCATTGTAATTTCTTTATATCATCGTCGTATAAAAATTCCAAGGCAGAAGTAGATCTATTATGAAGGTTCTGAACCTAGGTAAAACACATATATATCCCGTAGCATGACTGCATGAGTGAGCTAAGTGTGTGGGCGCCGACCAAACAAAGTAAATTACTTGTGAGTACTCTTACGAGTACGCTCGCGTTATCTTGAAATCTCCATAAGGTTATCCCTCTACCCGTATCACGAAGAGCTACGTACTGCGGAGATGAGCCATCAGATATATGGAAACTAAGATAATACTCCCTCCCAACCGTTTTAATCGACGCGATATACATGCACGAAAAGCATTAGTGGTAACATGTAGGCGCGTTGATTAAAGTGGAACAGAGGAAGTACAATATAATGTAATATTGACCATTGTCTTAAGGCCCAAAAGAATCTCCCAGATCTAGTGCTTCGAAGGTTGCACTAATTGCTATACTGAAGGCGCAAGGTGGTGCAATTAGTTAGTGTAAACTTATACGTACTGGCCGGTGAGGCGTTGCATGGACATGACGGACATGTCTTGTTCGCCGCTGTGGTGCAAGGTGCCGGCGAGCTTTCTTCCGCTCTCTTCCACCTCATCCATTCTCTTGATTATCTTCTCAACAAGTTTCTTCTCGTAAAGACCACCACTAGATACACACAAGAATGTTTACATGCAATACCACGGGCGAAGGAATTTAATTTACTCTTAAATTAATACACAAAGGATCGCTAATTTAAGACATGTAACTGATATATGTAGATGAAACAGTCATAAAATACATAAGGGTCACACTTTTCAACATAATAGTTCTCCTAACCATTTTAGACTTTCACGTCACCCAAATTTTGTAGAAGGAATTTTCCTAGCTACTATATGTTGCTTCTACGAGCCCTTTTATTCTAAAAAAAATATGTTGCTTCTATGTAAAAAGTCAAGGCTTTCAAAGTTTGATCAGATATATAGGAAAAAAATTAATATCTATGACAATAAATACATACAATATGAAAATATATTTCACATGGTTCTTATAATATTAATAATTTAATGCTAAAGATGTTGATATTTTTCTATATATTTGTTTAAACTTTACAAATATTTAATTTTGTTCAAAACTAATATGTACACACTACATTAATTCTAGTATAGAAGAGGTATAATAAGACTTGTACGCACTCTTGCTTATAGGTGTTGCTAGCAAGGTGGCCAAAGTCGGAGCGGAAGGTCCTGAGGTTGAGGCCTCCGGTGCCACTGGCCATGCTCCATATGGGGTTCATCTCGTCGCCGTTCACACCCTCCACCCAGTTGGCCCCCATCTCCACACGTTCACCCCCGCGAACTCGGTCTTATGGATGCGCCCGCCGATGCGGTCGGTCGCCTCAAGGATAACAAAGTCACTGATCCCGGCCTCCGATAGCCTCTTCCCAGTCGAGATGCCTACAAGAACTCGGTATGCATTAAGCATGCACGCAAACCCTGCCCACAATGTGTGTGTTCCATGCAATCATGCATGCGTCTAATGTAATAGCTATGCTCTTACCGGACATGCCGGCGCCGACGATGATGACCTTGGGATCGGCGGCGGCAGCATGGGTGGGGTATTGTGCTAAAACAGCTACGAGCACCAGAGCGATGGCCGTGGAGGGCTTCATCTCTACCGTCCTTCGTTCTCTCGTCTCTCAAAACAGCAGCCTCGAGACTGAGCACTTTTTGCTTCCCTGTGTGAAACGGTAATGGTCCATCGTGGAGTATATATAAGGGCATATGGTGCAAATCAATACGCTACTCTGGCGTTAATATATTGTACCTATGCTTCCCTGTCGTATTATTCTTTTTGATTTGATGTCGAGATGGTCTTTTCTTTTCTCTAAACCGTGTTATTCCTTGTATAGGCTATTCCTGGCTAACGTGGGACGCGTTGGAAGCTACCTTATTTGTGAGCCAACACTAGTTGTAGTGTTATTTTCAAAAAACATTAGTTGCGTAGCGTTCGAATAGTTGAGATTTTGGTGGAACACATGCAAAAAATAGACACGAAATAGACACAAGATGTATGGTAATGATCCCTTCGTTTTTCCTCAATACAAGATGTGTACAACCTGGTACTCCTACCACTAAATAAATACTAAGGCCTCTATATGGTAGTTTGAGTCGGGACATGTAGTACAATTGCCTCCGACTTGGAGGAGGGAAAGACCCATTCGGGCATCGGTTTCCTAACACTCTCTCTAAGACTAATGCCGTAGTATGTTTAAATCTCGGTAAAACTCCCAAAAACCAGTCATGGGAAAATTGGAGAAAGGGTATTACATACTCCCTCCGTTCTAAAATATAAAATATATTAGCCTTTTTCTAACACTATGTATCTATACATCTTTTAGTGTGTAGGTTGAAAGCAAAATAAGTAAACCTACACACAGTGATGGAGCTAGGGCCCGTCAACCCGCTCCGGCCACTCTCCACTAAAATTTGAACTGTACATCTTGATTAGCAACCATGTTTACAGGAGCAAACGCAAGGCAGCGTCATAGTTAATGGAGATTGCCCAGGCTCCTTCAACGGCTGGCTCCACCAGTGTCTACACACTAAAATGCATCTAGATACATGTGTATTAGAAAAAGTCTAAAACATCTTATATTTTAAAATGAAGGAAGTACTAATTAAGCCTGGATTGCACGAATTTGCTCATTAAAACCTTATATCGAGAAACTGTCGAGAATACTCAATAAAGGGAACGAGTACAATCCTTTTCTTAGGTATGTGAATTTTCTCCTAGTGAATTATGCTACTCCCTCCGATCCATATTACTCTTCACTAATATGGATGTATCTATCGCTAAAGTGTGTCTAAATATATCTATATTAATGAAGAGTAATATGAGTCGGAGGGAGTATTCTCTAAGTCTCAGCATCCCAATTTTTGTATCACATCTTTTATATATGGATGGTTGGAGTGACTTACTTCACTTATCTACTGGATTGTCACCGAACTTTAGTATGCAGTATTATCCAATGCAATTCATGAGCAAAGGAGGTCTTGGAATCAATATGCTACCTTGAATTAATTTTCACATTGTCCATTTGCGTCCGTGCAACACATGTACTCTAAAATAATGGTTTGTGTCTACCGGACATCCAACTCACATGATGTCATATATGTCGTATGTCATTATATATTCCATATAGTGCAACTGATTCTTATGATCTAGATGTTTCTCAAGTCATGCCGATGACTATTATCTTACGTATCCCACTTTGGTCAACTCTTGGCTCTTTTCCTTTCTACTAGGTACAAGGGGAAAAACTTTAGGTTGGCTTTGTATGTAACTCACTCAATATGTTCACAACAAATAATATGACGTGAGCTTATGTACAAGAATTACTATTTTCATGGGTGTGCATCAGCCACTCATGTAAGGCTTCCGGACTATGTAGGATGATCAGTACTATGACCAATGGGTAGGCCTAGGTATTCGGTTTTAACCAAAAATTCTGTTTGGTTTTTATGCCTTTGGTAATTTGGGTAATAAGGAATTTGCGCCAAAATTATATTAGTTTTTTAATCAACTACTCCCTCCATACCGGATTATAGGACAATTACGCACTTTGAGACAAACTTTAACTATTAATTATAGTCAAGAAAATATAAGATATATTATATAAAAATTATACCATTGGATTCATACTTAAAAGAACTTTCCAATGGTATAGTTTTATATCAAATATCTCAAATTATATTGACTAAAATTAATAGTTAAAGTTTGTCTTAAAATATATAATTGCCCAATAATACGGTATGGAGGGAGTAGCATTTTGGTTAATGAACAATTCCATGTTCACTTCTTTTTTAAGAACGGGATTGGTGAGTACGTGCATGAGGCTAACGGGAGTTTTTTTTTTTTAGAAAGAGAGGCTAACGGGACGCATTGGAAGCAACCTTATTTATGAGCCAACATTAGTTGTAGTGTGTTTTTCAAGAAAAAATATTAATTGTGATTGGTGTTAGAATTGTTGACATTTTGGTGGAACACGCGTAACAAGTAGACATGAAATAGACACAAGATGTAGGATAATGATCCCTTCGTTTTTTCTCAATAAAAGATGTGTACAATCTGGTGCCTCTACTCCTACAAATATACTGGCCTCTAAATAGCTGTTTGAGTAGGAGTACAATTGCCTCTGACTTGGAGGAGAGACCCGGGTCTGTTTGGATGTTGGAAATTTAGATTGGAAATGAATTGAACTGGAAATTCCAAATCTAAGATAGAAAGGAAATGAACACTTTCAATTCCGTTGTTTGGATGTGCATGAAATTTGCTGATAGAATTAAAGAGTAGTACCCAATTCCAAATTCTGTTTGGATATACAAACTATAAAATTGAATTTCTTGTTGTACATAGTGTCCCTGCTTTCCGAGCGTTTCCGAGCATGGGGGCTCAGAATTTTTCTATGCCAGCCTTACACACAAGGGAGCATGGCTTGGAATTGCTTCCGGTTTCTAAGCTCCAATTCCAGAGCCATCCAAACACATGAATTCAGCCCAGCAAATTTCAAAAGGATGATTCCAAGCCCGAATTACGACATCTAAACACAGCCTTAGAGAATAGGTTTCCTAACATTCCCTCTTAGACTACTGCTTATAGTAATCTTGGTACTTACATACTCCTCCTCAAAATAAGATGTCTATAGTGTTTGGTTAAAGTCAAACCTTATAGAGTTTGACTAATTTTTCTTTACATAAGTTTGACTAATTATATACCAAAAATATATATTTATCACATCTTTCATATGGGTGATTGGAGTGACTTACTGCACTTATCTACTGGACTGTCACCGAACTTTAGTATGCAGTATCATCCAATGCAATTCATGATCATAAGAGGTAGGGATCAATATGCTTCCTTGAATTGATTTTCACATAGACCATTTGCGTCCGAGCAACACATGTGCTCCTAGATATAGTGCAACTGATGCTTGTGATCTAGATGTTTCACAAATCCTGCCAAGTGCCAATGACTACTATCTTACATATCCCACTTTGGTCGACTCTTGGCTCTTTAATTTCATTGTGTAAAAACCTTTCTATTACGAAAACAAAACATCATTGTTATCAGTTATCAGTTATTACCTCCCTTAAAAGGGTTTCTCGAGCAACCCACAGAGCAGACCAACTACAAGTTTTGACTGAAAGAAATATTTTTTGCAGAATCTGCAACTCAAAACAAGAAAGAAAGTACTCAGCGGGCTGCATTGTTCTGCATTTGGAGAAACAACTTCAGTTGATCAGGTATGGGACGATCCTCCGCCTCATCTCCAGTGCTTTTGGTGTCATCCTCCGCCTCATCTCCAGTGCTTTTGGTGTCACTGGCTCCAACACCAAGGTTCTGACACTTCTTCAGTTTTTCCTTTCTCAGGGATGAAACCGGCGCTGATCCATTACTGAGTACATCTGGCAAAAACTGTGTCTTTTATGGACATTTTGGGGAAAAGGTAATATGCTCTTGACATATGTGTAATGGACAAGCGCCAAACTCAAACTAGCCGAAAGAAATCCAGAGTCCAGACGACGCTGAAAGATCCATCCTTCCAATCTACACCAACAGCTTTCCCAGTAATCGGCACCAGCAACCCGGCAAGAATAAATGGCCCCCCGCATGCAGATGAAACCCTGCAATAGGATCTGATGAGAAACCATTCTACTCAAATGAAATATAGATATTTACTTTCAGAGACTGGTTAGAAGTCGATATGCAAAAAGTTGAGCATGCAGCATGGTGGAAATGCTTTAATCAGATGTGAAAACTTGCCCCCAATAAATTTCCTAAGTTCTGATAATTGCAGTTCAAAAGAAGACATTTATAAATGCTAAGTCACCAGTCACAACTATTTGAAACAAAATTAGGCCAGGCCACTGTGAATCTGGTAATGGCAATCCAACAAATTTTGCCTAATTTTACAGCATGAAGGAGCAACACTATGGTCCAGCTCCTAACAGCACACTAGAATTGGATCAGCCTCTTCGAAAAAAATCAAGGGAAAGACTGCCAACAAATTTGTTCCCCAGTCCCTAGATGTGTGGTAACTTTGAGTACTCCCTTTACTAAATTCAAACATTAGAGAACTATGATCAGCATGCTGCAAAATTCACATCTATTTCCCTGCAATATATAAAAAAGGAACTTCCCTAACTCACTGTCCAGAACAAAAAATAGCATGCTCTCTCAGCTAAATTGAGAATCTGACCAACCACGACATAGCACCCAACAGGAATCTCTAAGAGATCATACACACAACAAAGTGCAACCATACTGAACAATAGATGGTATAAAGTGTCAGTTTTGATACTCCCTCCGACCACAATTACTTGTCCCTAATATAGATGTATCCGGATATATTTTACTTACTATCTAGATACATCCATATTAGCGACAAATAATAATGGTCGGAAGGAGTAAAAGGTTTGTTTGCTGCTGTAACGTCATGATACCTGGTCTTTATACAATCTTCTAACCTACGAAGATACTAATACAATAAATTAGGAAAGATGCGGAGTATCTAGTGCACGTAAAGGGGTTAGATATCATCTGAAAGGTACATGATACATAACTCAAGAAAACTACGCAATACATGCCAAGTGCACCTAAATAGAACATCTTAGATGTAAACTGTTAAGACGTGTTACCCAGAAAAGAAACTAAACATATGTTTAGTAACTGATATGCAATGTGGGAACTGGTTGGCGATGCAGGAACTGATATCATGAAAGGAGCAAGCTAGGCAGAGGCCCTGCTGTGAAGTCCTCGTTCTTCCTGGCAACTGTTCTCCGATTACATGCTGCAGCTCCTCTTCAGTCATCACTCAAGTTATTGTTTATTGCTATGTCATAAGCTCATCCAGGGCCCCTGTTATATGAACATCATTGGACATGTGTTTCAGGAAATTCTCACGGTTGTCGTCAACCACCTTCTGATCACCTGGTGGTGCCGAGACATCCAACTTGTCAATTGGACATGTGCTTCAGAAAATTCTCATGGTTGTTGTCAACCACCTTCTGATCGCCTGCTGGTACCAGGGCATCCAACTTGTCAACCACCTTCTTTTTCTGCTGGCTTTTCTTCTCCAGTTGTTTGGGTTGCTCTTGCTTCTTCCCTGACTGTGTCGTTTTCTACTGGTTTCTGATGCAACTTCTGAGAATACAACTCTACTAAGTACTTTCAGTGATATATGGCATTGCCTGTAACTTCAAATGTTCATATACTGCAAAGCTACAGCTACAATATACTTTCAAATCACTCAAGTTATTATTGTGTATTGCTCTAACTGGTTTCATAAGCTCATCCAGGGGCTCTGTCTGTATGAAGATCATTGGACACGTGTTTCATGAAATTCTCATGGTTGTCCAGACATTCATCGTCGTCTTCCTTTTCTAGTCTTCTTCATAAACTCCACAAACGTCTTGCACCCTTTTTTCTGTATCATCTTCCTCATTGTCTTCCTCATAATCCTTGCAGTAAACACTATCACATATGTATCAAATCAAATAGATTTCAGCAATAAGACCTTTATTTGATAGACTCTAGCTAGAGTTGGGCTCCTTAAGAAGATATGAGACTTCTACTTTTGACACCCTTTTCTTGCCTATTTTGAAACGCAAATTGATAAAGCCACCTGGCGAGTAGGAATAGTTTCGAGTTTCTGGTCTGTTTTCTTTTTAGAATCAAAACTCTAATGGGTTTCCTACTCTGGTTTGAGAAGCTTTGCAGTTTTCCTTTCTCTCCAAGAATTACAATAGGAGAAGATGCTGGTCTAGCTTTGACTTCAGCACCTACCTGACCTGCAAAAAACTCGCATTTCACATATGCACATGCGAAAGCATAATATGATATATTATGTACTCACCTCTATGTTGACCCGTTGATTTTTTTTGACGTTTTAGCCAAGTCTCCAGCCACATCAGATGTTGGTCTGTTATATGCTTTATCCGTGGAAAAACCTCCGGGTATGAGACCCGGAGGTGCCACCGGATCAAGAAATATAACCTATGTCAAAAACATATGTAAATAGACAAAATAAAAACCAATTCAACAAGAATCATACAGAGGTACATTTTCATGTATATATGTAGATTTTTGTTTTGATTTCTTAAACTTCTCGATACTCTTCTTCAATAACCCAGACATGAATATGGACCAGTTCCAACTCCCTAGGTGATTAACCTCGCAAAGAATGTCATCAAATTTTTTATCTATATTGAGTGAAGCATAAAGTGGCACAACGCAAGCTAGTACTACCTATGTCCTGAAATAAGTGATGTGGATTTATCTAAATTTGCATGTATCTAGATGTATTTTAGCATATAGGTACATCCGAATCTAGACAAATCCACATCACTTATTGTTGGACGGAGGAAGTAGTAGATACATGAATGACCTCAAGGTGGTTTTCTTGTAATGTGAAACTAGAAAACTCCTCTGATATCCTGAACCATCCATGCTCGAGAGTGAAGCTATGTCAATACTTTTGTGCCTCCTGTGTATTTTTTGCCTTTACCTTCACAAATAATTTCAATGGTATTTCCCGCCCATCATTGGATAAACCTATCACCTTGCGCATAGATTTTCAAGAGGGATGGCCTTCTTCCCTACCTTTTTTAGGGTACCTTCTGTTTAATAACCACCTAACCAGACGTTAGTATAACTTTTTATGAACTTTTCGTTCAAGAAGGTTCCCTGAAGCTTGTACAATTGTTACACCGCATAGTGGACCTTGCATCTATATTTGACATGTCATGTAACCACTAATCACATCAACATCAACTGAAGAAAAGGATGTAAGTATGGTTCAAAACGAAATATCTTTACTAACTGATTATGTTTCATATTCATGCACACTTGTGTTTTAATTAGTAATCAAATGACAGATCAAATACACATGCATGGTCCACTATGTGGTAGAACAATAAAAAATGAACGTTAAATATAGGGAAGAAAGTCTGATGGACAAGGTGATGGGTTTATCCAATGAAGGACATGAAATTTTGAATTTCTTTTGCAAAGATAATGAAACAAACAAGGCAAAAAAATTATCGAGAGGCAGGCAAGTATTGACACAGCTTCACTCTCGAGCATGGATGGTTTGGGTTCTCAGAGAAGTTCCACAGTACAAACATTCTCATGTCAATGTAGATAAGGAAACCACCTTGAGGTCATTCAGACAAGGAAACCACTATAAGGTCATTCATGTATCTACTGCTGGCTTGTGTTGTGGCACCCAATGGTCAACTCAATATAGATCAAAAATTCAATGAAATTATTTGTAAGGTTAATCACCTAGGGAGTTGGAACTGGTCCAAATTCATGCTTAAGTTATTGATGAAAAGTATAGAGAAGTTTAAGAAATCAAAACAAAAACATGGAAATGTATTTCTACTAGTTGTAAGTAACCTCTGTCTGATTCATGTTAAATTAGTTTTTATTTTATCCATTTACATATGTTTTCAACATAGGTCATACCTTCTGATTTGGTGGCGGCTTGAGGTCTCATACCCGCAGGTTTTCCATGGATAAGGCATATAGCAGATCAATAAAACTTGGCTAAAGCGTAAAAAAATTGATGGGACACCATAGAGGTGAGTACATACTATATCATATACATTTTCGTACGTGCAAATGCGAAAAGCTATCTTTTTGCATGCCAGGGTCATCTATGGTAGTGTTTATGGCAAGGATTAGAAGTAAGACGACGAGGACGAGAAAGATGAAATAGAGAAAAAGGTGGAAGACATCCATAGAGATTATGAAGTAGATGACAACAACAGTGAAGAACACTCTGAATGTCTGCATGAAGTCAACCTAGACCATAAAATATGATTTCTCTCTTTGTCATAAGTGAAATGATATTTATTTTTTATAAATGATGTTGTAATCCTAATATACATCACATGGTTCCTAACATTTCAATATTTCCTTCTTGTTAAGCGCACGGCTGAGGACTTGGGAAGATAATTTCCAACAGTAAAAGATGAATTAGCTACTGAGAAATGCATAATTCCGAAAGAAGTCAAGAAAAATTAAGGCCTTATATAGTTACATCATTGACTTGATGGATGCCTCATGCACAGTTCTGGATCTGCTATTGTTCAGCGTAAGATAGCAAATATATGTCCAAGTCCAACTTAATGGACATTTCAGTAGATCAATTGATGCTGCCTTGACTTTTTATTAGTCAAAAAATTAAGGACTTATAGTTACGTCATTGACTTAATGGATGCTCATGCATGGTTCTAGATCTGCTATTGTCCAGCGTAAAATATCCAATATAGGTCCAAGTCCAACTTAATGGAGCATTTCAGTAGATCAAGTGATGCTTCCTTGACTTTTTATTTGTATGATAGTCTTAAAACGATGACATGCATATTCACAAGATTAGAAACAACTATTTCTTGCTTCTTTTAGTTGAGCAGGTTCGTATTTGCACACATAAATCAGAAACTAGAATATCATACAAGCACCAACAATGTGTTATGCGGATTAAATGGGCTCAGTGTAATTTAACTCCAACGACAGTGAGCATTGTTTGTTAAATATAATAAGTAGACTAAAAAAGCACAATACCATACCATCAAACTAATATTGGCATCATTTGCATGCACAAGAGACATAAATTAAAGACCATGAGCAAGCTTACCACTTCAAATAGTTGGTAGCGACAACAATGGTGGGAAACCAGCATAGAGTTCGGGGAGTAGAATAGTATGTCTAATCCCACAAAACCACTCAAGCTCCAAGGTATGGAGATTCACAGTGAAACAATCCAAGTCTGGCCTTTCCGGCTTAGGGATAGAATAGAAGCCTTCTGGAATCACTTGAAGGAGCAAATATCCCCCGGCTACACCAATGGCTTTATACTGAGAATCTAATGGCAGAGATATTGTCGCCTCCGATTGCCACTGATTTGGACTGTCCCCATCATTTCGCAACACGGCATACCGGAGGACATGGGAAAAATCAGATTCATCGTCAGGGAGAGTGAACATCCCAAGCCTTCCTTCTCCTGCCTCCACAAAGACAATCCGACGCGTTGGCTGGCCAGGTGGGAGGTCGACAGAGGAGAACTCCATAGTGCGCGGGTCAAACATGAGCATCTTGTTCATCTCTGGCACCGGCCAACAGAAGCATCCACGCACGCAGTAGCGGTAACATAACTGGCAATACTTGGATCCTGCAATCAAGGCGCCCCAACCGTCAAACGTGATGCCCTGCCATTGTCCGGCACCAGAAGAGAAGGCGAAGATGACAAGCTTGGCTCTGCACTCCACCAAGCACATGACTGTGTAGGACGTGTACTCCTCGTCCTCCCCGGAAGGAGAAACGAAGCGTTGCACATCCAAGATGTCCTGTTGATCGACCAAAGAAGTTAGGTCGTCGGGGATCCCAGGTAGCAGAACGTAGCGCCCGTGCAGCGGGTCGCAGACGGCGAAGTCCATATCCAAGTAGCGGGGGTCGTAGTCGTCGGGGGCGACGGTGACTCCCTCTGGGACGCCGGCCATGAGGGCGCGGCCGTCAAGGAAGTCATGCAATTGCCAGCGCTCGCGGGAGGGGAGGAACGAGCAGGAGAAGTCGGCGTTGGCCAAGGCACGGGCAGCGGCGGCGGAGGGATGAGGCGGTTGGGCCGGGTGAAAGAAGGCGGTGGAGATGATGCCCAGGAGAGGTGGCGGGTGGAGAGTGCGGAAGCGGCGGAGGAACGAGTGGCCGGTGATGGCGCTGCGGAAGGAGGAGCAGGCCACCGAGGCGCGGGCGAGGTCCGCCGCCGTGGGGAGGCGGAGGATGATCTCCTCCAGGATCTCGTCCGGGATGTCCGGCTGCGTCGCCGGCGCCGGCGCCGTCGCCATCTGAGCGAAGGATTGGGGAACGAGACGATTTGGTGGCGGACTGGAGACCCGGGAAACAGAGCCACAACGAATACGTCTTCACGTTCGCATTACGTAATACCTGAAAAGCCGAATCGGGTAGAAGAAAACTGAAAACAATAATGCCGCTAAAACCCTAGCCCTGCACTGCACGAATGGTCGCCGCCCCCCACCGCGCATCACCATGCTGCTCCGCCGCCTCCTCCACCCCTCCCACCACCTCCGCCGCCTCCTCCACCCCTCCCACCACCTCCGCCGCGGCCTCCAAACCCTAGCTACGACCACCAACGCCGCCGTCGCCGCCCCTTCCTCCTCCTCCTCTCCCCTCTCCGCCCCACTTCCATTTCGCCGCCTCCCCGGCCGCTTCCTCTCGCCGCGGTTCCTCTCCACCTCCGGCCGCGACGACGACGACACCAGAAACCCGTGGGCCTTCACGACTGAATCCGGGGACCCGGACCCCTTCGCCGATGTAGACCCTGCCGCCGCCACCGCTGGGGAAGCGCCGCTGGGATCGAGCGCCGTTGTCGAGGACCCGTGGGCCAAGGACTTCCACGCGGACGACAGCGAGAAAGGCGACGTGTTCGAGGAGATCTACAAGGATGCGGCACCGACCGCGAGGGAGGCAGCCCCCGCGGAGGAGGCCGAGCCGTGGACGATCGATTTCGGGGATGAGAAAGACGATCCGTTCGCCGCGGCTGTGCTTGACGACGGGGTTGTGGGGATCGGAGACGAGGCTGCTGAGATCGAAGAGCTCGTTGCTGGTAAAGACGAAGATGCGGAGCGCCAGCGGGAGGAGGACAAGGCCAGGGAGCAGCAGCTCATGGAGACTCTCAAAGGTGATTCGGAAATGCATAGATGTACATGTGCAGTTTGATTTCTCAGTAGTCCAGTAACCGAATTGGAGTTGATATTTAACTGACTTAGTACGTACCAAAGTTTATGCTATAGGATCGTTTTCGTAACCATATTAGATTGCTGCATGTGAACTGGAAACTGCATATACATTTAGGTGATATTCACCAGTGAGGTTTGTATACTTGATTGAGAGCTTAAGAGCCCTGATCAGTTGTGTGTGGTTTAGGATGCCATTCATTCAATGAGCTTAATCCTTAAGGTTATCTTGTGATCAAGTTTGTATGTGAATGTAAGTCTCCGGTAGTGTTAGCCTTAGATAAGGCCAGTCATTCATGTTGTAAGCTGCATAATACAATAAGACAGCATAGAAGTGGCCAAATGGGTGGATAGTTTATTTACCTTTTTTATGGACCTGAATGGATTATTTAGTATGACCTTAGCTGTTTCCTGTCATGATTTACATTTCTGGTTTGAGTAAGACTACAAGGAGATTGACTATTTATGATGTTTTAAGTAACAGAGTGATACGAACCCTTTTCCCTGGTTGCAGGTCCAGATCGTGCATTTGGGGATCTCATTTCGGCCTCTGGGATTACAGAGGATATGATTGACAGTTTGATCCTCTTGAAGGATGTCAGGGGAATACCGGGATTGCCTCCCCTAAGCGAAATACAAGATAGAGCTATCCAGAAAATGAACGCAACATCAAGCAGAGCTGAAGTAGAACGCAAAATGCAAGCGGAAATTGCTAAGGCACGTGTAAGACAAGTTGATGAGAAAGGAAGGGCTTATGGAACAGGTAAAAGGAAGTGCAGTATTGCTCGTGTTTGGATTCAGCCTGGTGATGGCAAGTTCGTTGTCAATGAGAAGCAGTTTGATGCGTACTTCCCAATTTTGGACCATCGAGCTGATCTTCTACGTCCATTTACCGTGACCAAGACATTGGGGCTCTGGGATGTAACTTGTACTGTGAAAGGTGGTGGTGTGTCAGGTCAGTTTTAAAAGTTCCCTAAATGGTGATCTCTGAATAGGCTAGGTCTATGAATTGTTGTGCCAATATGAAATGGTGTTTTACAACCCCGGTAGTAGTAAGTATACCTCAAAGATGCTCAGCGCATGGTTGCATCTGCTGACATACATGTATTAATATACCATCAAAGATGGATGTGCAAATTGCATGTTCACATGACACAGTTATATGCTGTGAATGCGGGGCATTCAACAATTTAAAATAATTTATGTCTTCTGGTCATTGTAGGGTTTAGGATGATAACTTTTCTTTCTCTACAATTATTATTATGTAGAAACTGAAAGCTTAATCATGGAGTTTTTATATTTCCTTAGTGTTTCTAAGGATCCTAGAACCTGAAATATTTTTGTAATCTTTGAAGTATCCATGTTTAACAATTCAACTCCGGTGCTGGATTCCTTATGCCTTCAATTAATTGTTGTACTTTACACAGTACTGCTTTTTTATCCATTGTGTATGTTAGTTTACTGTTACGAACGGTTGAACACTATATATGCTTAATTGATCATACCTCATCCATTACATAAAAAGCACTTCCAAATTAAGTTTCGTCTCCCTAAATGCAGGGCAAGTTGGAGCTGTGCGCCTAGGGATCAGCAGGGCTTTGCAGAATTGGGAGCCAGGACTGCGTCCATATCTCAAAGCAGGTAAAAGCAAAATTGGAAACCAGGATTGCATCCATACGAGCAAATGTTTTTGCCTTTCTGTCCTTTCTCATTTCAAAAAGTTACTGATCTCATCATTGTTGCACCAAACAGCTGGATATTTAACCAGAGATTCGCGTGTGGTTGAAAGGAAGAAGCCTGGAAAGGCAAAGGCAAGAAAGAGCTTCCAATGGGTCAAGCGGTAACAGGCAAGTTCCGTCGCCTTCTTAATTCTCATAGCTGAATTGTCAAGCAAAAATGATATCTGACGCCGTTCTCGTAATGTTTCAGGCTACGCAAAATTACCGTGCTTCTGGTGGCAGGTCCTCTGCTATTTGTTGTGGACTCTCTAGTCAGCACAGATCTTGTATTTGCACTGGATGTTCTGTCATTTCAGCGGAAGGCCCTTCGGAGCTTCTGTACTTGGATATTGCAGTTTGTGTCGATCATGGAGTTCCTGAGACACCAGCTACTCCGATTTTTTGTATGTTGATACAGAAAATAGATCCAGAAAAACACCATTTGACTAAATCTAGATGCCGAAGAGCTGCTGCCGGCCAATAAAGCAGACCAGGCCTCCGATGGAAGTCAATGTTCAGCTCACATTGTTTTCTCCCCTTTCAGTTTCATAGGCTTGCACGGCTGTGTGTCAACTGACTCGAGTCATTTTCTGATATTAGTTGCATACTGTATCGCCTGTGCACATGGAAGCTTTGTTGCTGACTATGTTATCTAAATTTCTTGCTTCCGCTACCACTAGCTACTCCAACTCCTCGCTTCAGTTGACCTCTTTGATTTACAGGATTTACATAGGAATTTGCAAGATATATTGAAAAATTTCATACTCGTTTTTGCTTTATTTTCGTACGCGGTTGCTTGATTTGATATAAGAATTATCTTGCTCTATCCACTCTTTGGAAGATCATGTCAAAAAAATTTGAAGATTCTTTTATGTGGTTTGATCAAACAAACTTGGTGCGAACATAATCACCAAGATTTGAGTAGACGTCATGTTGTAAGTTTAGTTATATCAATCATGTGTTTGTTTTCTCACTGCATTGCTGAAATCCGCTATTCAAAGATACCTAAAACTCAGCGAGTCGAACACAGGTATCCGGATTCATACTTCGGCCGAAATTTGTGTGGGGATCTTGCAAGCAAACGTCCTGTGGCCGCCGTCACGTCGGAGCCACCGTGCGGAAGGTAAGGAAACGCGTCCAGACTCCGGCACGGGAGCCGGCCGCCCGCCGCTGTCCTGAACGCAGCTCCCGGTTCCCACCAGCACCAGCCACCGGAACAGCAGCAATACACAGGAGTACAAGCCACAGAAACAGGCAACGTGTGGTTGGGTACTCCTCCCGGTTTCCCACCGTCTCCACGGCTCCACGTCTATTTCAATTCCGCCTCGCGCCGTCCTAGTCGTCGCGCTCCCCAACACCACAACCCAACTACCCGGCGCCGCCGCATTAACTTCACCGCTGCAGCGGGCAATCGATCGAGGTCGGCCGGCGCTAGGGTTCGCTCTCCGCCTCTCCGGCGGAGCCGGGGCGATGTCGACGCCGGCGGACGGCGCGGCGTACTGGCTGCGGTGGGAGGTGTTCGTGTGCGGCGCGCTCATCGCCGTGCCGACGGCGCTCGCGGCGGCGCTGCTGCCGCGCCTGCGGAGGTCGGCGGCGCCGCTCCGCGCGACCGACCTCTGGGTCCCCTGCTGGCCCCGGCTCCACCCGGGCTGGCTCCTGGGATACCGCGCCTTCGCGCTCGCCGCCGCCGCCGCGCTGCTCGGCCGCAACATCGCCTCCCACGGCTTCACCGTCTTCTACTTCTACACCCAGTACGCTTCCTCCTCCTCCTCTTTATGATCCTGTTCTTCGATTCAAATTGATACACATACAACATACACTGATACACATCGTTCATACTAGTACAAACATTGGCGTGTGTACCTACACTGCGGTTAGCGTTGACCAGCCGCAATTGATTGTTCACTCGATGATTCCCCGTGTCCAAATATATGTATGTGGTTAGCGTTGACCGGGCAATTGATTGTTCATCTAAGTATATGCACCGTTCTGCTTCCGTGACCTTAAGCTTGTACAATAGAAGCATAGTACATTGGCACTACACATCAAGAGTGAGTTCACACAGTTACATTAGTCATGTGTTTCTTAGTGAAATTGTGCAAGATTTGCACTTGCATTCATAGTATTAGAATAACAAATAAGCCTGAAATTGAACCCGAACCTGCAACGCTACAACCATTGGAACGCTACATAGTCTCTTCCCGAGACATATCATATATTTCAGTTTTGAATACAAGGGTTGCGGCATCTGGCCAGCCGCACTTGTGTAGGCACAGCCATTTTTTGTGCATCCAAGTCCAGCGTGTTGTCAGCGTGATCAGGGAAGCCGTGCCATGCCATTTGCTCCGCCGGAGCGTGTGTTTGGTTTGAGGTCAAGCTAACCCCCCAAAGTTTTGGCTAAGGTTTTGCTTGCCCATGTTTTGGCTAAAGTAGGCATGAAAAATTCTGGCAATACCAAGCAAGAACCAAAATTATGGTCATGACCAAAAAATTGGTAGGTTTGATTTCGGTCACAAACCAAACATACACCCTAAGTAAACCACTAAACAAAGTTCACCAGCATCCATTATTTTCTGCTTGATAAACCTAAAGTGTCTTCTGGTGTCGAGCATGGTGCACTTTTTGGCTTTTGCCCTGCGCAAACCCGTTGGATCTGTAATGGAATGATTCCGGTCTTCTGGCAGTGTCTCAGAAGGCATACAATTGACTACCTCCCTTTTAGTTACTTGTGTTCTGTTGCTTGTTTCTTAACTGTTGTTTGACTAGTTTTCTTTCCCAACTTGGCTTTGCAGGTGGACCTTTTTATTAGTCACCATATATTTTGCGGTATGTCCTCTGCCTCATAGTCTCTTACAAAATGTAACTACCATGGAAGAAGTTATATAGGCAGTTGTGCACAATTCTGCCGACCTTTTCCGCTTTGAATATGCTAATGTATTGATTATAATTTTCTTACCATGCCTTCATTATTTTTTCTGTAGTTGGCAACTGCTGTATCTGCTCATGGATGTTGGGTGTACTCAAAGAAAGCCTCGAGAAAAGCTGATGAATCCCATGGGTTTCTTAATGTTGATGTTGAAAACCGTGACCTTTCTGGAGAAAGGAAAAGAGATGAAACAGACAAGAGTAAAAGCTATTATGAAGAAATAGCAAATGAGAAAAAAGCTGCGTTCTTCGGACGTTGCATGCAAATCATCTACCAGGTTTGAACCCAATTCTCCTTATAAGGCTGCATTTACAGGCAGTTATCTGTTTTCTCAATAGTTATTTTAATCCAAGTATCCAACCGGTATTGGTTGTACGAATATACACCACGGTAAAATTTGATGCCTAATACGTCCACATTTGATATTAAGTGCAATGTAATGAGCTGTGGCACTCTCATCCGCAGCTATTTGTTTCATAGTTTAGACTATGCAGCTACCATTATCATGGCTTTCTTTTATGCTTTTGCTCATAGTAGCTGACTCAAATATTCACATGCAAACTACTGTGTTTTCGCTCGGCAGTTTTTGTTTTGCCTTTGTATTCTTCCTACTCGCTTTATCAAAAACCTTTTCATCCACACCAGGGATACCGATCTATGTTATGTTGTTGTCTGATATTCCGACCTATGTTGTTGCCTGATAAAACATTTGTCTTCTTATAGGCTAGTGCAGGAGCGACAATGTTGACTGATCTGACATTCTGGGGACTCCTTGTGCCATTCTTTTACCGTGATAAGTTCGGGCTTGCCCTGGTATGTGAGAACTCCAGGATGTGTGAGATTATTTCATATTCTGCTTGAATAGTAACCACTAACAAGCCTCTATTGTTAACACTTAAACTACCTAGTATAGCTTTTAGTTTCAGAGTCCCTTCTTATTTTCAGTTATATATCTGTCAGCTATACTGAGTGATAATAACAATAGTATAAACTGACTGGCATCCATGTTTTTAAACTTAATTATGGTCATGGTCTTGCCTTCACATATTTGTGTGATGGTCTAGTCGTATATATAAGAAAGATGACATAAAAATTGCAATCTCCACGGATCATTTATGAATGAATAACCTTCTGTTATCTTTTGTTGCACCAAATTTACTGCTTTGAAGATACTGACTTTTTTTTTGCAAATACATACTGACTAATGTGTTGCTATGTTGTCTTAACCTTTTCAAATTTCGTACAGGTCACTGATGGCATGCACTCTCTTAATTTTGTTTTTCTACTCATCGACACACTTCTCAACAATATGGTAAGTAACTTATAGATCATATTGCTCTGCCTTTTGTTTCAGTTCTTTTAGTAACTTCTTCAGTTTGATGTTTGTGTTTTTCAGCCCTTCCCCTGGTACCGTATCGCTTTCTTCGTATTCTGGAGTTGCTCCTATGTAACCTTCCAGTGGGTCCTTCATGCTTGTGCGGCTTTATCCTGGTAGGTCCTCTTCCCCTCCCTTCTGATCGCTTAATAAGATCGAGTTTAGTGGAAGAATGCATTTAGTTTGCCGTTTTGTAACTCAGATGCATGTTTCTATTGAAATTAAACATGTATACCTTACATCCCGTTGACATCGTAAGAGGAAAATAGAAATTGCTTTTGTAAATTCAGACAGAAGTAGAAATAAATAATTCTCATTAAAACCTATCGTGTCATACTATACTCTTGCATGGGCATGTGATACTGTATTTATGAAATCAGACATGTGCTGAACTTATCCTGAGGTTGTGTGTGACTGTTCTTAATTGGGTAAAAACTTTAGTGTGCTCTGGCATTGCATGCGAGACGGTTTATCCAAGAGATCGAGGATGTTTTGGATGTATTCTTTTGGTGTGTGTGTGCCGATTATGCTCTGAACTTCTATAATAGCCTCCTCCTGCCAATATTTAGATTTTCTTGGACAGAGGATATAAAATTGGTGTGCTCCAGTTTGTTATAACAGAATTACAGAAAATTGTTATGCTCTAATTAGTGAGAGAGTACCTCTCATATCTCGTACGCCGACATGTACACGAGTTCAGTAATATGTTTTCTGAATAAGGGCAAATGTATTGTTACACACTCCAAGTTTCATTTAGTTCTACTTCTATGTTTGACGATGGAATTCTGTTACCATCTTCAGGTGGCCTTACCCATTTCTCGACCTTTCATCGTCTGGGGCTCCCCTGTGGTATGCTCTTCTATTGTGTCTGTTTACCCTCATCATCATTCGTCAACTGCACGAAATTCTCACAGCAACGATAATCTGGTGCAGGTACCTCGCCATGGCCATTGCTCATGTTCCTTGCTTCACTCTGTTTTGGCTGATTGTCAAGGGGAAGCGCGCTTACTTCCCAAGGTTGTTCCCACGTGCTTATGTGAGAACAAGTTAGATCCTGCATCTGATCGCCTACACGTGCAATAGGACGTATCACGCATGTAACTAGAGAGAGTAATTATGTCCTGACAGCTCAAAGTGTGTAGTACTTGTATAGTCCTGTAGATTAACTATCTCTTCTAAATACAGCTGAATGCCGAAATCCATCAGGATTAATACTTCGATCAAATGAAATGAAATACAGAGGAGATTGTTAACATTGCCTCCTTGTTCTATCTCAATTATCAGATTTTGGAAACCATTCGTTTTGTATGTCACACAGGATTGTTCTTGAATTGTTATACCAGATATTATTGCCTAAACGCTCTAGAACAAAATCAGTTGTTCTTGTGAGGTTTTTCGTTGCCGTTTTAACATAATTAATCCAGTGGAGCTTGTGCACATACTGCATCAGGTCGATGCCTGTTATAACCAACAGTAATAACAATGTCGCAATTCCTTGCATACTCTAAGTTACACTGATTTAGCCACATCGTTCATGTGGATCTGCTAATCTATATTCACATTGAAAAACTCCAAAGCTTCTCATGAGCGACTACAATTAGACAGGAGGATGATAATACATAAATAAGCTCCCTCGCTCAAAACTTGATCATGCACAAGTTGCTGCATCTCAATCACCGAGCACTTCAGCGCCATCACCACGGATCACTTGGACTCTGCCGCTCACAATCTCTGCTTCTCGCCGCCGGTCGTGGCCCTGCCTGAAGACGAGGCCATCCTCTTGATGAAATCGGCCAAGGCGTCGGCATAATTGGGCCCCGTCTGCAGCCGCACCAGGTTCGTCCTGTACGGGATCAGTATCGTCTTCAGACCTGCACACGCATCATCGGCCAAGCAATTCAGACAACCAATCTTCAATTCGTATATATATACACAAATGCAGATGAATTGGGCGAAAGGAGGTGAAATTGAGATTGAGAGATTCGGACCGAATAGGCACATGGAGCGGTATACGGCGGCGGCGGCGACGCCGTCGAGCGCGGGCGTCTTGCGGCTGCCCTCGAGGCAGCGGAGGAAGGCGAGGTCGGCGCGGAGGAGCTGCGCCTGGTCGTGGGTGTCGTAGGCCATGTCGTGGCAGTAGCAGCAGAAGTCGAGGTGGTCGGCGGGGCGGCGGTCCCAGAGCACGGAGCCCTGCTCCTTGCCGCTGGACCAGTTGGGCCCGCAGTAGTGGCCGTAGCGCGGGAAGAGCTTGGAGAGCCAGGCCCGCGCGCCGCCGTGCCATGGCAGGCGCGCCACGTAGGGGCGGAATAGCGGCACCGCGCACCCCACCAGCTGCATCTCCGCCTCCGCGTCCTTCTCCGCCGCCGTCCGCGTCGCCGCCAGCAGAGGGGAGGGGGACGCGCGAGAAGGGTTGTCCCGGCGGCCGGGGATTAGGGAGGAGAGGAAGGAGATGAGCGGGTGGGGGCCGCCCCCCGGGCGAGGGGGTGGGGCGGCCGTGGCGGGAGGGGTCATGGGCGGAGAGGGTGGGGATGGGGTTGGGGGTGGAACGGGGCGGAGGAGGAGGGCGGCCGGGTTGAGCCGAAGGAGGCGCGACTTGGGATTGGACGGCGGGGAGGAAGAGGAGGAGGAGGATGTGGGGGAGGCCACCTCCATTGCTGCGGCTCGCCTCGCCGTCGCCGTCGCCGCCGCCGTCTCCGATCTTTCTCGGGTCGGTTCGGGTGAGGGACCTACCCGCGGTGGGGAACGGTGGCGTGTGGCTGTGCGGGGATAAGTTACGTTTTGGGGTGGGGCCGCGGCGAGAAGTTATTTGAGGTAGGCGGGGATTGGGCTCCGTTGTTTGAGGGGTGGGATAAAACGGGGCATCCGGAGGCGGATGCCGTTCCTCGTGCGGTGTCCATGTCGCGGCGGCGCGGCGCGCTTGGTACCGACGCGTGTGCCGTGGGTGCGTGACTCGTCTTGCTCAGTCGGTTCGTACTTTGTAGGTTGCCGGCTTTGGTGTTCCTCTTGCGCGCCACAGATTTACATTTAGCTTTAAACTTATACAAAGTATTTTTATTTTTATTTTTTTTTCTTTCTCATTATACGAGAATCTATCCTAATAAGATTAAACAAACGATTTCCTCATTTTGTAAATGCATATAGCTCATTGAAGGTGTCGGAGTTTAAGAGACAAGAGAGATGTTACCGCATCTTCCCAATGCAAATCATTAATCTATCTTGAAAAACACAAATAGAGTTACTACTTGTGTAGACAGATGAAGCACGTCGCATACGTCGGGTTAGGCTGGATGAAACGAGAAACAGGCCAGATTAGTTCATTGCTTTTTCTCCGCGTTGTCTCAAATCGTCTTCGGGTAGGCCTTGAGGAAAATGCTCGAATAGGCAGTTTTCCTTGGTGGAGCGAAAGACCACCTACACGACTTGAACAGTTATACGTGTGGGGAAATGCGGAAGACGGGAAATAACTCCCTAATTTTGAGACGACCGTCACCATCCACCCCTCTCTCTCTATCTCTCACCCTCACATCAATTTTTGTGGCTACGTCGCCTCCTATGCCACCTCCACCTCCTTCTGCCCCGGCGCCGATTTCACTCTCATGTGGTGTCTATGCCCCGTTGTTCACCGAGTATGACATCGTAGGGCTCCACGACATGACGTCCCTGATTAACCTAGTCAGTTTGCCAAGTTAAATTGGGCTTCCCATTTGCTTCCCGATCAAGCGCTATCAGCACGAGCGGGGGTTCTACCGGTGGGTCTTCTAATGGAACCCCCGCCCCTCCCTCCTCCCCTAACCTAGCCAAGCGTGTACACGCAAGGGAGCAGATTGGCCGCCAGGGCTCCCGGTTCAACACGGGAGATGCAGGTCACGCCAGGATTTCGCGCCCTTGCCGTGGCACGCCCTACCTCGTGCAGCCGCCACTAGTAGAAAATGGGTCTTTGGTCCAGCACCCAAATGCCATCTGTCCCGGTTTGGCTGGCCAATGGGGACCAATGACAGGCCTCGGTCCCGGTTCGTGCCGCCTGGAGGTCGGTCCCGGTTCATTTCGGAGCATCGGTCCCGGTTTATGGCATCAACCGGGACCAATCCCCCCCCCCCCCGCGTGGCACGTGGCGCTCTGCGGAGCATTGGTCCCGGTTCATGCCACGAACCGGGATCAAAGACCCTTCCCTGGCTATAAATAAGCCCAGCCCTTTGCCCTTTGCCACCAAATTTTGCTGAATTGTGTGTGAGGTGTGGGTGCTAGCTTTTTTCCCTTTGATTGCACACAAGGTGTTTGACGAAATGTCCGAACCACACTTAAGTTCGCACAACACGGTATCCTCGGCCGAGGTTAGCAACCTTATCTTCTTCATCTGTAACTGATACAAAAATATTGCATGTGTCCATATAGGGTGGTCATTTTACTATTCACGATGTTATTGTAATGGTTAATTATCATGACGCAGATCCATGCGCGAATGCGATGGATGTATGGCGACCGACGCGATTCTGATTTTATTGCAGGTCTGCATAAATTTATCGATGTGGCTAAGGCAAACAAAGTGGATAATTTTATGCCTTGTCCCTGCGTCGACTGTCGGAACGTGGCGGAGCACTCTGCCCCGAGAATCCTTCAAAGCCATCTGCTTCGGAGAGGTTTCATGCCTAGATATTATTGTTGGGCCATGCACGGAGAAAGAGGGGTTAGGCTGGAAGAAAATGAAGAAGAGGAGGATGATGATAGCTATCCTATGTCCCCTAAAGAATACGGTGATACTGCAATGGAAGACAATGAAGAAGAGGGAGGTGGCAATGAAGAAGAACAACGGGCATCGGATGAGCCCGCTGATGGTCTTGGTCGGGTCATTTCTGATGCAAAGCAACAATGTGATACAGAAAGGGAGAAGCTGAAGTTGGAGGCCATGCAAAAGGATCACAAAAAGTTGTTGTACCCAAATTGTGAAGATGGCAGCACAAAGCTCGGTACCACACTTGAACTGCTAAAATGGAAGGCAGAGGCTGGTTTATCTGACAAGGGATTTGGGAAGTTACTGAAAATAATGAAGCCGAAGCTTCCAAAGGATAACGAGCTGCCCGAGACAACGTACGAAGCAAAGAAGACTATCTGCCCTCTAGGATTAGATGTGGAGAAGATACATGTATATATTAATGACTGCATCCTGTACCACGGTGAGAAGTACGAGAATATGGATAAATGTCCGGTATGCACTGCATGTCGGTACAAGATCAGACAAGATGACCCTGGTGATGTTGAGGGCGATGACGAGCCCCCCAAGAAGAGGGTTCCTGCTAAGATTATGTGGTATGCTCCTATAATACCACGGTTGAAACGTCTGTTCAGAAACAAAGAGCATGCCAGGTTGTTGCGATGGCACAAAGAAGAGCGTAAGAAAGACGGGAAACTGAGACACCCCGCCGATGGGTCGCAGTGGAGAAACATCGAGAGAAAGTACTTGAACTTTGCAGGTGACGCGAGGAACTTATGGTTTGGTCTAAGTACAAACGGCATGAATCCTTTTGGGGAGCAGAGCTGCAGTCACAGCACCTGGCCCGTGACTCTATGTATCTACAACCTTCCTCCTTGATTGTGCATGAAGCGGAAGTTCATTATGATGCCAGTGCTTATCCAAGGACCGAAGCAACCCGGCAACAACATTGATGTGTACCTAAGGCCATTAGTCGATGAACTTTTGCAGTTGTGGGCAGAACCAGGTGTAAAGGTGTGGGATGAGCACAAATAGGAGCCATTTGACCTACGAGCATTGCTGTTCGTAACCATCAATAATTGGCCTGCTCTTATTAACATTTCAGGACAGTCAAACAAGGGATACAATGCATGCACGCACTGTTTAGATAAGACTAAAGGTACATATTTGGATAAATGTAAGATAGTTGTGTACCTGGGGTGTCGTAAATTTCTTCTGACCAATCATCAAGTAAGAAAGAAAGGCAAGCATTTCAATGGTGAGGCAGATCACCGGAAGAAGCCTAAGCTCCCTAAAGGTGCTGATGTATTTGGTATGGTGAAGGACCTAGAAGTAATCTTTTGAAAGGGTCCTGGCGGTCAATCTGTTCCGAAAGACCCCATTACCGGACAGATGACCATGTGGAAGAAGAAATCTATATTTTGGGAGCTTGAGTATTGGAAAGACCTAGAGGTCTGTTCTTCAATCGACGTGATGCACGTGATGCACGTGATGAAGAATCTTTGCGTGAACCTGCTAGGCTTCCTGGGCGTGTATGGGAAGACAAAAGATACACCAGAAGCACGGGAGGACCAGCAACATATCAAAGACCCATACAACAAGCATACTGATAAAGGCCGTCAATACTTAAGCAGCTACGCTCTTACCAAAGCAGAGAAGGAAATCTTTTTTGAATGCCTGAGCAGTATCAAGGTCCCGGCTGGCTTCTCGTCAAATATAAAGGGAATAATAAATATGGCAGAGAAAAAATTCCAGAACCTGAAGTCTCATGATTGTCACGTGATTATGACGCAGTTGCTTCCGGTTGCATTGAGGGGGCTTCTACCGGAAAATGTTCGAGTACCCATTGTGAAGCTATGTGCATTCCTCAATGCAATATCTCAGAAGGTAATCAATCGACAAAGTCTGGAAATGCTACAGAAGGATGTGGTCCAATGTCTTGTCAGTTTTGAGTTGGTGTTCCCCCCCGTCTGATTGCCTAGTTGACAGTCGATCCTTGTGCGTGGTGAATGACCAGCCCGTTGGGAACCCCAAGAGGAAGGTGTGATGAGTATAGCAGCTGGTTTTCCCTCAGTTAAGAAACCAAGGTTTATCGTTCTTGGAGAGGAGAGACAAACGACTGAAGGTAATGCAGACTGGCTTAATAGCACTCCAACAAGGGCGCCGTTTAACGATACTTGTTGACTCGTCTTCGGCCAGTAGCAACGCGGAACCTGCACACAACACAACCAAGTACTTTGTTCCCAACTTGCGATGAGGTTGTCAATCTCACCGGTTTGCTTGAAACAAAGGTTATGAGTGTATCGAGTGGAAAACAATATAGTATGCGAGTAAAGTAAACAGTGCGAGTAAAGTAAACAGGTGATAGCAATATGATGGAAATAGGACCGGGGTCCACAGTTCACTAGTGGTGTCTCTCCATAAGATAAATAACACATGCTGGGTAAACAAATTACAGTTGGGCAATTGATAGAATAAAGATAAACGTGATATGTCAAGAAGATTACTATGAGATTTACTCTGGGCATTACAACAAAATACATAGACCGCCATCCAACTGCATCTATGACTAATAATCCACTTGTGGCGAATCAATCCGAGAACTCCACAAGTATTAAGTTGTGAACAACAGATAATTGCATTAAGCAAAGTGTGTAATGTAAACAAAGCATATGCCCTTGAGCATATGAATGTTGTTTTCTCCCTAGTAGCAACAGCACATCTACAACCTTAGAGGTTTCTGTCACTCCCCCAGGTTAAATAGAGGCATGAACCCACTATCGAGCATAAATACCCCCTCTTGGAGTCACTAGCAACTACTCGGTCAAGATAGCTACTAACAACGGAGAGCATGCAAGATCATAAAAAACATAGAGATAACAAAAGATATAATTCAGTACAGCAACTTAATCATAACACCAATACTCATTGGATCCCAACAAACCAAACATGTAGAATTACATAACGGTGATCTCAATCATGTAGGGCAGCTCATGAGATCTAAACATGAAGCACATGGTGGAGAAGACAACCATCTAGCTACTGCTATGGACCCATGGTCCAAGGTAGACTACTCACTCATCGCTCCGGAGGCAAGCATGGCGATGAAGAAGACCTCCGGTGGCGATTCCCCTCTCCGGCAGGGTGCCGGGAAGAGCTTCTGGACCCTCCCGATCTCGGGTCGATGGCGGCGGCGGATCACGATGTGTTCTGGAAAAGTGACCGGGTCCTTAGGTTTTTCCCGTTGGGGGGTCTTTATAGGCGAAGGGGCGATGTCAGAGGTGGCCCCAGGCCTCCTCACGCCAGGGCGGCGCGGCCAGGGGCTGGGCCGCGCCAGCCCTGCGTGAGGGCGGCCTGTGGCCCCTCTCCTTCTCTCCTTCGGATGACTGCCTGGCCGCGCCGCCCTGCGTGAGGGCGGCCTGTGGCCCCTCTCCTTCTCTCCTTCGGATGACTGGAAGCTCCCGGACAAAATAAGACTTCAGAAACTTGTTTTGTCCAATTCCGAGAATATTTCCTGTGTATCACTTCTGAAACACAAAAACAGCAGAAAACAGGGAACTAGCACTGTGGCGACTTGTTAATAGGTTAGTTCCGGAAAATGCATAAAAGTGCCACTAAGTGTAATGAAACAGTAGGCAAATGGTGTCAAAACAAGCATGGAGCATCAAAAATTATAGATACGTTGGAGACGTATCAAGCATCCCCAAGCTTAATTCCTGCTCGTCCTCGAGTAGGTAAGTGATAACAAAAGAATAATTTTTGAGGTGACATGCACCTACACAATCTTGATCATGTATATAAGCATTTGTGAGCTGGGATCATAAGAACTTAAAACATGGGCATGAAGATATAATCTTGACAATAAGAACTTAGCAACCATGTTGTAAACATGCAAATGAACACAAACAAAAGTTCATGAAAATGAAACAATGAAAGTCAAACGTGTGTTCAAATCATAAGGAAAAACATACGAATGGTTTTCAGCTTGTCCTTCAAAGAGAGCAAAACATAAATGCATAGGACACCTTCAAGTTTAAGAGGGCGACTAGATACAAATAATTTGAGAACAAGTGAAACCAACAATATGAATCAATCAATGAACTTTAGGACAATGCATATTACACTAAGAATGACAACTATGCTCTCTTAATGGTGCATAAAGGTAGAAGGTGGTGACATAACATAAAAGTAAAAGAAAGGCCCTTCGCAGAGGGAAGCAGTGAATGCAAGTTTTATAACCTTCAAAAATTATGGTACTTACCGGCTTTGAGCTCTCATTGCCCCCATCATAAGCATCTTGAATGGTTAAAGTTAATGCGAGAATAATTATGATGCATATGCTTGACAAATCATAAGTTGAAAACCTCGTGTCCCGTGAATACGAGTACCCAAACCTCATGCTACTTTACTTAGAGTCCCAAGCAAGGCTCTTGTCATTGTAAATATATGCATATCATTGAGAACTGCCAATGGGGTACCTCCGTGCCCGATGACATGGAACAAGCCCACACCAAAATGACAGGACAAGCAGACAATGAACACCTCGACATCTCTTTTATTTGCCATTTGTTTAGCTTTTTATTGTGAGATGCGTTGTTGAATGTTCACCATGGGTATGCTGCAAATTTCCACCATGAATTATGCATGGCTTAGATTAGCGGCCCGGCGTTTCCCTAACACATATACAAACTCCATGATCCCCACAAGATTCCCAATTCATTTCACACCGCGGGCATCCATAAACAAAAGATCACGATATCAACTCAAATAAGAAGTGCAATGTTGAAAGCTTGCCCATGACTGCATGGCTAGGCTAGTCTCCAACTTACAACTTGCAAGCATAACAACTCAACATAAGAGACCACAATGTCAAATTTTTAAGAACAGGAAAAAGTAAAGTGTGCCTTCCGGTTCGTGAGAGCTTTACTGACCGAATTTCGCATAACACTGGTAAGAGTTTAATTTGAAGAGAAAATAAAAGCAAGTCAAATTTACTTAGAATAGCAAATTGCTAGTAGGTATGTATGGTGGACACTTTGGAAAACTTTGGATTTTAGGAGTTGGATGCACGAGTAGAGCTCATACTCAGTACAAGGCGAGGGCTACCAAAAGACTGGGAGCGACCAACTAAGAGAGCAGTAATGGCCATAATCATGCAAAGCGACAAAGCGACATTAAAAGAAGCATAAGATGGCATCAAAAGTCAAAAACTAAATAATCATAGAGGCTATTGGCGACTTTGTAAGAGTCTAACATGTGTGAGCATGCGCCAAGTCAACCCAAATAAAGCATCAAGGAGAAAACCAAAATAATGCTTCCATACAATAAAAACAACGCATGATTTTTTCAAAGGCTCATTAAGCAATCTCAATTGTTTGAGACAAGTCATGCTACAGCAAAACCACTAAGCATACTATCAAAAAGACATCAAGCATGACATGAAAAAGCCTAAGCCGCAGTCTACACAAGCTCCTTCTTGTACCACTATTTTGCACAAAGCTTTTTCTCTTTTCCAAAACCATTTGAAATTTTTTTAAAGACACCTCTTTTGATGAAAACCAATAAAGATCAGAGGCAAAATACACCTTGATAAAAAGATATGACAAGGTCTGAACACAAATCAAGGTGAAAACGAAAACCAAAAGCAGTAGCAGAAAAAGAAGAACACCCGGTGAAATTGTAAGAATGAAAACGGAGTGTTCTTTGCAAATGAAAACGTGGCAACTTCTCCAAAGGAAATTTGTTGGGGTCCAACCATTTATTGCAGTAAACAAAACTAAACTAACTAAGAAAACTAAAACAACTGATGCTCCAAGAAAAACACATAGTGCATGAAGCAATAAAAATATAGTGTTTTGAAAGGTGGCCTGATTTTTGCCGATGAAGAAGGGGTGCCTCGAGGGCATCCCCAAGCTTTTACGCTTGTACTTCTTGGATATTTCTTGGGGTGATGCATGCGCATCCCCAAGCTTGAGCTTTCGTCCATTCTTCAACTCATCTCATCATTCTCCAATCCCTACACTTGAAAACTTCCTTCATACAAAACTAAACACAATTCTATTAGAAACATTAGTGTAGCATAACATATAATCAACCTCTTTTTGCTTCAGGTTTCAACTCAAAGCCACCACATATATAGCAATACTACAGTAGCAACTTCCTGAAAAGGATCTCACGGGCGAGTAGAGGGGGGGTGAATAGGCGCTACACAAAATTTTACCTTTTTCAAATTTAAGGCTTGACACAAAACGAAATTCTCCAGATGTGCAACTAGGTGAATTTCCTATGTGACAAGCAAGCAAGTGAACAAGAGTGAAAAGAGTAAACACGAAGCAAGTAAGGGTAAGAAAAGACCGTAAAGCGGAAGCCGGAGACACAAGGATGTATTCCCGTAGTTCCTTCCTTTTGAGGGGAAGTACGTCTACGTTGGAGAGGTGTGGCGACACGGAGTCCACCAACGCCATGGAGGCTCACCTTGTTCTCCGGTGAGCAAGCCACGGAGGCTAGCTCGTTTCCACTAAGCGGTGGTATTGGGGGTACCGACCGAAACCCTTACACGGAGGTTGGGGCACAACTCCACAACTCAATTGGAGGCTCCCAACAAGAACAACCACAAAGCTTTTACACGGAGGAAGCTTTGAGGTGACCTCTCTTGCCTAAGGCAAGGTCCACGGAGGAGGAGTGAAGCAAACACTAATTACTTCGGTGGGATTGTAGATCTATGGGTCCTCTCCCAATCTACCAAGTCTTGGAGGATTTGGTTGGCTAGGGAAGGAGATCTACGGAGTTGAAGCTCAGCACCAATGGATGAAAGAGAGTGTGGATGAGGTAACCAGATCTGAGGTAGGGGACGACTATTTATAGGCTGGCTCGAAATGTGGCCGTTGGAGAAAACTTTCCCCGGAAATTCCGGCCAGGGGGCGGAATTTCCGGGGTCCACTTAGGGCAGAAATTCTGTCCTAGGGGCGGAAATTCCGGCCCCCCGGAAATTCAAAAATGGAATTTCCGGCCAGAAATTCCGGCCCTTTCCTGAAGGTCGCACCACAGCTTGAGTTCAGGGACTTAGCGAAAAATCACGGGGGCCAGAAATTCTGGAATTTCTGGCCCCCGGAAATTCCGCGTTAACAGAATTTCCGGCCCCTTAACTGAAAGTTGCACCACGGCCTTTAGCAAAGGACTTAGCCGAATTTTCGGGGGCTAGAAATTATGAAATTTCCGGCCCCCGGAAATTCTGCTAAACCAGAATTTCCGGCCCCCTTACTGCACGTTGCACCACAACGTTTCGTAAAGGACTTAGCCGAATTTCGAAGGGCCGGAAATTATGAAATTTCTGGCCCCCGGAAATTTTGTTCAGGGGCGGAATTTCCGGCCCTGAAACAGAATTTCCGGCCCTGGAATTTTCTCTCCTTTGGGTGATTTCAAGCCTTTCTACAGCAGTCCCCATTCCCACACTTCTTCACCATCAGTCTTGCAATACCTGTAGAATTCCTGCAAAGCTCAGCACAAGATTAAATTCCTTGTATTGTGATCAAACACCCAAAAACTGAAAGCAAGGAACATGTCCTTTCAATCTCCCCCTTTTTGGTGTTTGATGACAATACACGGATTTGCAATAGAGAGCAAGAACAAGTGCTCCCCCTAGACAAGTGCAAGGTATAAACAAGACAATAAGAACAATTTGCACACACTAGAAGGACGATATTAAACGAGGAGCACAAAGTTAAGTACGACTAGTCTATTACAATAATAGAACCAAAGTTCCACACAAATAAACCACAAAAAGTTCACGGAGCAAATAAGGCAAATAACCAACCCAAGGCAAATCCTAATAGAACTACTTCTCCCGCTTTGGCATCGAGACACCAAAAAGGGAGAAGAGCGATGCTAATCCCCAAACGAAGATCACTTATCATCGAACTCGTCCTCATCATCATCAGCAGCGTCCTCATCGTCCTCGTCACACCCAGAGAACTCCTCGTCACTTCCAACCTTGGAGAGAGCCTCCACTTCAGCCCAATCGACGCCATTGTCATCTTGCCACCGATCGTACGGAATGTACTTAGGTGCAGGAACAGGAGAGAGCTGAAGAGAGGGGTCCTGAAGAAGCTGAACCTCGCGAGAAAGAACCTGCTGATTGTGAATGATATCCCTTCTCTCTTCATAGGCAGAGTAGTTCTCCTTGTGGATAGCAACGTTGATGCACAAGAGAGTGCGTTGCCACAGAGAAAGCTTCTTGTTGCGAGATGGACGAGCAGAGGAAGTCTTGCGCATACGAGAGCTAGAGTCACCCATCGCAACATCACCACCTGAAGGAACTGGCTTCTTCCGTTTTCCTTTGACTGCTTCTTTCTCCTCTATTGGCTTGATCACATTCATTCTCTTGAGCTTGTGTTCTGAGTTCCCCTTGGAGAAATCCATGTCTTGGGCCTTCTGAATAATGAGGAGCATGATGTATGGAGCATAGGGAGGAGTACGCTTGGAAACCATGGCATCATGCATTTCATTGAAGATATAGTGCATCACATCCAGCTTGAAGTCTTCATTAGGATCGGTACTCACAAAGCAGCGATAAGAAAGATACATGCGCTCAATAAGGGCAGCACGAATAGCATCCCGATTACCTCCGGAGGGAGAGATGTTCTCCCTGAACATGCGAAGAAGAATGTTGTACAGAGGAAGCAAGCCCTTATTAGTGCCAATCTGTCCCTTTGAAGAGTACAGGGGAGCCAAGCGATTCTTGTCCGGCTGAACTCCGTGCAGATGCACACGGTGACCAACAGGCACACTGAACCCCTGAAAATCATAGTTCAAAAGCTGGGCAAACTCATAGAAGTCTGACTCACGCATGGTATCTCCACACATCCATCTGAAAGAGAGAGCCTCATTCCCCTTGAAGGCGAGAGTGGCATAGAATTGCTGAATGATCCTCTCATTGTAGGGACACTGAATATCCATAAGCGGAAACAGACAAAGCCTCTTCATGATTCCCAAAGCATCACCAAAGTATTCAGCCTTCTTCCTGAGATGAGTACGGTCCAACACATGCATGTAACACACCCGCTGAGACATAGGGCGGTAGATATCTTCATATATACCTTTCTGAGCAGCACACCAGAAACGAGTATCTTCAAGCTCTTCATCTCTTGCCTCAGAAAACCAGTCCAACTGCCTCAAAGCACTGTACTCCACTAAGTTCATAGTCTCATAGTTCACCCGAGGAACCCGTGAGGGGTTGCGAGTAGCCCTCTTGGTTGCCCTTGCTGCCTTCTCCCTTGCTGCCTCCTGAGCAGCTTCCTGTTCAGCTTGCTGAGATACAAATTCTTCTTCAAAAGTGCCCTCTTCAGCAAACCGAAAGTTCCGCTTGCGAACAGCAGAATGGCCGCGCTGATCACGCTTAGGACGAGAACTAGAGCCACCTGTGAAAGAAGGTAGGAAGAAAAGCATGGAGATAAGAACACACAAGTCGATAAGATAGCTAGTAAGAACATAGAAGGGAACTAGTAAGGCAGAAACGATTTAGAGAAGCTGTATCTTAGTTGTATTATTCTCAGCAGAGGGGCGGAAATTCCGGTCCGGGGGCGGAAATTCCGGTGAGGGGGCAGAAATTCCGGCCAAAAGGGCGGAATTTCCGGCCCACCCCGGAATTTCCGTCTCCAGGGGCAGAAATTCCGGCCCTGGTGAGAACACTACAAAAGAGATACACAACTCTCTAGAAATTGGATCGGCACCAACTAAGTTCAATGCTAGATTCACTAGACAGAAAACTACCTCTAAAACGTGCTCCTTTCAATGAAAAATGGATTAACCCAAACGAATCTAGAGCTAGGGCATAAGCACCTAGGGAGAGATATTTGGGGCAATACCGCTGTCCATGGTGAAAACCGCGTGGAGGAAAGGAACCCTCACGCCGAGAGGAGCGAGGACCGGCGAAATCCGGGGAATCCGGCGGCTAGGGAGTCGCCGGAGATGTTCTTGGTGAGGCGGCGGCGGCGGTTTGGAGAAGGAGGGTCGGGGGTGGGAAGAGATGCCAAGAGGTATCTCCACCCCGGCCCCCCTCTTTATATAGACTAACCGCAGGGGCGGAAATTCCGGCCCTAGGGGCGGAATTTCCGGCCCCCGGAATTTCCGGGTTAAGTGATGGAATTTCCGGGGGGCGGAAATTTAACGTTTCCGCCCAAATTTCTGGGGCAAATTTCCGGCCCATGTACTGCAAAGTGCACCACTTCGGAGGAGTACATGGTGGCGTGAAAAATTTGCTAAGGAAATAAGGGTTTCCACCCATTAGGAGCATTCTATCACTTAAACATCGAAAGTCCGACCATCTCATCAAGAACCAAGATAAAAAAAAAGGTTGACTTGTGTGTTAGACGGAAGGTTTTTAGAGACAGTGAGGGCATAGGCTAGAAATCATCGAAAGACCAACCTCAAGTTCCTTCCCATATCAAGAGAAAGGCAAAAACCAAGAAAGACTTCAAAAAGATTTTCAAGGAATAAACTCTTCAAAAGAAGAGGTTGGTGGCCGAAGCCACCATATATGAGTGTTTTGGCATTGAACCGCGAAGATGTATCTTGGGTTCATAACCAATACTCATCATTTAAGCTCATATATCACAAAATGATATGAAGAGAATGATTGCATTACTATTGGCATAATGGGGGGAGGGATAGCCCAATGAATTAGGACCGCACTCCCCCTATATCCATGCCCACATCTAGATTAGAACACGTGCTAACGTATGGGAATGAGTGCACACTAACAAGCCACATTGCAAGAATCGATGATATTCAATTCATGCCTCAACTCTCGGAATCTTGCTTCATCAAGGGGCTTCGTGAAGATGTCGGCGAGTTGATCATTTGTACCTACATAAGACAAGTTAATATCACCTCGATTGACGTGGTCCCGGATGAAGTGATGCCGGATCTCAATGTGCTTCGTCTTGTTGTGTTGTACCAGATTATGAGCAATCTTGATGGCACTCTCGTTGTCACACAAGAGTGGAACCTTGTCGCAATGAACTCCATAGTCCTTCAACGTTTGCCGCATCCAAAGGAGTTGAGCACAACCACTTGCCACGGACACATACTCAGCTTCGGCAGTGGAGAGAGACACACAATTTTGCTTCTTGGAAGACCAACTAACCAAGGACCTACCAAGGAGTTGGCAAGTCCCGGAAGTTGACTTCCTATCCACTTTGTCTCCCGCCCAATCCGAGTCCGTGTACCCAACAAGCTCAAAGCTTGATCCCTTCGGGTACCAAAGGCCGAAAGTTGGAGTATGAATCAAATATCGGAAGATTCTTTTCACGGCCATTAAATGGCTTTCCTTTGGGGCGGCTTGAAAACGTGCACAAATTCCCACACTAAGCATGATATCGGGTCTAGATGCGCAAAGATAAAGAAGCGAGCCAATCATCGAACGGTAAAGCTTTTGATCCACTTCCTTACCACTAGGATCGAGATCAAGAGTAACCTTTGTCGGCATGGGGTTTTTGGCTCCTTTAACTCCGGAATCCATGTTGAATTTCTTGAGCATGTCTTGGATGTACTTGGCTTGATTGATGAATGTCCCTCCTCGCAATTGCCGAATCTCAAAGCCAAGAAAGAATTTCAACTCTCCCATCATGGACATCTCGAATTTGTCTGTCATTAGCTTTGCAAATTCATCATTGAAGAGTTTGTTAGAAGAGCCAAAAATGATATCGTCTACATAAATTTGGCATATGAAAAGCTCCCCGTTGACTTTCTTAGTAAAAAGAGTTGGGTCGATGAGCCCAATTTCAAACCCACGGTCTAACAACAACTCTTTAAGGTGCTCGTACCACGCGCGTGGGGCTTGTTTAAGGCCATAAAGCGCCTTATCGAGTTTGTAGACATGGGTCGGGAAATGAGGATCTTCAAACCCCGGGGGTTGCTTCACATAGACCAATTCATGTAGAGGACCGTTGAGAAAGGCACTCTTCACATCCATTTGATATAACTTAAAGTTGAAGTGAGAAGCATAAGCAAGAAGGATACGGATTGACTCGAGACGAGCCACAGGAGCATAGGTCTCCCCATAGTCGATTCCTTCCACTTGAGAGTATCCTTGAGCCACCAAGCGTGCCTTGTTCCTCACGACAATTCCATTTGCGTCTTGTTTGTTCTTGAACACCCACTTGGTTCCAATGACATTGCGGCACTCCTTGGGCTTCTCCACCAAAGTCCAAACCTCATTGCGCTTGAAGTTGTTGAGTTCTTCGTGCATGGCTTCCACCCAATCCGGGTCTTCAAGTGCCTCAAACACCTTTTGAGGTTCCACACGAGAGACGAAGGCATGATGGATGCTAAAGTTGGCTAATTGTCTCCTTGTGGATACCCCTTTTCTCACACTTCCAATCACACTATCCAAGGTATGACTCCCTTTGCGAAGAGCCTCTTCCACTTTCCTTGCACGGCGAGCTTGAGCTTCTTCAAAAGACTCTTGAGAAGCCACTTGGTCATCACCACTATTTTGGTCCTCGCCTTGACCTTCAACTTGAGCTTGATCAACATCATGAGCATGCTCAACATCTTGAGCTTGGCCTTGATCTACCATTGGTGAAGAATCACCACCGTCCTCTTGGTCTTGATCTTGGCCTTGCTCGCTTGAATGAGGGTCTAATGCTTGTCTTTGGTTAGCATCAATCGGTCCTTGGGGAGCTTGTGGAGCTTGTGAAGGTGAAGGCTCCACTTGAGTAGAGCATAGTCCTTCTCCTTCCGCCAAAAGGTGTCCCTCAATGGGTATGAGATGACCCACACCCATTCTTCTTATGGCTTGAGGAGGTATTTCGTCACCTACATCACAAACACCACTTTGCTCCACACGGGAGCCGTCATTCTCGTCGAATCTCACGTTAGAAACTTCAACAACACGAGCGGACTCTTTGTCAAAGATTCTAAAAGCATGAGATTCGGCGGCATAACCAACAAAGATACCCTCAAGAGCTTTAGAATCAAACTTGGACAAATGAACACCCTTTCTAAGATAGAAGCACTTACAGCCGAATACTCGAAAGTATTTGATGTTAGGCTTGTTGCCGGTGAGGATCTCATAAGGAGTCTTGTTCAAGCCCTTGCGAAGATATAGCCGGTTAGAAGCATGACAAGCGGTATTGATAGCTTCGGCCCAAAAGTTATACGGAGACTTAAACTCCGCTAATATTGTCCTTGCCATGTCCATCAAGGTTCGGTTCTTCCGCTCGGCTATACCATTTTGTTGTGGAGTGTAGGGAGAGGAGTATTGATGTTGAATTCCCTCATCACTCAAGAATTCGTTGACGGTGTAGTTCTTGAACTCCGTCCCATTATCACTCCGAATCATCAAGATATCTTGGCCATATTGATGTTCCACTTCCTTGATGAAGTCCATGACGGTTTGTTGGGTCTCGTATTTGTGCTTGAAGAAGTAGACCCAAGTATATCTTGAGTAGTCATCAACAATCACCAAGCAATACTTCTTCCCTCCTAGACTTGCATGAGATGGAGGGCCAAAGAGGTCCATGTGAAGGAGCTCCAAGACCCTCTTAGAAGAAATGATCGTCTTGCTAGGATGAGGAAGTTCATGCATCTTTCCTTCAATGCAAGCTCTACACACACGATCTTTGGCAAAGGTTAGATCGGTTAGTCCTAGGATGTGGTTACCTTTGTGGAGTCTTTGCAAAGTTCTCATATTGACGTGGCCTAGCCGGCGATGCCATAGCCATCCCACGTCAACTTTAGCCATTAGGCAAGTCGCGGCTTTAGTGACCTTCTCCGAGAAGTCAATCACATATAAGCCGTTTTCAACATGCCCAACAAAGGCTACTTTAAGAGACTTGCTCCACAAAAGAACCACAATCCCAACATCAAAGAAAGTTGCAAAGCCCATATCGGTAAGTTGAACTACGGAAAGTAAATTGTAAGAGAGAGACTCAACAAGCATGACATTCTCCACGGTAACATCTTGAGATATAACAACTTTACCAAGACCCAATACCTTTGACCTTGAGGAATCTCCATAGGTGACGTAGCCCGCACTAGATGAACCGGTGCGAAGCTCCTTCACCAACTCTTTGCTTCCGGACATATGATTGGTAGCACCGCTATCAATTATCCATTGTCCCGCACCGGAAGCAAAGCCCTACAAGAGATTAAGCCTTGTTCTTAGGTACCCATTTTTCAATGGGTCCCCTTTTGTTAGTAACAAGGGCCTTAGGAACCCAAATAGACCAAGCAATGCGTTCATTAGGTGAGCCAACAAATTTAGCATAAACATGTCCATCATAAGCACGACGAAGAACATAAGAGGGGTTATATTTTCCCGCAAAGTCATTGTGATTGGGCATTGCCCTCTTGGCATTCCCAAACACCTCCCTCACGAGCTCCCCCTCCTCCTCATAAACATTGCCATCCTCGTCAAAGCATATGTCATTTGGGATGTGCTTCTTAGGAGGAGGAGTGGGCACAAGAAATTGCGTCTTCTTGTTGTTCTTCTTCTTGTTCTTTTTCTTGTTCCTCTTCTTCTTAGACTTGGAAGTGAAACCAAGCCCGGTCTTGTCACCATGTTGCTTTTGAGCACTCAAAAGCTCATCAAGCCTTGTGTCACCTTTGAGGGAATCTTTCTCATAAAGAGGGTTAGTGTAACAAGAACTTGCAACAAAGGTGGTAGTAGGTAACTTGGTTGCTTCTTTAGCAATAATAAGATTTAGTTTCTCATTTTGCAACCTAAGATCATTAGCAACTGATTGAGCAATATCACGATCATTTTTAAGCCTAGCAATGTCCAAGTTGTAAGACTCTTCAAGACCTAACTTGGATGCCTCGAGTGCCATCCTTAGATCTTGCTCAACCTCAAGGGATTGATTAAGTGTTGCAATTTCATCGGCATACTCACGAGCATGCCCTTCTAGCTCAAAGATGCGTTCCTCATTTTTATCATTTAGTTGGAGAGACTCATTATATTGATTGAGGAGAGTCTCAAATTGAGCTTTGGTCTCCCCATGCAAGGTTGACATGAAGGTGTCAAATTCATTAGGCTCATCCTTATCACTACTAGTATCAACACAATCCATCAAGGATAAGCTTCTAGGTATGATGGGTGTGAAAGTGGGTGATACCTTTGTAGCGTGAGCCATTAGACATGTTCCCTTGGAGTTGGAGCGCTTGGACTCATTTGCGGAAGCGAAGAGGGATGGTGAAGAGATAGGCTTGACGATGGCGATGGCTGCCCTTCCTACTTCTTCATCATCACTTGCATCATCACCGGATGGGTATTCTTCTTGAGTCGTCAAGGCATGTATTGGAACGGCTTTCTTCTTGTCAAAGTTCCTTGGTGGGTAAGACTTGGCCTTCATCTCCTTGCGGATGAGTCTTCCATTGTGATCTTCCACTCTTTCATAGGGACAATCCGCGATGAAATGGTGTTGATTGCCACAATTGTAGCATGTTCTCACTCTACTTGTGGCCTTAGGTTTGGAGGGACTTGATGACTTCCACTTCTTCATGAAAGCCCGTTGAGCAAGAGCCATGTGTTCGGCATGAGCATACTTCATGTCTTCGGGACTTCCACCCATTGACTCTTCCTCTTCCATCAAACTTGCTTCTTCGTGAAGAGAGACTTTGGCCTTCAAAGCTAGGTTGGGTGCACGCACACCACGTGCACGAGCTAGAGCATCATCCGCATTCTTCTCGGAGATCTTCCTTGCCACAATCTCTTGCAAGATGTCATGAGCGGTCATCTTCCTAAAGTTGGCATCTCCCTTGATTGAGTTCACCGTATCTTTGAAGAAGGGCAAGAGGGCTTGGACAAATTTCCTCTTCATCCATCTCCCATCACATTGAGTAGAGCCGAGGTCGATTAGCTTCACTTGGAGTGCCGAGAGACGCTGATGAAGTTCTTCAGGTGATTCACCATCAAACATGGCGAAGTTGTCCGCTTCATTAGATGCCTCATCAAACTTGGACTCTTGGATGCTCTCGTTGCCGATGAAGAGGTTGGTGAGAGCATCCCAAGCTTCCTTGGCAGAGGAGATGTTGCGGACGAACGCCTTGTCCTTCTCGGTGAGAGACATGTGAATGAGATGCAAGGCGGAGGCATTGAGCTGCTTGTCAATTTGCTCCCAAGGTAGCAGGTTGGTCAAATCCTTGGAAGTTGGATGAAAACCCTGCTCAATGATCCTCCAAAGCTCAATAGACACAAAGTTTATGTGAGAGCGCATGTTATCTTGCCAATTGGCAAAGCTAGAAGCATCAAGTGGTGGCGGTGGGCCGCATGAGGCAAGGTGTGGCATTTGAAGGTGCCTTCCGGAGACATAGCTCGTAGGAGGTGGAACCTCCGTGCTATGTCCCCGAGAGGTGTCATCTTTCTTGGGGGGATCCTCGTTGTTCTCATTCCCATCCTTCTCCGGATCTTCCTCGTTTAAGGATGGCTTATCCTTACCCGAGGTGTCAACCGGAGTTGGTGGAGTGGTACTTGATGTTCCACTAGTGAGAGCATCAAGTTGAGATTTTTGGATTTCCATGGCTGCCATCATAGCATCCATGCGAGTCATTATGTTATTAAGATCCCCCTTAGTGGCGGGTTTCTCTTCGCCCATGATCTCTTAGGCGGTTAAGCCTAATCAAAGAGCACTAGGCTCTGATACCAATTGAAAAGGATCTCACGGGCGACTAGAGGGGGGTGAATAGGCGCTACACAAAATTTTACCTTTTTCAAATTTAAGGCTTGACACAAAACGAAATTCTCTAGATGTGCAACTAGGTGAATTTCCTATGTGACAAGCAAGCAAGTGAACAAGAGTGAAAGGAGTAAACACGAAGCAAGTAAGGGTAAGAAAAGACCGTAAAGCGGAAGCCGGAGACACAAGGATGTATTCCCGTAGTTCCTTCCTTTTGAGGGGAAGTATGTCTACGTTGGAGAGGTGTGGCGACACGAAGTCCACCAACGCCACGGAGGCTCACCTTGTTCTCCGGTGAGCAAGCCACGGAGGCTAGCTCGTTTCCACTAAGCGGTGGTATTGGGGGTACCGACCGAAACCCTTACACGGAGGTTGGGGCACAACTCCACAACTCAATTGGAGGCTCCCAACAAGAACAACCACAAAGCTTTTACACGGAGAAAGCTTTGAGGTGACCTCTCTTGCCTAAGGCAAGGTCCACGGAGGAGGAGTGAAGCAAACACTAATTACTTCAGTGGGATTGTAGATCTATGGGTCCTCTCCCAATCTACCAAGTCTTGGAGGATTTGGTTGGCTAGGGAAGGAGATCTACGGAGTTGAAGCTCAGCACCAATGGAGGAAAGAGAGTGTGGACGAGGTAACCAGATCTGAGGTAGGGGATGACTATTTATAGGCTGGCTCGAAATGTGGCCGTTGGAGAAAACTTTCCCCGGAAATTCCGGCCAGGGGGCGGAATTTCCGGGGTCCACTTAGGGCGGAAATTCCGGCCTGGGGGCGGAAATTCCGGCCCCCCGGAAATTCCAAAATGGAATTTCCGGCCAGAAATTCTGGCCCTTTCCTGAAGGTCGCACCACAGCTTGAGTTCAGGGACTTAGCGAAAAATCGCGGGGGCCAGAAATTCTGTAATTTCCGGCCCCCGGAAATTCTGCGTTAACAGAATTTCCAGCCCCTTAACTGAAAGTTGCACCACGGCCTTTAGCAAAGGACTTAGCCGAATTTTCGGGGGCCGGAAATTATGAAATTTCTGACCCCCGGAAATTCTGCTAAACCAGAATTTCTGGCCCCCTTACTGCACGTTGCACCACAACGTTTCGTAAAGGACTTAGCCGAATTTTGAAGGGCCGGAAATTATGAAATTTCCGGCCCCCGGAAATTTTGTTCAGGGGCGGAAATTCCAGCCCTGGGGCAGAATTTCCGGCCCTGGAATTTTCTCTCCTTTGGGTGATTTCAAGCCTTTCTACAGCAGTCCCCATTCCCACACTTCTTCACCATCAGTCTTGCAATACCTGTAGAATTCCTGCAAAGCTCAGCACAAGGTTAAATTCCTTGTATTGTGATCAAACACCCAAAAACTGAAAGCAAGGAACATGTCCTTTCACTTCCCCAAAAGTTCCATGATCAAAAGAACTCAAAAGAAAGTGATAAAGTGGCAAACACAAATATTGGCAGAAATCTGTCAAAACAGAACAGCTGACAAAGGTCGAATTTTTGAGGGGTTTTCTGTTGCTCAAATCAAAAAGTGTTCAACTAACGAAAGTTTGGATATAACCTGGGGCATATGCACAAGAAATCGTAGGTACAAAAGATATACAGAGAATTTATACGAATTTTTACGGTGCAGCACCGAAAACAGTTTCAGGACAGCAACATCCCCAAATCTTTACCTCACTCGAATTAGAGGCTTCTCTTGGCACAAAAACGAAATAAACAAGATAAGGAGCAGTCATTACAGTAGTAATGACTTCCAAGACTCAAATAAAAGAAAAAGTACTGAAAAGAAATATTGGGTTATCTCCCAAGAGTGCTTTTTTTAACGCCTTTGAGCTAGGCGCAGAAAATTGTGAATCAAGTAACATCAAGTGATGAAGCATCACTTACCTCAGTAGGCACTTTGGAAGTTCCCGAAGATGATTAAACCTGCAAGTCACCCTTAGTGGAACTAAGAGTCTTACCAATTTTAAGAACATGTTGAGATTTAAGCGCAGAAACCTTGGGAACATACATAAATTTTTGCTCTTTTCCAACAAACATTTTCTCTTTCTTAAATTTAGGAGAAGAGAAGATTAAGCTAAGAGTTTCCATGGACTCCTCTAGTTTACCAATCCTCAAGTTTTGATTATCAAGAGTAGTGCTAGCCTCTAAAATGGTGATTCTCTTACCAATATTCTCTATTAATTCACTAACTCGGCTAGCATTTTCTAGGATACTTGGCAAACTTTTCTCTAAAGAGCTGAGCCTTTCTACCACCTCCTCCAAGGTGGTCTCAGTTTTAGCAACATGAATAGGTGGTATTCCCACTAAACTTTCAATTATAGTGCATGCTTCTCCAGCGGGAGTACCCAGAAAATTACCTCATGTAAGAGTATCGAGAACATACCTATTCCAACTAGATATACCAACATAAAAATTTCTAAGGAGGATCGTGGTAGAGTGCTTTTTGGTACACCTATGATGAGCATTGCTAATACGATACCAAGCATCCTTTAAACTTTCTCCCCCTTGTTGCTTAAAACTACGAACTTCTACTTCAGGATTACTCATTTTAACAAAACTAAAAGCAAACAAATAAAAACAGCTACCAAGGATTCTAATTTTTTTTGGGTTTTTGATATGAAACGATGCAGGTAAAATAAATAAAGTAAAGCAAAACAATAACAAAGTAAAGGATTTGCGTGCGAAAAAACTCCCCTCGCAGAAGTCTTCTACTTCCTCCCCGGCAACGGCGCCAGAAAAACAGCTGATTGCCTAGTTGACAGTCGGTCCTTGTGCGTGGTGAATGACCAGCCCGTTGGGAACCCCAAGAGGAAGGTGTGATGAGTATAGCAGCTGGTTTTCCCTCAGTTAAGAAACCAAGGTTTATCGTTCTTGGAGAGGAGAGACAAATGACTGAAGGTGATGCAGACTGGCTTAATAGCACTCCAACAAGGGCGCCGTTTAACGATACTTGTTGACTCGTCTTCGGTCAGTAGAAATACGGAACCTGCACACAACACAACCAAGTACTTTGTTCCCAACTTGCGATGAGGTTGTCAATCTCACCGGTTTGCTTGAAACAAAGGTTATGAGTGTATCGAGTGGAAAACAATATAGTATGCGAGTAAAGTAAACAGGTGATAGCAATATGATGGAAATAGGACCGTGGTCCACAGTTCACTAGTGGTGTCTCTCCATAAGATAAATAACACATGCTAGGTAAACAAATTACAGTTGGGCAATTGATAGAATAAAGATAAACGTGATATGTCAAGAAGATCACTATGAGATTTACTCTGGGCATTACAACAAAATACATAGACCGCCATCCAACTGCATCTATGACTAATAATCCACTTGTGGCGAATCATTCCGAGAACTCCACAAGTATTAAGTTGCGAACAACAGATAATTGCATTAAGCAAAGTGTGTAATGTAAACAAAGCATATGCCCTTGAGCATATGAATGTTGTTTTCTCCCTAGTAGCAACAGCACATCTACAACCTTAGAGGTTTCTGTCACTCCCCCAGGTTAAATAGAGGCATGAACCCACTATCGAGCATAAATACCCCCTCTTGGAGTCACTAGCAACTACTCGGCCAAGATAGCTACTAACAACGGAGAGCATGCAAGATCATAAACAACATAGAGATAACAAAAGATATAATTCAGTACAGCAACTTAATCATAACACCAATATTCATCGGATCCCAACAAACCAAACATGTAGAATTACATAACGGTGATCTCAATCATGTAGGGCAGCTCATGAGATCTAAACATGAAGCACATGGTGGAGAAGACAACCATCTAGCTACTGCTATGGACCCATGGTCCAAGGTAGACTGCTCACTCATCGCTCCAGAGGCAAGCATGGCGATGAAGAAGACCTCCGGTGGCGATTCCCCTCTCTGGCAGGGTGTCGGGAAGAGCTTCTGGACCCTCTCGATCTCGGGTCGACGATGGCGGCGGATCGCGATGTGTTCTGGAAAAGTGATCGGGTCCTTAGGTTTTTCCCGTCGGGGGGTCTTTATAGGCGAAGGGGCGATGTCAGAGGTGGCCCCAGGCCTCCTCACGCCAGGGCAGCGCGGCCAGGGGCTGGGCCGCGCCAGCCCTGCGTGAGGGCGGCCTGTGGCCCCTCTCCTTCTCTCCTTCGGATGACTGGAAGCTCCCGAACAAAATAACACTTCAGAAACTTGTTTCGTCCAATTCCGAGAATATTTCCTGTGTATCACTTCTGAAACACAAAAACAGCAGAAAACAGTGAACTGGCACTGTGGCGACTTGTTAATAGGTTAGTTTCAGAAAATGCATAAAAGTGCCACTAAGTGTAACGAAACAGTAGGCAAATGGTGTAAAAACAAGATGGAGCATCAAAAATTATAGATACGTTGGAGACGTATCACCGTCCTTCTTCAATATTATGACGCATCTCTTAGTTCACCTAGTCGAAGAGATTTCCATTCTCGGTCCTGTATTTCTGCACAATATGTTCCCCTTCGAGAGGTTCATGGGAGTCTTAAAGAAATATGTTCGTAACCGTGCTAGGCCAGAAGGAAGCATCTCCAAGGGCTATGGAACAGAGGAGGTCATTGGGTTCTGTGTTGACTTTGTTCCTGACCTTAAGCCGATTGGTGTTCCTGAATCACGGTATGAGGGGAAACTGAGTGGAAAAGGCACGCTAGGAAAGAAAGCAATGATATTTAGGGACGGGCATTCTTTGAATCAAGCACACTACACAGTTCTACAAAGTTCTACCTTCGTGGCTCCGTATATCGAGGAACACATGAATATTGTACGCTCCAAGTTCCCAGGGAAGGATGACTACTGGATTAAAGAAAATCATATGGAGACTTTCGGCACTTGGTTGCAATTACATCTCATGAATGACACCACTATTGGAGATCAGCTCTACTTGTTGGCCGCGACACCATCTGCGACTGTATTGACTTTCCAAGGGTACGAGATAAATGGGAATACATTTTACATGATCGCCCAATATAAAAAGAGCACCAACCAAAACAGTGGTGTCTGCTTTGATACAACATGCGATAATGGGAAAAAGGACACATACTATGGTTACATAGAGGAGTTATGGGAACTTGACTATGGACCTACTTTTAAGGTCCCTTTGTTTCGGTGCAGTTGGGTCAACATGAATGGAGAAGGGGTAAAGGTAGACCAGCTGTACGGAATGACAACAGTGGATCTCAAGAATCTTGGTTACAGAGACGAACCATTCGTCCTAGCCAATGATGTGGCTCAGGTTTTCTATGTGAAGGACATGTCCTCCAGACCAAAAAAGAAAAAATAGGGAAACGAATACATCAGACGATCAGCCCAGGCGTCACATAGTTCTTTTAGGGAAAAGAAACATCACGGGAGTCGAGGACAAGACAGACATGTCAGCAGATTATGATAAGTTTGATGAAATTCCGCCCTTCACCGTGAAAACTGATCCAAGCATCCCGTTAAATAATGAAGATGCTCCATGGTTACGGCCTAAGAAGCGATCATAGGCAAGGGATCGACATACGCGATGAAGGATTCATACCCTAAACCCTATGTAAATCTATGTTATGTATGACCTAAATGGAGCCATAACATTGGTGGTTTGACCTAAATGCCATCCCAAGATGCACATGTGTGCACAATATGGGCACATTATCACAAACTATGCCCTGATTCTAGCCATAACATTGGTGGTTTGACCTAAATGCCATGAAACCTCGATCATGATAGGTCATTTTGTGAAAGCTTTTTTGTAATGTTTGTAATTTTCTAAGTTCAATATTTTTCCTTGCAACTATGACACATAATATGACACCACATGAAGGTTTCACATTGTTTGGATCATTTTTGAATTTCTTATGCCTGTTTCAAACTATATTCAAAACAGCGGGCATGAAGCTTCTTAGCCCGGTAAAATGGTAAAATTGTTAATAGTTTGTATAGTTAGAATAAATATTTTTTTAACAGAAAATGGTTTTGAATTAGTTATTTAAATTGAAGCACTTTCCTGTTGAAAGTTTTTTCAAATTCCAAATTATGCAATAAATAATTGTTAATGCATTTTTATTTAAAAATTGTAAAATTGTTTAGTTACAATAAATATTTTTGAAAACAGAAAATGGTTTTGGATTAGTTATTTAAATTGAAGCACTTTTCCTTTTAAAAGTTTTTTCAAATTCCAAATAAATAATTATTTCAAATTGAAACACCTAATAATTAATTAAAGAAGAAAACAAATTTGAAAATGGCGGGAAGACAAAAAGTTTGGAAAAATCTGAAAACGGGTCAATGGTCCCGGTTCATCCCACCAACCGGGACCAATGACCCTGGGTGCACGCGCTGCACGTGGCGGCCCAGCAACGCACCCCACCCAGGTCATTGGTCCCGGTTCATCCCATCAACCGGGACCGATGGATCAATGGTCCCGGTTGGTGGGATGAACCGGGACCAATGACCCCCGATGTATATACTGCGAGCCTTCTTCCTCCCCCACTTCCCCCAAATCACCGAAACGGCTAAGGAGAATACGCGCGGAACGAAAACAACGCCGGCAGGCTGCCCGCCGCCGCCCCAGAGAAGCTCGCCGCCGCCTCGGTGAGATCTTCTCTCCTGCCACCGCTGCCTCGCCCTTCCTCCCTCTCCTGCCGCCATCGCTCACCACTTCTCCCTATAGCGACGCCGCCCGTCCAGCCTGCCCGTCCTGGCCGACGTAGCCGCCGGCCGACGCCCCTGCAGAGCCCGCCGAGCTCTGCATCATCGTTCGCGTTCATCTCCCAGAAGGAATCGGCGCGGGGCGCGTTTGTTTATCGCCGTCGTCGCCATTTTTCCCCGTAGGTGCCGAGCTCGCCGCGGCCGATTCACCTCCGTCCGGCGTTCCCCGTCCCCTGCCGAGCACGCCAGCGCATCGAGGGTGAGTCCCTGCGTCCTCCCTCGCTCCCGAGCCCTGCTCCGCCGCCGTTGCTGGCCGGCCAGCGAGCCGTGCGTGGTCGTGGGCAAGGCCCCAGCACTAGGCCAACGTGGCATGCGCCGGCTTGGCCGAAGTGGCCTCTGAGGTGGCCTCGGGCCCATTTGTCAGCCACTTTGGCTAGACTGCCCCAGGTGTAAAACGTTTTATTTATTTTTCTATAATTTCAGAAAATGCTGCAACCTTGTAAAATTCATAGAAAATTATCTGCTTGTCAGAAAATTATGAATGACCTATCAAAATGATCATAACATTGTGCTCTACTTGTTTATGTCAATAATCATGCATTGTTAACCTTGTCCTGCCACAACAGTACTTACACCCATCGGAACCTCATCCTGCCAAACCTGGCGAGGTACTAACTGGCCAGCACCTAATGCTGCCATGGCATGAGCTACTTTATTACAAGAACGTGGGACATAACACACCACAAACGGAATGAAGTTTAACCGGAGAAAGGTTTTAATGTCACAGAACATAATTCCTTCAGGCGTCGTGTCGTGGGATTTATAGAATTGCAATGCATTATGCATTCTAGCCCTATCTAATTTTAAGAATATGTTATAAGGTTTACTTTGAGTATATTTAACATGCCATATCATCATTCTTGTTTGCGCATCGATGTCATGTATTGAATGCCAAATATATGCACGCATGCAAAAGAGTAACCTATTCTGATGCATGCAATTCTTAATTTGATTATTTGCATTATAATAACTTGCAATTCTCAATTTGCAGATACTATGGATCCAGCACATGGCACAACTCAAGATGACGAATACTTCCTCCAAGGAATGATCCGCGAAAATGAAGATATCGATGTCACCAGGACGTTTCTGAACGATTCCGGTGAGGGAGATGAATCTCTCAACCGAGGAGACGGCTCTGGTGAGGTAGAAGCCGAAGCCTGGGACGGGGGAGAAGCCGGTGAGGGAGAAGCCGATAAGGGAGAAGCCGACAAGGGAGAAGGCGACGGCTCCGGCGGAACCTTAAATCTCGGAAACTCTGGCGAGGTGTATATATGTATTTTTGTAATGCTGTTGTCTATATATATACATGCATATATTAACACTCTTTCTTCTTTTAGCCCTCCGGATCGAGCACTTCTTCCGTAAGAACGAAACGAGGCCCAACAAAAAAAGTTGGATAACACTGTGAGGTATAGGATCGAAGTGGTCGGTGTAGACGACGAACCGCAAGCTCCCGACGATGTCGCAAAAAAAATTGTCAAGCAATGCGGAGTTCTTGTGAGGGACTACATCCCGATCACTGTTCAAAAATGGAATTGGCCAAGCTACGGTGGAGTCCCGTATGTCGGCGACATCACCAAAGATAAGCTTTTTGATAGGCTAATGATTAATTTCCTCCTGCCGAGGCCAGATGTGAATCCAGATGAGGAGGAGAGAGCAAAAGAGGAGCTACTGCAAAGAGTCAAGAAGTTTGCTCTCATCAAGATGGTCGAGGCATTCAAGAACTGGAAGAAGAAACTGTACCTTAACTTTGTCAAGTTAGACAAGACTCCGGATTTCAATCAAGCCGGCTATGCTAAGTTAAAACACCAGTGGGCTGATTTTGTGAAGTACAAGACATCGAAGAAAGCTTTGGAAAGGTCTAGAATAAATAAGGAGAACGCTGCTAAGAAAGTGTACCACCATAATATGGGGTCTGCTGGCTACGCCGGTTGCATGCCTAAGTGGGATGCACTTGAGGTCAAGTATATTGCTGTCGGGATCAGACCAGAGCCCACAACATGGACACCACGGGCGAGAAACTGGTTTTACGGCCATGGGGGCACGTTGGACGAAGAAGGGAGGACAATATATACCTAGAAACACAAAGATCATCCCCTACTGCCCATCGAAGATATTAGAAGTGCAGTACATGATGTTGCAGCGGGACGGTTCGTTCCCGATAGAGAGAACGACGAGCTCACACGCGCCCTTAAAAATGATGAACACACCGGACGAGCACGAGGCACACCAGGCTCCAAGCCGTGGAATGTTGCCTTCCCAGCGGAAATGAAGAGATATCCCGATAAAAGTCATCAGAGGAGAAAGAAAAGGGAGGCAGCTGAGAAAGCGGCTGCTGCAGACCGGCTGCGTAATGTAGAAGAAGCATTAAAGCGGCAGCAGGATCAACTCGACAGACTTAGCCAGCAAGGTATTAGCGGCCAATCTCAGCGGCACATGGTAGAAGCTGCATTCAATGGTATCGGCGCCCTATCGAATAAGAAAAGCAGCGTCGCTTCCACCCAGCTCCAGGATGGTGATGATGATGCACTGACGATGGCTCCTCCTAAACGCTACCCAGTGGATGATATCACGGAGAGCACAGCTTGTGAGCTAAAGGTGCAAGTTATGAACTTAAGGGTGACGGCGGCGGTCGGCATGGCCGTACCAATTGCGCCTAACCCAACTTGGCATTGCAGACCGGTTCCAAAAGGGTACGTTGTCGTCACGGTGGATGATGTGAAGCAAGATTTTGAGGAGCTGAAGCTAGACCACCCTGCAGGGGAAGATAGGGGGATGACTGAACAAGGAGAAGCCAAAGGGGGGACTATTGTATGGCCAAAGGAGCACATCGTGCTTCCAAATTATGTGCCGCCAAGGCCACCCACTCCTCAGAGCAGCAATCCACCTTCGCCTCCACCTCACCATTCTCCAGCACAACCGTCGTCTTCACCGCCTCACCACTCAGCGCAGCCGTCTCCACCGCCGCCTCAGCCGTCTCCGCCGCCGCGTCAGCTGTCTCCGTCCCCTGAGCCTCAGAGACTAAAGCGGAAGTATACTAAGAGGGGCAGCACCACCAGCAGCAGCAAGAGCACGTTCCGATCACCGAAACATAAGCTATCGCCCCTCCCAAGAGTACCTCATCAGAATATGAAGAAGCTACCTTGCGAGAAGACAGATGAGGAAATTGCTGCGGCCGCAGATGCTCATTATGAAAAGTGGAAGATTGACATGGCTAACAAGAAAAAGGCAAAGCCGACAGAGCCATTCTTCCCGGTCACCGCAGAAGATAAAGCCAAAGCAGCCGCGCTTAAGATTTAGCTTCACCAACCCATTGCGCTCACACCAGACTATTATCGCTCTATTAGCAAGTCGGCTGAGGCAAAAGAGCGGAGAGTCAGGAAAGAAGTTGCCCAGCTTGGGCAACAGAAAAATCAATCGATCGAACCGCTCAAAGTGTACGATACCAATGAGTGGAGAGCCCAGGAGCGGCATGATCCGAACATTGATCCGGAGTTTATTCAACTATATGGAGAAAAGGCCAAATTATATGGACTGTCTATTGCTGAGTACATGAGCCGTCTGGATGAGTTTGAGTGGTACCAACAAATAGCATACATATACCGGCACGGGGCTCCTCTCGTCAAACCCGAGTTACTCAAAGATCTACCAACAAAAATACGGAGATTGCATAAGTGGTACATGCAAGCCTCTGCTGAATCAGCAAACTGGATCTACGCTAGATATAAACACCACCATTACGGTCATGGAGATGGCTTCTTACTGATTAAATTTCAAGAATTATTTCAGTTTTACCAACAAGACGCCCTTGACAAAACTATCGTCAGTGCCTATTGTCTGTAAGTATTATTAAGTCTTTCTAGCTCAACTCATTCGTTGCTTGTATAATCTTACTCATCACTGTACTAATTATATATGCAGAATGAAGATTCTCGAATGCAACAAAGGAGTAATCTATGACCTTGGGTTCGTTAACTACAATTTCGTTCATGAAACAACTCTAAAAAAAACCCAAAGACACAGAGGATAACTTGTTACAATCGTTGACGTATTTCAGCAACAGAAGGGAAATACTATTTCCTTACAACTTCGAGTGAGTGTTACTGTCTTGTACACATTCTATTTTCGCTTACTCGATGTTAAGCGTATAATTGACTCGTTATGTGTGTGCACCTTCCACTTTATTCTGTTAATTATTATTATTGACGAAGGAGTAGTCAAAGTCATGGACTCAAAACGCACACCTTTAGAAAAGTGGGCGAACATGCAGGAATGCCTCCAGAAGGCTTGGAAACGGTTCACCGCCAACACTAGGGGTGTTTGGAAGCCAGAGCTTACATTTCAACCATTGAATGTAAGTACTACTTGCTAGATCCGCGTATCTCTTTGATTCTAGTTTTAATACCATTGTCATGCTTGATTATTATTTTGATTGAACTCCGTTCTCGTAAAGTGCTTGAGGCAGGAAGCCAGGAATAACTTATGTGGATACTATGTCTGCGAGTTCATTCGCCAGACGACCAAAGAGAAGGGCGCAGACCGGAACTTCAAAAAAAATTGAAGTACGATAAACAATAACCACAACTTTATTTTATTACCATCAATTGTGTTTAGTTTTATTCATATATATTGATCCCCTTCTTTAAATTAGATCGAACGGATGCGGGACGGTCTTCTACCACAAGAACGCGTGCAAGCAATTCAAGAGGAAATTGCCGGATTCTTATTAGAACATGTCATAGATCCGAAAGGAGAATACTATTACCCGGTTCATTTAGAAGGGTGAAGTGTAAAAAAAAGATGTAAATTAGATCAAATTCGTGTGAGTACCGTTTGTAATATGTTTCGACCAAGCACGACGGATGAGACGGTGTATAATATATTCGTGACCATGATGTGTAATATATATATAGTGTGGTTCCTTCATTATTTTTGTATATATGTAGTACCATTAAATTGAATACAAAACACCAAATAAATAAATAGAAAAAAAAAACACAAAACCCTGCCGCTGTACAAAAATAGCCTGAAATGCAGAGACCAACGATCCCGGTTCGTGCCACGAACCGGGACCAATGAGCCACCCCCCCCCCCATTCGTTGCGCGCGCGCCCACATGGAGACCCATCAGTCCCGGTTCGTGCTGGAACCGGGACCGGCATTGGTCCCGAGTAATTGATTCCGGTTCGGCAACCGGGACCAATTGCCCGCACGAATCGGGACCATAGGGGTTTTTCCCACCAGTGCGCGATGGCGGCACCACATGGAGCATCGGCTTGCGGACTTGCAAACAAACTGTTTTTTCAACTTCAATAAGAACTTCAAAAAAAATGTCCAACACGAGAAAAACCTATGGCCTATGGGAACATAATTCACCGCCTACGGTAAGGGCGTGTTTGGTAGCCTGGGTGAACTCAGAGATTCCCATCTCAACCTAGCTCAACAGACTTTTGGTTGTTTGGTAGATTGGATCGGGCTATGTCAGCACTGCCCACCTCATACAAAAAAGGTCTCTCGGCCTGGCTGGATTGAGAAGCTAGAATCGAGCTTCCAAGTGAGCTTGGTTGAGTATGTCCCCGCAAAACACTGTAGCGATAGCCCACACACCCCCAGACCCTCACCCGCACGTCTCTCTCTCTCCTCATTTCCCCCTCTTGCTTCTTAGACCCGAGGACGGGAAGCATTGTTGCCGTCGCCCCTCCGGCCCGCCCAGTCTCCTGCGCCACCTCCGGCCAGCCGCTGCCGACGAGATGCACCGCCGCCAGCGCACATGCGGGTCGTCCACCCGCGCCTAGTCTAGAACTCCTCCCGGCGCCCAGTCTGGTTCTCCTCCCAGGACAGGCGCCCGACGAGAGCAACCACCGCCGACGCCCCTCTGGCCCGCCGACGCACCTCTGGCCTGCCACCGCTGAGGTTTGAACCACCTCCAGACGCCCAGGCTAGTCATCCTCCCGACGCCCCTTTCCTCCAATCTCGCCCGAGCAGCAATGTCGCCGGCGCCCCACGCCCCGCCATCGTCGCCGGCGCCCAGGCTGTTCATCTTCCCAGGCCGACGAGGACAACCATCGCCGGCGCCCCACGGGCCACGGCCAGCCACCGCCGACGAGGGCAAGAAGCACGGCGTGGTTGACATACGAGGACCCGATTGCTTTTCATTATTTTGTTTAGGGGCCTTTGTGCAAAACTTTGTACTTCTCTGTTATTTCTTATTTTTGGGCCAATCTCAGTTCATACGGGCTAACAAACAAGGTATGAGTTGAAGCTTCTCTCAACACATACGAGCTAACAAACACATCACAAAATCTCAGGACAGCTTGTATGAGGTGGGATATCTCAAGTGAGAAAGTAAATCTCAAGTAACACAGGCTACCAAACACACCATAAGTTTTCATTGTTGCGGCAAACAAAATATTTGTATATGACAAGTATTATATTCACGCAATTTGTAGAAATCATTTTAAAAGATAAAATGTTTACATGAAAAAAATCTTCAAATATGTGTTAAAACCATACTAATAACACTACTGCACAAGGATCATCACGAGTTAAATATCACCACAAGATAGCAAACTGAGCAGAAAACAGATATATGCAGCGTTAGTTACTACGAAGTGTCAGAGACCACCATGCCAAATCATCGCAACACAAAAAAACAGACCATCGTGACAAAGATACGGATGATCAGAGATGCATTATATGAAATTTTGTAGGCATAGCAACAACTACGGCAATACTAGTTGAAAGCCAATGTAGTTAACAGCATGCATAGTCACCATCATAATAAGTTCAGACTTCAGACAGTTACTGATACACATAGCAACCAGCAAGACACCATATACCACGGTCAGATAGATAACCTGTGAGCAGCTTGCAAAATAACCACTGAACTACAATGTTTATAGCATGGTCAGATAACCTGGGAGCAGCTTGTATATACTGTATATAGCAACAAGCTAACGACAGATAACACCTTCACTTCAGTCCTGAGGGAAGAGCCATGCTGCCACGCGCATCTCATCGCAGCGCTTCCAGGAAACGGCTGGATGAGCGGAACGGACCATGCCAGATTTCATGTCATAGGACCTGAAAGAAGTGTTCTCCTCGTTGTAGACATATTCCACACGATTCTCCTCGTCGTCATCCAAGAAGAAGATGCGATCGCCTGACAACCCGTATTGAGAGACGGGCACAGACCTGGAGCACCTTCGCCCTATAAACAGCACCTGGTCATCCCCCACAGTCGACACCTTGATCCACCGTGAACGCTCAAAGTCAGCCTCAAATACCTCAAACTCGCTCTCTCCAGCAACTATTTCACCTTCAACTTTACCGTCCACTCCAGGTGCAGGAACCCGGCACCAAACCTTCCTCCGTACCATCAGCAAAGCCCCACGCGATTCAACCAGGTACAGCTTCATGCAGGGCATAGTGTAGTCATCGTACACACATTTATAGCATGGATCACCCTCCATGACTTGTCCAATCTGAGAGATTTGTGGATCGCCGGTGCTATGGTCCTCGCTGATGTTCACCACAAGGAGTTTCTCATCATCGGCAATGGCGTAGAGCTTGCCCTGGTAGAATGCCATGTCTTCAAACCCCTTGCACTGGTCGTACGCACGCACTGACCACGCTGAAGCCCCTGGCTGGCACATTAGAATCTGACTGATTTGTCCGATGCCAACCAACGCAGCGACAAGGTTTGGTGAGCACAGGATTAGCTTACTTATGTGCAGCTCCTCTGAGTTGTTGATATGCATCCATACAACGTAAGGATGGGGAAATTTGGGGCCTCCCTCCTCTGACCACTTAGTGACCGCGTTTGGAGGCCGGAGACGGACACACGAGAGAGCAGGGAGCGTCACGGTGGCCCTGGAGAAGGGGTCGACCAGGAAGCACCCGTCGTCGCGCGGGAAGATTAGCCAGTTGCCAGACGCGCTCTGGTACCCGGCAAAGCCACAGCCAGGGAAGCGGAAGGGCTTGGTGTAGGGGATGCTGTAGAAGGTGCCATCTGGCAGCGAGAGCAGGGGCAATGCCGGGGGCTGGAGTTGCTGCCTAGCGGCGGCGCGCCACTGCGGGCACACCGCGGCGAAGCGGGCGCGGTCGGCGTACGCGGGGAGCAGGCGGAGCACCAGGTCGGCCAGTTCCAATGGGATGGCTGACCACGAGGGCGGAGGCTGCAAGTGCGGTTCCTTCTCTGCGGCCATAGGTCCTGCAAAGAAACAACAGCATCATGCATTGATATCTTACTTCCAACACAACCACCCAAACGTGCCAAGAATCACGGCACAGCAACATGTTCCCCGGGGGCCCGGGGCAGAGGCATTGCGTCGAGCACCTGGCCCGCATGAGTAGCGGGTGCATGGAGGGAAATCCAGGACGGGGGAAGGCGAATAAGGCGAGAAGAATTACGGCAAAACAGCATTTCCACCGCGTAGAGGCAATTCGTCGAACACCGGCCGCGCGTGGCCAGTGCACGCCGGGGGAACAGGGAGGGAGGGAAGCGCAAACGGCCCGGACGAGCAAGAAAGAGAGGAAGACGGGAGGAGAAGTTAGATATGATACCAGAAAGTTCAGCACCCTTCAGGCCTTGTTCGGCAGAGCGGTTTTCAAGTGTTTTCTTGGGTCTAAACCCAGCCCAGTTTGAAACCACTCGTAACCAGAAACAGGATGTTCGGTAGGTCGGGTTTGAACGGGCTCAGCTCCAATAATCCCCAAGAAACACGGCGGATCGACGTGAAACTGAAACGCTCGGAGGCCCTCGCGTTTTCGGCTGTTGGCAGCGCACGGGGCTAACTCGCAGCGAGTCCTCCCGTAAAATCTGCTTCCGTGCCGAACAGAATAATTTGAGGACGGGATTGGTAAGGACGTGGATCTGGGTAGGAAGTGGATTGGGTGATGAAACTTTTTTCACCCAAAACACTAGAGTTTATACTCTCTAAAACACTGAGAACCCTGCCTACCGAACAAGGCCTCATGTGCCGGAGCGGGGTTCGAGTCGCCGTCCGCGCCGCGCCAACACACACCGACGTCAAATCAGCATAGATGGGAGCTATCACAGTATAATACTTGTGTAGTATAATACTTGTGAGATCTTTTTTATAGTATAATACTTGTGAGCATAGATGGGAGCTATCACAGTATCACACATGCACCAACACACACCGACGTCAAATCAGCAAGCTTTTGTGTAGCCTGCTATGTGGTACGGTATCATAAGTCGGAGGATTTACTTTCAATCATCATCATGCCGACTGAGACAATATACGAACTGTTCCTTTTCGTTAACATGTCTTTGCGATTGTGTCTACTGCATATAGGTAGGGCAGCTAAATTTTTCTGCATATAGGTAGCGTATGAATATCATTGCTTTGTCAAATGCAAAGACCTGAAGAAGTATGCACATTGCTGAGGGAACGATCGGCAAAGGGGTCAACAAGACGTACATTATACAACAAAGAATATATTTTGTGTCATTGGATTCAAGAATAGGAGCGGTCAGTTAATTTCCTATGACATCGGACTGCACGTGGCTCGTCTGAAGATTTGACCAAAAATTGGCCACCGAAGTGGCATCTAAATATCGTCAATGTGGGTAAATGAAGGCCATTGTACACTTCAAAAACCTGAAACCTATATTGAGCTTCATCTCATTTGTTCGACTCAATAAACTCCCGGTATTCCTTCTTCATCTTCACGCCAGAGAAAGTCCTGCATTTCCAATATTAAGAAAAATCAGAAGAGAAATGAAACCATGTGAACTAGGCACGAGAGTTCCACAGCTTCCTAAAAGAAGGTCGGCATATTTAGGACAAATTGAGGTGGAAGCCTTATTAACCTGGATACAATGCGCCCAGCATTGTGATGTGTCTCAATTAGCAGGTTTTGCAAAACAGGATATACTTATGCTATCAACTATCCTGTTTAGCATCGTAGATATGGACTGATGAGCGAAGATGCCCATAAGTGCTGACCGCTGATTTATCTCTATGTACACATACAATCTGTCAGTTATTTGTGTGTATTGGCCTCATTTTCAGGATGGTGACATCTCAACTTAAGCATGTGGTTTGATCCATGAACTGTTTATTGTGGGATTTTTATTTATGAAAACCAAATACAATATCCATGGTGGCCACCGGCTAATCTGGCTTACTGAAGTGGAATTATGTGAAATATATACAAATGGTGTAGTCATAGAGCAAGGAGATTCACTAAGAACAATAAAATACTCATATCAGCTAACCCAATGTTTGTGTAAGTTGTGTTTTAGGTTGCATCTTTGGCCTGGTAGAAAAATATATGAAGAGCACCAAGACACAGAAGTACAAAACTGAACTGAAATTAATGTATGACTAGCAGGACCAATCTAAGTAGCAAACCTGATCATTTCTTTGTTCTTAAAGAATTGAACACAAGGTGTTCCCATGATGCCTGCAGCTTCTGCTATTTCAGGATCCTCCTCGATGTCAATTTCAACAAAATGAACTTCTTCATCATACTCATCAATAACCTGTAAGAAATATCATTTTCACGAGGATGAGGCATCACTATTAGCAAGCAACAAAACAAACAACCAAAATAAAATATAATGGAACATGAACTTATGTAGGCCTAATATAAAATTAGTACGTACAATTTTTTTAATTAGGGTTTTGCCTAGTACAAAATCTAGTACTACAAACTTTTTGAACTACGGAGTTGCATAGTACAAATCTAGTTCAAAAAATTTAAACTAGGGTTTGCCTAGTACAAATCTACTTCAAAAAATTGGAATGAGGGTTTTTCCTAGGACAAATCCAATCCAACAGTTCTTAACTAATGTTTTCCCTAGTACGAATCTGGTTAAAAAGTTTTGACTAAGGTTCTTATACTACAAATATAGTTCAAAAAAAATTGTACTAGGATTGAACGGTACATATCTAGTTCAAATTCTTCGAAATATATCAGCAAGAGTGTTGCAGTTGGAGTGCTCCACTCAATGGTAGTCGAGCAACTATTACATATTTACATATAACTTTTAGCACCCAAGTGGCAGAGCTTCCTAGTTCCTACAAGGCTACCATTGTGATCACATGGTGTATCACCAAGTATAGAGAAGTGTGATATCTTGCATGAAAAATGCATAATTCTAATAAGATCCCATGATGTGCAAGTTCAACTTCAAAATTTAAGAACTAACCTTGTTCAAAATTGGTTTTAAGGTTCTGCAGGGACCACATGTGGGAGAAGTATATAGAACCAAAATGAGCCTTGGACTCCCATGGTATAATTTGCGGAGTGCGTACTGCAAATATACAAAGCTCAGGATCAAGTTCGACATGAAAACTTGGATTTCTATGATCCACTCTATTTATAAGTATTTTAGGCACCTGTCCCCTGTGCTTTGTGTGAGTAATGTCGAAGCCCATCTCAACATCTTTGCCTGCGATCTCCTTCTTTGGTTCTTCACGAACAGGCTGTAATTTAATAAAAAAGAGCACAAAATTGTATCTTGTAAGCTTGATCGATTGTTATGGAAGATAACACCCAGAAAAATATAAAGTGCTTTAAAGATGCATGCACTAAAGATAGTACTAGCTCTAGTTTATACACTCACAAAGTCACAATTTTTTAACATGGAGCTTATAGCAACTCACAATTCCATATGGCTATTCATGATAATAAAGTCTAAACTGTAAACTTCATACATGCAAGAATAATCCAATCTGGGTACATGGAATGCAATATATGGAATTAGGATGGTAAATTAAAATATGGAGAAAAATCAACACAAATTACTGCAACAGCCATGATACTGAAGTACCAGTGGTCATATTCATAGGCGTAAGATTGGACAGATCTCATTGAAATAATGACGACCAATCAAAATGAAGCTGGCACGTGCACAAATTTTTTGTGAAAAATATATTACCTGGTGAAATTCAACAAGAAGATCATTGGCAACTAAGTATCTTTCAACTGACAAAGCAGCAACGCATCCAGATCCAGCTGCAGTAACAGCTTGCCTCCATTCATGGTCCTGCATGTAAAGATCCATGAAAACCAAAATGGTCATCAGAATGGCTGAAATGATAAACAATATAACAGAATATCTCTATTTCATGAATAGATATCTAATGGTGACTTGGCACAAGGCCTATGCCTTAGAAAAATTGCATTTCACATCGAGAAATCTTCCAAAGACTAAGAGGCATGGATATCATATCATTCTTGAGCCATCAAGACATGATGTACTACTGTTTACAACAAATGACATCACGAGGTGATGGCACACATTAATTGCAGCATTAAGTCCATCTTTCTTTAAGCAATACACTTTACAACCGTGTAGCAGTTATGCACAGGGAGTGAAGCATGGAGTTACCTGCACATCACCAGCAGCAAATACGCCATCAACTGAAGTTTTTGCACTGCCTTCTTCAACCAAAATATATCCAGAACTATCAAGTTCAATTTGACCTTGTAGCAGCTGACTGTTTGGAGTATGTCCTATCCCATAAAATAGACCTTTCACCTCAAGAACTGATTCCTCGCCCGTGTCGATTCTCCTCAACTGAATACCGGACATCTGGCCTTTGGAATTGCTGACAACATCCACAGCTTCTGTATTGAAATGTACTGTTACGTTGGGGTTGTTGAGTACTCTGAAACATTCGCCATAATCAACCTGTTAACCAAACATCCAGGGAATTGAAATTTTACTTCATTAATATATCATGCAACTGAAGGGTAGCTAAGATCCTTCAAAGAACTTAACAATTTCATCTATGGTAAGCTCCAAAACAATGATAACCCCCAAGTTCTATGAAATCTCAGGCAATATTGTGATTCTGAGTATCTAAATTAGTGAACAACCACTATGAACCAAGCTGCAGTTAGCCTTAGTTCGCATCAAGCACTAACTATAACATTAATAAAGTACAATGGTACTGAAACAACATTTTAAAGTGGCAACTCAGTTTATTACCTTGAAATTACATAACATCATTGAATAATGAATGAGTTCATAATGTTTACAATATGTGAAAGGTAGACAAATAATCCTACATTCCTTTCACAGGCATTTAAGCTATTAGAAGATGCTAATAACGAAATAAGTGAAATCTTGACTATCCATTGGGTGAAAATTTTACATGAACAGATAAGACTATATTTTATATTATCACAGTGAAGGATATACTTTTACAGGGAAAAGATTTAGAAAACGTCTTACCGGTCCTGCATAGCTTTGGATGCTCGTAGTTGCTCCCTTCGAACAAGTAAATGAACATGACAGGCATATTTTGTCAAATATATCGCTTCCTCAGTAGCTGTATCGCCGCCTCCAACGACTGCAAGAACTTGACCCTTATAGAGTGGTGATGCTCCATCACATATTGCACATGCACTGATGCCTCTACTCCAAAATTCTTCTTCACGGGGTAATCGGAGGCGCTTAGCAGTAGCTCCAGTTGCAATGATTACACTGTGAGATTTAACCTATATATGCCACTGACATATTAGTGCAGCAACCAAAAATTGTGCAAGACTATTCATGTGCATTATAAATTCATAAGTGGTTGTACCAATCAATATACATATACAGAGACAAATGTCGAGAAAAGTAAGTAGATATTATATGGCATGGCAAGAGGAAGAACACAAAGTGCTTACCTCTCGGTCGGTGCTACGAATAACAAACGGCCTGCTCTTCACATCCACAAACTCAACATCCTCCTGGTGAAGCTCTGCGCCCCAACGCTCCGCTTGCTTCCGCATTCTGGTTCAAATCATATTGTCCCCCATCAATGAACTGGTACGTGAAAATAACTATCGATTGAATACAAAAAGTTTCGCATTCTTACTTGTCCATCAGGTCAGGTCCGGTTATGCCATCCGGGAACCCGGGGAAATTCTCCACCTCGGTGGTGGTCATGAGCTGCCCTCCAGGGACACCGCCCACCTGGTAGCCTTCGAACACGACGGGCTTAAGGTTCGCCCGCGCGGCGTAGATGGCGGCGGTGTACCCTGCGGGGCCGGAGCCGATGATCACCAGGTTCTCCACTCCCCTGCTGATATCTGCAGCAACGAGAAAACAGTTATGTACTGTTCTAATTCACCGAATTAACAACGACGTTAGCTCGTTGGCAAGGAGTACAGACTGAGGGGAGTTACTCCAATCTGCAATCTGAACAGGCGGAAGCGAACGGGGTAGAGGAGGAGAGAGGCGGACCTGACGGAGGAGGGGAGGCGGCGGGAGCGTCCTCGTCGACCGCGTCGGCGGCGGGGGCGGCTGCCGCGCGCAGAGCCTTGGAGACGCGAGAAGAGGAGGCGGCGGGGAGAGGGCGGCAAGAGGGGAAGGATACCCGGTGGCTGCGGGCGGAGGACGGCGGGGCGGCCGAGAGGGCGGCGGCCACGGCGAGGCGCGTGACCGCCATCGCGAGGCGGCTGGGGAAGAGGGAGGAGGTGGTGGTGGCAGCTTGTGCGCCGGTGTGTGGTGGGTGGTGGTGGACTGCCAGTCGTGTTGGCGGAAGAGACGAACCGGGAATCAAGCGGAGGGTGTGGAGCACAAGGGGAGCGGATGGGTGGATTGGATAGGGAGCAGCCGAGGCCAGGCAGACGTGCCGCGCCTGGTGCCGGAGGCTGAAGCGAAGAGCTCTCGTTGGCTGTTTTTCCTCGGTTCTACCCCACACGGCCAGTCGGCCACACAGAGCTCGCCGTTGTCCTTTTCGGCGTTGAGCTTCAGAAACTTTGCGTATCCCTGTCTAGAATGATGAGAAAGGCATTAAAGAGCTAAAGTGCTTCATTTTCTTGGCAAACATTCATGCATCATATTACTTTTTAGGACATGCATCATATTATTATCATCATTTGTTCCAATGAATAAGAGCATCTCCACCCCCCACCCTCCCCCAACGCCCCCAAACGGTGGCACGGGCATAATTTCCATCTGGCACACCCAGCCTGTGTCCAGTCCACAGGAGGCGAGCGGGGGCGCGGGCGCAAGACGAAAAGCGTATGAGCCAGTAATGTCATTGGGAGACGGCTATTTTCCCCTCGATCAAGCCGCCAGATACATCACCGCCGCCGCACCGCACTGTCGTGATGCCGCCCAGAAAATTTGTCCTCCTAAGAAGCAACGACGGTGACGCCCTCCCGCTAACGACGAAGAAGGCGCGCAGGGCGGCGAAGCGGCGGCCCGAGGGGATGTTGAACACCGATTGGGCGGCGGATGTCCAGCGGCGGACTGTGCTGAACCAGGACCGACACAAGCGGAAGCAGCGGCGAGGATGAAGAAAGCAGCTGCGACGGTGGCTGCAGCTTATGGCCCACCTCACTGCCCCGACGTCTTTGGGACACAAGGTAGCGTCTCTTCTCCGACGAGCCTGTCGCCTTATTCTCCGGTGACATTCCAAGAGGGACATGGGTACACGTCGTTGTCCAGGTTCTCGCCGCCTCCCTCTTCGGGCGAGTACCCCGACGGCGACCCGCACGGCTGGTTCAACCCCAACTCCTTTATTGCGCCGCCAGACCCGCAACGCGGCAGCTTCAACGCCGACCTGAACGCCTTCTCGCCGAGTGGCATCAACCTCAACGGGTCCTCGCCCGCCCAACGCCGCGTCCCCGTCCACCAAGCCGGCCAAGGACGCCTGTTGCCGTCCTCTCTTCCTACTTCGGCGTCACCGGCCAGGTCGCCCGCAGTTCGTTCAGCGGAATGGGGAGCGAGGATGCCATGCACCACATCATCAACACCGGCTCAACGGCCAACAGCACGTACACGCAGGAGGACGGCAAGGCCGTCATCGAGGAATAAGATGAGAAGGTTGTGGAAGAAGGCGTCGAGTACAAGGAGGACGATGAGCCGATCGTCGCCACCGTGCCCGCAGCCACGACGAAGGGAAGAAGAAGCCGATGCCCAAGAAGGAAGGAGGCAGCCGAGGTCCAAAGTGGAGATTTTGGAGGATGAATGCCTCGCCAAGGCGTGGAAGACGGTGAGCATTGACCCTATCTCCGACGCAAATCAAAACTCTGACACGTATTAGGAGAGGGTGAAGGTGCCTGATACGTCTCAAACGTATCTATAATTTTTTATGCTCCATGATTGTTTATACACCATTTTCTTTGTGTTTTGTTACACTTCGTGGCATTTTTATGCATTTTCCGGAACTAACCTAGTAACGAGACGCCACAGTGCCAGTTCCCTGTTTTCTGTTGTTTTCGTGTTTCAGAAAAGCTACACAGGAAATATTCTCGAAATTGGACGAAACAAAAGCTGAACCTCCTATTTTTCCAGACACAAGTCGGAGTCCAAAGCAGAGACGGACGGGGGCCAAGACCTGGCCACACCCTAGGGCGGCGCGGCCAAGCCCTGGCCCACGCCCCCAAGGGGTGAGGCCACCTGGTCCACCTCCTGACGCCGCCCTTCCGCCCATATATTCCCCTCGATGGGAAAAACCTAAAGACCCGATCAATTTTTCACGAAACCTACTATAAGCCGCCGCCGTCGTCAACGCGAGATCGGGAGGGTCCAGAAGCTCTTCCCAGCACCCTGCCGGAGGCCTTCTTCATCACCATGGTCGCCTCCGGAGTGATACGTGAGTAGTCTACCTTGGACTACGGGTCCATAGCAGTAGCTAGATGGTCGTCTTCTCCACCATGTGTGATACGTCTCCAACGTATCCATAATTTTTGATGCTCCATGCTTGTTTTTACACCATTTGCTTAGTGTTTCGTTACACTTCGTGGCACTTTTATGCATTTTCCGGAACTAACCTACTAACAAGTCGCCACAGTGCCAGCTCCCTGTTTCTGCTGTTTTTGTGTTTCAGAAAAGTTACACAGGAAAAATTCTCGGAATTGGACAAAACCAAAGCCAGTCGTCCAGAATTTTACCGAAGCTTCCAGAGAACCAAAGAGGAGATGGAGTGGGGCCACGAGGTGGCCTCACACCAAGGCGGCATGGCCAGGGGCTGGGTCACGCCCCCTATGTGTGAGACCGCCTCGGTCCACTCCTGACGATGCCCCTTCGCCTATAAAGACCTCCCGACGAGAAAAACCTAAGGACCCCGATCAGTTTTCCAGAACACATCGCGATCCGCCGCCGCCGTCGACCCGAAGATCGGGAGGGTCCAGAAGCTCTTCCCGGCACCCTGCCGGAGAGGGGAATCGCCACCGGAGGTCTTCTTCATCGCCATGCTTGCCTCCGGAGCGATGAGTGAGTAGTCTACCTTGGACTATGGGTCCATAGCAGTAGCTAGATGGTTGTCTTCTCCACCATGTGCTCCATGTTTAGATCTCATGAGCTGCCCTACATGATTGAGATCACCGTTATGTAATTCTACATGTTTGGTTTGTTGGGATCCGATGAATATTGGTGTTATGCTTGAGTTGAAGTACTGAAATTTATCTTTTGTTATCTCTATGTTGTTTATGATCTTGCATGCTCTCCGTTATTAGTAGCTATCTTGGCCGAGTAGTTGCTAGTGACTCCAAGAGGGGGTATTTATGCTCGATAGTGGGTTCATGCCTCTATTTAATCTGGGGGAGTGACAGAAACCTCTAAGGTTATAGATGTGCTGTTGCTACTAGGGGGAAACAACATTCATATGCTCAAGGGCATATGCTTTGTTTACATTACACATTTTGCTTAATGCAATTATCTGTTGTTCGCAACTTAATACTCATGGGGTGTTTGGACGATATCCCCGTGAGTGGATTATTAGTCATAGATGCAGTTGGATGGCGGTCTATGTATTTTGTGGTAATGCCCATAGTAAATCTCATAGTGATCCTGTCATCATATGCACGTTGTCTTTATTCTATTAATTGCCCAACTGTAATTTGTTTACCCAGCATGTATTATTTTATCTTATGGAGAGACACCGCTAGTGAACTGTGGATCCCGGTCCTATTTCCTTTATATTGCTATCACCTATTTTACTTTACTCGCACTATTTACTTTACTCGCATACTATTATCATTTTCCACTCGATACGCTCATTCCTTTGTTTACAGCAAACCGGTGAGATTGACAACCTCATCGTAAGTTGGGAGCAAAGTATTTGGTTGTGTGCAGGTTCTGCGTTGCAGCTAGCAAGCAAAGCTTGGATGAGGCGCCTTATAAATTGTCCGAAGCTATCGCAAGCTAGCAAGCATCACCTTCAGTCGTTTGGCTCCTTCCTCTCCTGATCGATAAACCTTGGTTTCTTAACTGAGGGAAAAACCTTACTGCTATATTCATCATACCTTCCTCTTGGGGTTCCCAACTGGATGGTGAAAAGATAACACCACCGTCAAAAATTTGAGCAACAGAAAACCCCTCAAAAATTCGATCTTTGTCAGATGTTCTATTTTGACAGATTTCTGCCAATATTTGTGTTGCCGCTTTATCGCTTTCTTTTTTAGTTCTTTTGATCACGGAACTTTTGGGGAAGTTGCTATAGTAGTATATATGCTTTATATGTGGTGGTTTTAGGTTGAAACCTGAAGCAAAAAGAGATTGATTATATGTTATGCTTACACTAATGTTGCTAATAGATTTGTGTTTAGTTTTGTATGAAGGAAGTTTTCAAGTGTAGGGATCGGAGAGTGATGAGATGAGTTGAAGAATGGACAAAAGATCAAGCTTGGGGATTCCCATGCATCACCCCAAGAAATATCCAAGAAGTACAAGCGTCAAAGCTTGGGGATGCCCCCGAGGCACCCCTTCTTCATCGGCAAAAATCAGGTCACCTTTCAAGACACTATATTTTTATTGCTTCATGCATTATGCGTTTTTCTTGGAGCGTCAGTTGTTTTAGTTTTCAGTTTAGTTTAGTTTTGTTTGCTGCAATAAATGGTTGGACCCGAACAAATTTTCTTTGGAGAAGTTGCCTTGCTTTTCATTTGCCAAGAACACTCCGTTTTTCACTCTATTCGTTTTAACGAGTGTTCTCTTTTTCTAGAACTACGTTTAGCTTTCGATTTTCGCCTTGATTCGCGTTCAGATCTTGTTATATATTTTCATCAAGGTGTATTTTTGCCTCTGATCTTTATTGGTTTTCATCAAAAGAGGTGTTTATAAATTTTTTGAATGGTATTGGAAAAGAGAAAAAGCTTTATGCAAAAAAGTGGTACAAGAAGGAGCTTGTGTAGACTGCGGCCTAGGCTTTTGCATGTCATGCTTGATGTCTTTTTGATAGTATGCTTAGTGGTTTTGTTGTAGCATGACTTGTATCAAATAACCGAGATTGCTTAATGAGCCTTTGAAAAAATCATGCGTTGTTTTTATCGTTTGGAAGCATTATTTTGGTTTTCTCCTTGATGCTTTATTTGGGTTGACTTGGCGCATGCTCACACATGTTGGACTCTTACAAAGTCGCCAATAGCCTCTATGATCATTTAGTTTTTGACTTTTGATGCCATCTTATGCTTCTTTTAATGTCGCTTTGTTGCTTTGCATGATTATGGCCGTTATTGCTCTCTTAGTTGGTCGCTCCCAGTCTTTTGCTAGCCCTCGCCTTGTACTGAGTATGAGCTCTACTTGTGCATCCAACTCCTAAAAACCAAGTTTGCCATTGTGTCCACCATACATACCTATTAGCAATTTGCTATTCCAAAGTACATTTGCTTTGCTTTTATCTACTCCTAAAAACCAAGTTTGCCATTCGGAATCTTGCGGGATCATGGAGTTTGTATATGTGTTAGAGAAATGCCTGGGCCGCCAATCTAAGCCATGCATAATTCATGGTGGAAATTTGCGGCATACCCATAGTGGACATTCGACGACGCATCTCAAAATAAAAAGCTAAACAAATGGTAAATAAAAGAGATGTCGAGGTGTTCATTGTCTGCTTGTCCTGTCATTTTGATGTGGGCTTGTTCCATGTCATCGGGCACGGAGATACCCGTTGGCGGTTCTCGATGATACATATATACTTACAATGACAAGAGCCTTGCTTGGGACTCTAACTAAAGTAGCATGAGGTTTGGGTACTCGTATTCACGGGACACGAGGTTTTCAACTTATGATTTGTCAAGCATATGCATCATAATTGTTCTCGCATTAACTTTAACCATTCAAGATGCTTATGATGGGGGCAATGAGAGCTCAAAGCTGGTAAGTACCATAATTTTTGAAGGTTTATAAAACTTGCAATCACTGCTTCCCTTCGCGAAGGGCCTTTCTTTTACTTTTATGTTGAGTCACCGCCTTCTATCTTTATGCACCATTAAGAGAGCATAGTTGTCATTCTTAGTATAATGTGCATTGTCCCAAAGTTGTCATTGATTGATTCATATTGTTGGTTTCACTTGTTCTCAAATTATTTGTATCTAGTCGCCCTCTTAAACTTGAAGGTGTCATATGCATTTATGTTTTGCTCTCCATGAAGGACAAGCTGAAAACCATTTGTATGTTTTTCCTTATGATTTGAACACACGTTTGACTTTCATTGTTTCATTTTTATGATCTTTTGTTTGTATTCATTTTCATGTTATAACATGGTTGCTAAGTTTCTTCTATCAAGATCATATCTTTCATGCCCATGTTTTAAGTTCTTTTGATCCTAGCTCACAACGCTTACATATATGATCAAGATTGTGTAGGTGCATGTCACCTCAAAAATTATTTCTTTTGTTATCACTTACCTACTCGAGGACGAGCAGGAGTTAAGCTTGGGGATGCAGATACGTCTCCAACGTATCCATAATTTTTGATGCTCCATGCTTGTTTTTACACCATTTGCTTAGTGTTTCGTTACACTTCATGGCACTTTTATGCATTTTCCAGAACTAACCTACTAACAAGTCGCCACGGTGCCAGTTCCATTTTTCTGCTGTTTTTGTGTTTCAGAAAAGTTACACAGGAAATATTCTCGGAATTGGACGAAACCAAAGCCAGTCGCCCAGAATTTTACCGAAGCTTCCAGAGAACCGAAGAGGAGATGGAGTGGGGCCATGAGGTGGCCTCACACCAGGGCGACGCAGCCAGGGGCTGGGCCACGCCCCCTATGTGTGAGACCGCCTCGGTCCACTCCTGACGATGCCCCTTCGCCTATAAAGACCCCCCGACGAGAAAAACCTAAGGACCCCGATCAGTTTTCCAGAACACATCGCGATCCGCCGCCGCCGTCGACCCGAAGATCGGGAGGGTCCAGAAGCGCTTCCCGGCACCCTGCCGAAGAGGGGAATCGCCACCGCTTCATCGCCATGCTTGCCTCCGGAGCGATGAGTGAGTAGTCTACCTTGGACTATGGGTCCATAGCAGTAGCTAGATTGTTGTCTTCTCCACCATGTGCTCCATGTTTAGATCTCATGAGCTGCCCTACATGATTGAGATCACCGTTATGTAATTCTACATGTTTGGTTTGTTGGGATCCGATGAATATTGGTGTTATGCTTGAGTTGAAGTACTGAAATTTATCTTTTGTTATCTATATGTTGTTTATGATCTTGCATGCTCTCCGTTGTTAGTAGCTATCTTGGCCGAGTAGTTGCTAGTGACTCCAAGAGGGGGTATTTATGCTCGATAGTGGGTTCATGCCTCTATTTAATCTGGGGGAGTGACAGAAACCTCTAAGGTTGTAGATGTGCTGTTGCTACTAGGGGGAAAACAACATTCATATACTCATGGGGTGTTCGGACGATATCCCCGTGAGTGGATTATTAGTCATAGATGCAGTTGGATGGTGGTCTATGTATTTTATTGTAATGCCCAGAGTAAATCTCATAGTGATCCTCTCATCATATGCACGTTGTCTTTATTCTATCAATTGCCCAACTGTAATTTGTTTACCCAGCATGTATTATTTTATCTTATGGAGAGACACTGCTAGTGAACTGTGGATCCCGGTCCTATTTCCTTTATATTGCTATCACCTGTTTACTTTACTCGCACTGTTTACTTTACTCGCATACTATTATCATTTTCTACTCGATACGCTCATTCCTTTGTTTACAGCAAACCGGTGAGATTGACAACCTCATCGTAAGTTGGGAGCAAAGTATTTGGTTGTGTTGTGTGCAGGTTCCGCGTTGCAACTAGCAAGCAAAGCTTGGACGAGGCGCCTTATAAATTGTCCGGAGCTGTCGCAAGCTAGCAAGCATCACCTTCAGTCGTTTGGCTCCTTCCTCTCCTGATCGATAAACCTTGGTTTCTTAACTGAGGGAAAAACCTTGCTGCTATATTCATCATACCTTCCTCTTGGGGTTCCCAACTGGACGGTGAAAAGATAACACCACCGTCACGCATCAATGTGCTTCATGTTTAGATCTTGTGAGCTGCCTATCATGATCAAGATCATCTTTGTGTAATTCTACATGTTGTGTTTGTTGGGATCCGATGAGTATTGGTACTATGTCAAGTTGATGTGCTGAATTATTATCTTTATGTTATCTCTATGTCGTTTATGATCTTTGATATGTCTCAAATGTATCTATAATTTTTGATGCTCCATGCTTATTTATACACCATTTGCTTTGTGTTTTGTTACACTTCATGGCATTTTTATGCGTTTTCTGGAACTAACCAACTAACGAGATGCCACAGTGCCAGTTCCCTATTTTCTGATGTTTTTGTGTTTCAGAAAAGCTACACAGGAAATATTCTCGGAATTGGACGAAACAAAAGCCGAACCTCCTATTTTTACCGAAGCTTCGCGAAGACCAAAGATGAGACACAGGGGGGCCACAAGCCAGCCACACACTAGGGTGGCACGGCCTAGCCCTGGCCCGCGCCACCAGGGGGTGAGGCCGCTTGGCCCACCTCCTGACGCCGCCCTTCCACCTATATATTCCCCTCGATGGGAAAAACCTAAAGGCCCGATCAATTTTCCTCGGAACATACTGCAAGCCGCCGCCATCGTCAACGCGAGATCGGGAGGATCCAGGAGCTCTTCCCAGCACCCTGCCAGAGAGGGGAATCCCTGTCGGAGGCCTTCTCCACCACCATGGTCGCCTCTAGAATGATGTGTGAGTAGTCTACCTTGGACTACGGGTCCATAGCAGTAGCTAGATGGTCGTCTCCTCCACCATGTGCTTCATGTTTAGATCTTGTGAGCTGCCCTACATGATCAAGATCATCTTTGTGTAATTCTACATATTGTGTTTGTTGGGACCCGATGAGTATTGGTACTATGTCAAGTTGATGTGCTGAATTATTATCTTTATGTTATCTCTATGTTGTTTATGATCTTGCATGCTCTCCGTTGCTAGTAGATATCTTGGCTGAGTAGATGCTAGTGACTCCAAGAGGGAGTATTTATGCTCGATAGTTGGGTTCATGCCTCTAGTAATCTGGGGGAGTGACAGAAACCTCTAAGGTTGTAGATGTGTTGTTGCCACTAGGGAGAAAACAACATTCTTGTGTTCAAGGACATTTGCATTATTTACATTACGCACTTTGCTTAAGATGATAATCTGTTGCTTGCAACTTAATACCCGATGGTTGCTCGGACGACATTCGGAGGGTGGATTATTAGTCATAGATACAATTGGATTACGGTCTATGTATTTTGTCGTAATGCCCAGAGTGAATCTCATAGTGATCCTCATGACATATGTACGTTATCTTTATTCTGTCAATTGCCTAACTGTAATTTGTTTACCCAGCATGTTGTTATTTATCTTATGGAGAGACACCACTAGTGAACTGTGGACCCCGGTCCAATTTTCTTTACATTGCTATACCGTTTTACTTTTACTCGCACTTTCTACTTTCTTGCATACTATTACCTTTTACCACTCGATATGCTTAGTCCTTTGTTTACAGCAAATCGGTGAGATTGACAACCTCATCGTAAGTTGGGGCAAAGTACTTGGTTGTGTTGTGTGCAGGTTCCACGTTGCTGCTGGTGCAAAGCAAAGCCCTGGACGAGGCGCCTTATAAATTGTCTGGAGCTGTCATGAAGCTAGCGAGCATCAACCTTCTGAAGTTTGGCTTTCTCCTACTTGTTCGATAAACCTTGGTTTCACAACTGAGGGAAGACTTGCAGCTGTGCTCATCATACCTTCCTCTTGGGGTTCCCAACGGAGTGTAATCTACACGCCATCAAGCATTTTTCTGGCGCCGTTGCTGGGGATTGAAGAAGAAGAAGCTCCCACGTCAACTACACGCCAGCAATTTTTTCTGGCGCCGTTGCCGGGGAGAAAGAAGATTTCTGCAAGGGGAGTCTCTCACGCTCAATCTTTTACTTTGTTATTGTTTTGCTTTATTTTATTTTAGCTTGCATCATTTTATCAAAAATACAAAAAAGTTAGGTCCTTTGATAGCTTGCATTCCGTTACTTTTACTCTTAGTTCATTATGTTGTTCCTTAAGTACGCTTTGAAGGACCTTACAATAGGTAGTGGTTCTATAATTGGGAAAGGCAACATCGAGGAGTTCTTTAATCATGTTAGTATGCATAAAGATGTTGAGGATAGATCTTTAGCTGAGCTTGCTCCTAGTTATGAAGTTGCTGCTGCTTATTTAGTTCACATGTTGGAGGCTAGGTTTGTTAACCTTAATCCTTTTATGCAACAAATGTTTCTTAAGCTTCATGATATCGAAGACTCCGAAAAGAAAGATTTTATTTTGGAGATTTTGCATAGAGAATTTAGAGATGTTGCTATTGAAGCTAGGAAAGTTTTTGAGCATTTTAATATGCTTGGCTCACCTGTTAATGTTGTTGGTACAACCAAAGAAGACATCAAAGTACCAATTCCCTGCAAACTTGTAGGATTGCATGAAGCTTTGGAAAAGAATTTTGATTGGATTTGTCCTGAAACCCCTTTTGATGAAAGTAGTGAACCAAAGAGTGTTCACAAGGGATCTTAAAAAACTAATTTGGATACAATACAATTTATTGTTGAGAAGACTTCTGCAATTGATCTTAATGCCTCATTTGATATTACTTGATTTGCACTTTCTGCGCCTAGCTCAAAGGTGTTAAAGAAAAGCACTCTTGGGAGATAATCCAATGTTTTATTTTCAGTACTTTTTCTTTTATTTGAGTCTTGGAAGTTATTACTACTGTAATGACCGCTCCTTATCATTTTTATTTCGTTTTTGTGCCAAGAAGAACCTCTAATTTGAGGGAGCTAAGATTTAGGGAAGTTGTTGTCCTGAAACAGATTTCGGTACTGCACCGTAAAAATTATCAGAATACCTTTTTGATCTGAAATTTCCTGATCATATACCCCAGGTTATATCCAAACTTTCATTAGTTTTGCACTTTTCGATTTGAGCAACAGAAGGTTGCTACTTGTTGATGGCGCCAGGAAATTACTGATGGTGCCAAGTTGATGTGGGAGCAGACTGTCCTTGTGCGTGGTGAATGACCAGCCCGTTGGGAACCCCAAGAGGAAGGTATGATGAGTGTAGCGGCTAGTTTTCCCTCAGTTAAGATACCAAGGTTTATCGATCAGGAGAGAAGAGACATCGACGACTGAAGGTGATGCAGAACCTGCACACACACAAACAAGTACTTTGTTCCCAACTTGCGATGAGGTTGTCAATCTCACCGGTTTGCTTGAAACAAAGATTATAAGCGTATCGAATGGAAAACAATATAGTATGCGAGTAAAGTAAACAGTGCGAGTAAAGTAAACAGTGCGAGTAAAGTAAACAGGTGATAGCAATATGATGTAAATAGGACCGGGGTCCACAGTTCACTAGTGGTGTCTCTCCATAGATAAAATAACACATGCTGGGTAAACAAATTATAGTTGGGCAATTGATAGAATAAAGATAACGTGATATGTCAAGAAGATCACTATGAGATTTACTCTGGGCATTACAACAAAATACATAGACCGCCATCCAACTGCATCTATGACTAATAATCCACTCCCGGGGATATCAATCCGAACACCCCAAAAGTATTAAGTTGCGAACAACAGATAATTGCATTAAGCAAAGTGTGTAATGTAAACAAAGCATATGCCCTTGAGCATATGAATGTTGTTTTCTCCCTAGTAGCAACAGCACATCTACCACCTTAGAGGTTTCTGTCACTCCCCCAGGTGAAATAGAGGCATGAACCCACTATCGAGCATAAATACCCCCTCTTGGAGTCACTAGCAACTACTCGGCCAAGATAGCTACTAACAACGGAGAGCATGCAAGATCATAAACAACATAGAGATAACAAAAGATATAATTCAGTACAACAACTTAATCATAAACACCAATATTCATCGGATCCCAACAAACCAAACATGTAGAATTACATAACGGTGATCTCAATCATGTAGGGCAGCTCATGAGATCTAAACATGAAGCACATGGTGGAGAAGACAACCATCTAGCTACTGCTATGGACCCATAGTCCAAGGTAGACTACTCACTCATCGCTCCGGAGGCAAGCATGGCGATGAAGAAGACCTCCGGTGGCGATTCCCCTCTCCGGCAGGGTGCCGGGAAGAGCTTCTGGACCCTCCCGATCTTCGGGTCGACGGTGGCGGCGGATCGCGATGTGTTCTGGAAATCTGATCGGGTACTTAGGTTTTTTCCGTCGGGGGGGTCTTTTTAGGCGAAGGGGCGATGTCAGAGGAGGGGCCAGGTGCCCTCACGCGGGCCCAGCGCGGCTAGGGGGCTGGCCGCGCCGCCCCTGCGTGTGGGGCCTTGGTGGCCCCCCATCCTACTCCTCTTCGGATCTCTGGAAGCTTCCGGGTAAAATAAGACTTCAGGATGTGGTTTCGTCCAATTCCGAGAATATTTCCTGTGTATCACTCTGAAACACAAAAATAGCAGAAAACAGGGAACTGCCACTGTGGCAACTTGTTAATAGGTTAGTTCCGGAAAATGCATAAAAGTGCCACTAAGTGTAACGAAACAATAGGCAAATGGTGTAAAAACAAGCATGGAGCATCAAAAATTATAGATATGTTTGAGACGTATCAAGCATCCCCAAGCTTAACTCCTGCTCGTCCTGGAGTAGGTAAGTGATAACAAAAGAATAATTTTTGAGGTGACATGCACCTACACAATCTTGATCATATATTTAAGCATTTGTGAGCTAGGTTCATAAGAACTTAAAACATGGGCATGAAGATATAATCTTGACAATAAGAACTTAGCAACCATGTTGTAAACATGTAAATGAACACAAACAAAAGATCATGAAAATGATACAATGAAAGTCAAACGTGTGTTCAAATCATAAGGAAAAACATACAAATGGTTTTCAGCTTGTCCTTCAAAGAGAGCAAAACATAAATGCATAGGACACCTTCAAGTTTAAGAGGGCGACTAGATACAAATAATTTAAGAACAAGTGAAACCACCAATATAAGTCAATCAATGAACTTTGGGACAATGCATATCACACTAAGAATGACAACTATGCTCTCTTAATGGTTTATAAAGAAAGAAGGTGGTGACTCAACATAAAAGTAAAAGAAAGGCCCTTCGCAGAGGGAAGCAGTGATTGCAAGTTTTATAACCTTCAAAAATTATGGTACTTACCGGCTTTGAGCTCTCATTGCCCCCATCATAAGCATCTTGAATGGTTAAAGTTAATGCGAGAACAATTATGATGCATATGCTTGACAAATCATAAGTTGAAAACCTCGTGCCCCGTGAATACGAGTACCCAAACCTCATGCTACTTTACTTAGAGTCCCAAGCAAGGCTCTTGTCATTGTAAGTATATGCATATCATTGAGAACCGCCAATGGGGTACCTCCGTGCCCGATGACATGGAACAAGCCCACACCAAAATAACAGGACAAGCAGACAATGAACACCTCGACATCTCTTTTATTTGCCTTTTGTTTAGCTTTTTATTGTGAGATGTGTCGTCGTATGTTCACCATGGGTATGCTGCAAATTTCCACCATGAATTATGCATGGCTTAGATTGGCGGCCCGGCGTTTCCCTAACACATATACAAAATCCATGATCCCCACAAGATTCCCAATTCATTTCACACCGTGGGCATCCATAGACAAAAGATCACGATATCAACTCAAATAAGAAGTGCAATGTTGAAAGCTTGCCCCATGACAACATGGATGGGCTAGAATCCAACTTACAACTTGCAAGCATAACAACTCAACATAAGAGACCACAATGTCAAATTTTTAAGAACAGAAAAAAGTAAAGTGTGCCTTCCGGTTCGTGAGAGCTTTACTAACCGAATTTCGCATAACACTGGTAAGAGTTTAATTTGAAGAGAAAATAAAAGCAAGTCAAATTTACTTGGAATAGCAAATTGCTAGTAGGTATGTATGGTGGACACTTTGGAAAACTTTAGCTTTTAGGAGTTGGATGCACGAGTAGAGCTCATACTTAGTACAAGGTGAGGGCTAGCAAAAGACTAGGAGCGACCAACTAAGAGAGCAATAATGGCCATAATCATGCAAAGCGAAAAAGCGACATTAAAAGAAGCATACGATGGCATCAAAAGTCAAAAACTAAATGATCATGAAGGCTATTGGTGACTTTGTAAGAGTCTAACATGTGTGAGCATGCGCCAAGTCAACCCAAATAAAGCATCAAGGAGAAAACCAAAATAATGCTTCCATACAATAAAAACAACGCATGATTTTTTTCAAAGGCTCATTAAGCAATCTCAGTTATTTGAGACAAGTCATGCTACAGAAAAACCACTAAGCATACTATCAAAAAGACATCAAGCATGACATGGAAAAGCCTAAGCCGCAGTCTACACAAGCTCCTTCTTGTACCACTATTTTGCACAAAGCTTTTTCTCTTTTCCAACACCATTTGAAATTTTTATAAACACCTCTTTTGATGAAAACCAATAAAGATCAGAGGCAAAAATACACCTTGATGAAAAGATATGACAAGATCTGAACGCAAATCAAGGCGAAAACGAAAACCAAAAGCAGTAGCAGAAAAAGAAGAACGCTCGATTTTTAATAAGAGTGAAAACTAGAGCGTTCTTGGCAAATGAAAACGAGACAACTTCTCCAAAAGAAATTTGTTGGGGTCCAACCATTTATTGCAGCAAACAAACAAACTAAACCAACTAAGAAAACTAAAACAACTGACGCTCCAAGAAAAACACATAGTGCATGAAGCAATAAAAATATAGTGTTTTGAAAGGTGACCTGATTTTTGCCGATGAAGAAGGGGTGCCTCGGGGGCATCCCCAAGCTTTGATGCTTGTACTTCTTGGATATTTCTTGGGGTGATGCATGGGCATCCCCAAGCTTGAGCTTTTGTCCATTCTTCAACTCATCTCATCATTCTCCAATCCCTACACTTGAAAACTTCCTTCATACAAAACTAAACACAATTCTATTAGCAACATTAGTGCAAGCATAACATATAATCAACCCTATTTTTGCTTCAGGTTTCAACTCAAAACCACCACATATATAGCAAATACTACTGTAGCAACCTCCCCAAAAGTTCCATGATCAAAAGAACTCAAAAGAAAGCGACAAAGTGGCAAACACAAATATTGGCAGAAATCTGTCAAAACTGAACAGCTGACAAAGGTCGAATTTTTGAGGGATTTTCTGTTGCTCAAATCAAAAAGTGTTCAACTAACAAAAGTTTGGATATAACCTGGGGCATATGCACAAGAAATCGCAGGTCCAAAAGATAAACAGAGAATTTATACGAATTTTTACGGTGCAGCACCGAAAACAGTTTCAGGACAGCAACATCCCCAAATCTTTACCTCACTCAAATTAGAGGCTTATCTTGGCACAAAAACGAAATAAACAAGATAAGGAGCGGTCATTATAGTAGTAATGACTTCCAAAACTCAAATAAAAGAAAAAGTACTGAAAAGAAAACATTGGGTTATCTCCCAAGAGTGCTTTTCTTTAACGCCTTTGAGCTAGACTCGGTAATTTGAGAAGATGCTCACATAAGAAATATGAATTGAAGCAAAAGAGAGCATCAAGGAGCAAATATAAAACACATTTAAGTCTAACCCACTTCCTATGCATAGGAATCTTGTATGAAAATAAATCAAAGAAGCACATAGTAACAAGTATGGGTAGATAAAACAAGCGCAACTTCGGAACTTTCAATATAAAGAGAGGTGTTTTAGTAACATGAGAATTCCAACAACCATATTTTCCTCTCTCATAGTAATTATCTGTAGCATCATGAACAAAATCAACAATATAAGTATCACACTCATCCTCTTTTTTTAAGCATGGAGGGCTATCAAATAAGGTATTAGTTAAAGAGTTACTCTTATTGGGAGGTAGACATGGGTAGCTCCATTCTTCCTCCTCTTGATCATCACTCTCCTCCTCTTTTTCATCCAATGAGCTTCCAATTTCTTCTTCCATAGGCTCCTTCAAGGCATTAGTCTCTTCCGTTGGAGAGCATCTATTAAGATATTTAAGAATACAACCATTTCCTTCCTTGTAATTATCAAAGCAAAATGTGAGTATATCATAAACCTCATATTTATAAGGTGCATCATCAGTATTTTCAAGCAAATAAGCAAGTTCGAATGCAACCTTCCAAGCAATAAATTCTTCAATTTGTTCCACATCATAAAAGTCATAATTTCCATTAATATAAGAAGATATGGTAACATCATCATTATACTCACATTGAAAAGGGAGGTGTTTATACCTACTACAGCAACAAGATTCATCAAAGCAATAAGTAACATTATAAGTAGAGCACACATTTCTAGCAATGATATATAATCTATTGATTTGTTCCCATAAGTGTTTCCCTTTTTGTGACAAGCGGTGTTCCTCATAATAATTTTGCTGCTCTTCCGTGAACCCACCTTGCCAAAAAGATTTAGTTTCTAAGAAACCAACCATTGATAGAAAGCATGATAAAACAAGACAAGTAAAAACAACTACTAAGGATTCTAAATTTTTTGGGTTTTCGATATAAAACAATGCAGGTAAAATAAATAAAGTAAAGCAAAGCAATAACAAAGTAAAGGATGTGTGTGCGAAAAACTCCCCTCGCAGAAGTCTTCTCTTCCTCCCAGGCAACGGCGCCAGAAAATAAGCTGCTACTTGTTGATGGCGCCAAGAAATTACTGATGGTGCCAAGTTGATGTGGGAGCAGACTGTCCTTGTGCGTGGTGAATGACCAGCCCGTTGGGAACCCCAAGAGGAAGGTATGATGAGTGTAGCGGCTAGTTTTCCCTCAGTTAAGATACCAAGGTTTATCGATCAGGAGAGGAGAGACAGCGACGACTGAAGGTGATGCGGAACCTGCACACACACAAACAAGTACTTTGTTCCCAACTTGCGATGAGGTTGTCAATCTCACCGGTTTGCTTGAAACAAAGATTATAAGCGTATCGAGTGGAAAACAATATAGTATGCGAGTAAAGTAAACAGTGCGAGTAAAGTAAACAGTGTGAGTAAAGTAAACAGGTGATAGCAATATGATGTAAATAGGACCGGGGTCCACAGTTCACTAGTGGTGTCTCTCCATAGATAAAATAACACATGCTGGGTAAACAAATTACAGTTGGGCAATTGATAGAATAAATATAACGTGATATGTCAAGAAGATCACTATGAGATTTACTCTAGGCATTACAACAATATACATAGACCGCCATCCAACTGCATCTATGACTAATAATCCACTCCCGGGGATATCAATCCGAACACCCCAAAAGTATTAAGTTGCGAACAACAGATAATTGCATTAAGCAAAGTTTGTAATGTAAACAAAGCATATGCCCTTGAGCATATGAATGTTGTTTTCTCCCTAGTAGCAACAGCACATCTACCACCTTAGAGGTTTCTGTCACTCCCCCAGGTGAAATAGAGGCATGAACCCACTATCGAGCATAAATACCCCCTCTTGGAGTCACTAGCAACTACTCGGCCAAGATAGCTACTAACAACGGAGAGCATGCAAGATCATAAACAACATAGAGATAACAAAAGATATAATTTAGTACAGCAACTTAATCATAAACAGCAATATTCATCGGATCCCAACAAACCAAACATGTAGAATTACATAACGGTGATCTCAATCATGTAGGGCAGCTCATGAGATCTAAACATGAAGCACATGGTGGAGAAGACAACCATCTAGCTACTGCTATGGACCCATAGTCCAAGGTAGACTACTCACTCATCGCTCCGGAGGCAAGCATGGCGATGAAGAAGACCTCCGGTGGCGATTCCCCTCTCCGGCAGGGTGCCGGGAAGAGCTTCTGGACCCTCCCGATCTTCGGGTCGACGGTGGCGGCGGATCGCGATGTGTTCTGGAAATCTAATCAGGTACTTAGGTTTTTTCCGTCGGGGGGTCTTTATAGGCGAAGGGGCGATGTCAGAGGAGGGGCCAGGTGCCCTCACGCGGGCCCGGCGCGGCCAGGGGGCTGGCCGCGCCGCCCCTGCGTGTGGGGCCCTGGTGGCCCCCCTCCTACTCCTCTTCGGATCTCTAGAAGCTTCCGGGTAAAATAAGACTTCAGGATGTGGTTTCGTCCAATTCCGAGAATATTTCCTGTGTATCACTCTGAAACACAAAAACAGCAGAAAACAGGGAACTGGCACTGTGGCAACTTGTTAATAGGTTAGTTCCGGAAAATGCATAAAAGTGCCACTAAGTGTAACGAAACAATAGGCAAATGGTGTAAAAACAAGCATGGAGCATCAAAAATTATAGATATGTTTGAGACGTATCAAAGGTCCTCGGAAAAATAGAGCTTTGTCAACTGTTCTGTTTTGACAGATTTCTGCCACTATTTGTGTTTGCCTCTCGATCGCTTTCTTTTTTAGCTCTTTTGATCGCGGAACTTTTGAGGAAGTTGCTACAATAGTATATGCTTTATATGTGGTGTATTTGAGTTTGAAACTGAACCAAAAAGGTTGATTTACTATCATGTTTATGCTAACGTTGCTAGTAGAATTGTGTGAAGTTTTATATGAAGGAAGTTTTCAAGTGTAGGGAATGGAGAGTGATGAGATGAGATAAAGTATGGACAAAAGCTCAAGCTTGGGGATGCCCATGTCACTGCTACTCCAAATGAATGTTGCTGCAGACAGTCCTTGTGCGTGGTGGATAACCAGCCCGTTGGGAACCCCAAGAGGAAGGTATGATGAGTATAACAGCGAGTTTTCCCTCAGTTAAGATACCAAGGTTTATCGATCAGGAGAGGAGAGACAATGACGACTGAAGGTGATGCGGAACCTGCACACACACACAAACAAATACTTTGTTCCCAACTTGCGATGAGGTTGTCAATCTCACCGGTTTGCTTGAAACAAAGGTTATGAGCGTATCGAGTGGAAAACAGTAGAGTATGCGAGTAAAGTAAACAGTACGAGTAAAGTAAACAGGTGATAGCAATATGATGTAAATAGGACCGGGGTCCACAGTTCACTAGTGGTGTCTCTCCATAGATAAAATAACACATGCTGGGTAAACAAATTACAGTTGGGCAATTGATAGAATAAAGATAACGTGATATGTCAAGAAGATCACTATGAGATTTACTCTGGGCATTACAACAAAATACATAGACCGCCATCCAACTGCATCTATGACTAATAATCCACTCCCTGGGATATCAATCCGAACACCCTAGAAGTATTAAGTTGCGAACAACAGATAATTGCATTAAGCAAAGTGTGTAATGTAAACAAAGCATATGCCCTTGAGCATATGAATGTTGTTTTCTCCCTAGTAGCAACAGCACATCTACCACCTTAGAGGTTTCTGTCACTCCCCCAGGTGAAATAGAGGCATGAACCCACTATCGAGCATAAATACCCCCTCTTGGAGTCACTAGCAACTACTCGGCCAAGATAGCTACTAACAACAGAGAGCATGCAAGATCATAAACAACATAGAGATAACAAAAGATAATATTCAGTACAGCAACTTAATCATAAACACCAATATTCATCGGATCCCAACAAACCAAACATGTAGAATTACATAACGGTGATCTCAATCATGTATGGCAGCTCATGAGATCTAAACATGAAGCACATGGTGGAGAAGACAACCATCTAGCTACTGCTATGGACCCATAGTCCAAGGTAGACTACTCACTCATCGCTCCGGAGGCAAGCATGGCGATGAAGAAGACCTCCGGTGGCGATTCCCCTCTCCGGCAGGGTGCCGGGAAGAGCTTCTGGACCCTCCCGATCTTCGGGTCGACGGCGGCGGCGGACCGCGATGTGTTCTGGAAATCTGACCGGGTACTTAGGTTTTTTCCGTCGGGGGGGGGGGGGTCTTTATAGGCGAAGGGACGTCGTCAGAGGTGGGGCCAGGTGGCCTCACACGGTGGTGGCGCGGGCCAGGGGCTGGCCGCGCCACCCCTATGTGTGGGCCCCTGGTGGCCCCCCTCCTATTCCTCTTCGGATCTCTGGAAGCTTCCGGGTAAAATAAGACTTCAGGAACTTGTTTCGTCCAATTCCGAGAATATTTCCTGTGTATCACTTCTGAAACACAAAAACAGCAGAAAACAGGAAACTGGCACTGTGGCACTTCGTTAATAGGTTAGTTCCGGAAAATGCATAAAAGTGCCACTAAGTGTAACGAAACAATAGGCAAATGGTGTAAAAACAAGCATGGAGCATCAAAAATTATAGATACGTTTGAGACGTATCAAGCATCCCCAAGCTTAACTCCTGCTCGTCCTCGAGTAGGTAAGTGATAATAAAAGAATAATTTTTGAGGTGACATGCACCTACACAATCTTGATCATATATGTAAGCATTGGTGAGCTGGGATCAATAGAACTTAAAACATGGGCATGAAGATATAATCATGACAATAAGAACTTAGCAACCATGTTGTAAACATGCAAATGAACACAAACAAAAGATCATGATAATGAAACAATGAAAGTCAAACGTGTGTTCAAATCATAAGGAAAACATACAAATGGTTTTCAGCTTGTTCTTCAAAGAGAGCAAAACATAAATGCATAGGACACCTTCAAGTTTAAGAGGGCGACTAGATACAAATAATTTAAGAACAAATGAAACCAACAATATGAATCAATCAATGAACTTTGGGACAATGCATATCACACTAAGAATGACAACTATGCTCTCTTAATGGTGCAAAAGAAAGAAGGTGGTGACTCAACATAAAAGTAAAAGAAAGACCCTTCACAGAGGGAAGCAGTGATTGCAAGTTTTATAACCTTCAAAAATTATGGTACTTACCGGCTTTGAGCTCTCATTGCCCCCATCATAAGCATCTTGAATGGTGAAAGTTAATGCGAGAACAATTATGATGCATATGCTTGACAAATCATAAGTTGAAAACCTCGTGCCCCGTGAATACGAGTACCCAAACCTCATGCTACTTTACTTAGAGTCCCAAGCAAGGCTCTTGTCATTGTAAGTATATGCATATCATTGAGAACCGCCAATGGGGTACCTCCGTGCCCGATGACATGGAACAAGCCCACACCAAAATGACAGGACAAGCAGACAATGAACACCTCGACATCTCTTTTATTTGCCTTTTGTTTAGCTTTTTATTATGAGATGCGTCGTCGAATGTTCACCATGGGTATGCTGCAAATTTCCACCATGAATTATGCATGGCTTAGATTGGCGGCCCAGTGTTTCCCTAACACATATACAAACTCCATGATCCCCACAAGATTCCCAATTCATTTCACACCGCGGGCATCCATAAACAAAAGATCACGATATCAACTCAAATAAGAAGTGCAATGTTGAAAGCTTGCCCCATGACAACATGGCTGGGCTAGAATCCAACTTACAACTTGCAAGCATAACAACTCAACATAAGAGACCACAATGTCAAATTTTTAAGAACAGGAAAAAGTAAAGTGTGCCTTCCGGTTCGTGAGAGCTTTACTAACCGAATTTCGCATAACACTGGTAAGAGTTTAATTTGAAGAGAAAATAAAAGCAAGTCAAATTTACTTGGAATAGCAAATTGCTAGTAGGTATGTATGGTGGACACTTTGGAAAACTTTGGCTTTTAGGAGTTCGATGCACGAGTAGAGCTCATACTCAGTACAAGGCGAGGGCTAGCAAAAGACTGGGAGCGACCAACTAAGAGAGCAATAATGGCCATAATCATGCAAAGCGACAAAGCGACATTAAAAGAAGCATACGATGGCATCAAAAGTCAAAAACTAAATGATCATGAAGGCTATTGGCGACTTTGTAAGAGTCTAACATGTGTGAGCATGCGCCAAGTCAACCCAAATAAAGCATCAAGGAGAAAACCAAAATAATGCTTCCATACAATAAAAACAACGCATGATTTTTTCAAAAGGCTCATTAAGCAATCTCAGTTATTTGAGACAAGTCATGCTACATCAAAACCACTAAGCATACTATCAAAAAGACATCAAGCATGACATGAAAAAGCCTAAGCCGCAGTCTACACAAGCTCCTTCTTGTACCACTATTTTGCACAAAGCTTTTTCTCTTTTCCAACACCATTTGAAATTTTTATAAACACCTCTTTTGATGAAAACCAATAAAGATCTGAGGAAAAAATACACCTTGATGAAAAGATATGACAAGATCTGAACGCATATCAAGGCGAAAACGAAAACCAAAAGCAGTAGCAGAAAAAGAAGAACGCTCGATTTTTAATAAGAGTGAAAACTAGAGCGTTCTTTGCAAAGGAAAACGAGTCCATCTCCTCCAAAAGAAATTTGTTGGGGTCCAACAATTTATTGCAGCAAACAAACAAACTAAACCAACTAAGAAAACTAAAACAACTGACGCTCCAAGAAAAACACATAGTGCATGAAGCAATAAAAATATAGTGTTTTGAAAGGTGACGTGATTTTTGCCGATGAAGAAGGGGTGCCTCAGGGGCATCCCCAAGCTTTGACGCTTGTAATTCTTGGATATTTCTTGGGGTGATGCATGGGCATCCCCAAGCTTGAGCTTTTGTCCATTCTTCAACTCATCTCATCATTCTCCAATCCCTACACTTGAAAACTTCCTTCATACAAAACTAAACACAATTCTATTAGCAACATTAGTGCAAGCATAACATATAATCAATCCTCTATTTGCTTCAGGTTTCAACTCAAAACCACCACATATATAGCAAATACTACTGTAGCAACCTCCCCAAAAGTTCCGTGATCAAAAGAACTCAAAAGAATGCGATAAAGTGGCAAACACAAATATTGGCAGAAATCTGTCAAAACTGAACAGCTCACAAAGGTCGAATTTTTGAGGGATTTTCTATTGCTCAAATCAAAAAGTGTTCAACTAAGAAAAGTTTGGATATAACCTGGGGCATATGCACAAGAAATCGCAGGTCCAAAAGATAAACAGAGAATTTTCACGAATTTTTACGGTGCAGCACCGAAAACAGTTTCAGGACAGCAACATCCCCAAATCTTTACCTCACTCAAATTAGAGGCTTCTCTTGGCACAAAAACGAAATAAGCAAGATAAGGAGCGGTCATTACAGTAGTAATTACTTCCAAGACTCAAATAAAAGAAAAAGTACTGAAAAGAAACATTGGGTTATCTCCCAAGAGTGCTTTTCTTTAACGCCTTTGAGCTAGGCGCAGAAAATTGCGAATCAAGTAATATCGAGAGAAGCATTAAGATCAACAGAAGAGGTCTTGTCAATAAGGCATTGTATTTCATCCACATAAGTTTTTGAAGACCCTTTGTGATCATGCTTTGGTACACTATTCTCATCAAAAAGATTTTCAGGACAAATCCAGTCAAAATTATTTTCGAAAGCTTCACTCAATCCCAAAAGCTTGCAAGGTATAGGTATCTCGGTTCCCTCATCATTAGTATCAATAACCTTTATAGGTGAACCGAGTTTATTAAAACGTTTAAGAACTTTTCTAGCTTCAATAACGACATCCTTAAATTCTAGGCGCAAAGTTTCTAAGATAAAAGCTTTCTTTTCGGGATCCTCAATTTCATGAAGCTTAAGGAACATATATTGCATAAAAGGATTAAGACTAGCAAACCTAGTTTCCAACATGTCAATTAAATAAACAGAAGCAACTTCAATACTAGGAGCAAGCTCAACCCAAGACTTTTCCTCAACTTCCTCATGCATACTAATGTGATTAAAGAACTCCTCAATGTTACTCTTGCCAATAATCGAACCACTACCTACTGAGAGGTCCTCCAGAACATACTTAGGGATCAACATGATAAACTAAAGTAAAGGAATAACAACTACCAAGGATTCTAATTTTTTTGGGTTTTTTGATATAAAACGATGCAGGTAAAATAAATAAAGTAAAGCAAAACAATAACAAAGTAAAGAATGTGTGTGCGAAAAACTCCCCTCGCAGAAGTCTTCTCTTCCTCCCCGGCAACGGCGCCAGAAAATAGGCTGCTACTCCAAATGAATGTTGCTGCAGACAGTCCTTGTGCGTGGTGGATAACCAGCCCGTTGGGAACCCCAAGAGGAAGGTATGATGAGTATAACAGCGAGTTTTCCCTCAGTTAAGATACCAAGGTTTATCGATCAGGAGAGGAGAGACAATGACGACTGAAGGTGATGCGGAACCTGCACACACACAAACAAATACTTTGTTCCCAACTTGCGATGAGGTTGTCAATCTCACCGGTTTGCTTGAAACAAAGGTTATGAGCGTATCGAGTGGAAAACAGTAGAGTATGCGAGTAAAGTAAATAGTACGAGTAAAGTAAACAGGTGATAGCAATATGATGTAAATAGGACCGGGGTCCACAGTTCACTAGTGGTGTCTCTCCATAGATAAAATAACACATGCTGGGTAAACAAATTACAGTTGGGCAATTGATAGAATAAAGATAACGTGATATGTCAAGAAGATCACTATGAGATTTACTCTGGGCATTACAACAAAATACATAGACCGCCATCCAACTGCATCTATGACTAATAATCCACTCCCTGGGATATCAATCCGAACACCCTAGAAGTATTAAGTTGCGAACAACAGATAATTGCATTAAGCAAAGTGTGTAATGTAAACAAAGCATATGCCCTTGAGCATATGAATGTTGTTTTCTCCCTAGTAGCAACAACACATCTACCACCTTAGAGGTTTCTGTCACTCCCCCAGGTGAAATAGAGGCATGAACCCACTATCGAGCATAAATACCCCCTCTTGGAGTCACTAGCAACTACTCGGCCAAGATAGCTACTAACAACGGAGAGCATGCAAGATCATAAACAACATAGAGATAACAAAAGATAATATTCAGTACAGCAACTTAATCATAAACACCAATATTCATCGGATCCCAACAAACCAAACATGTAGAATTACATAACGGTGATCTCAATCATGTATGGCAGCTCATAAGATCTAAACATGAAGCACATGGTGGAGAAGACAACCATCTAGCTACTGCTATGGACCCATAGTCCAAGGTAGACTACTCACTCATCGCTCCGGAGGCAAGCATGGCGATGAAGAAGACCTCCGGTGGCGATTCCCCTCTCCGGCAGGGTGCCGGGAAGAGCTTCTGGACCCTCCCGATCTTCGGGTCGACGGCGGCGGCGGATCGCGATGTGTTCTGGAAATCTGATCGGGTACTTAGGTTTTTTCCGTCGGGGGGGTTTTTATAGGCGAAGGGACGTCGTCAGAGGTGGGGCCAGGTGGCCTCACATGGTGGTGGCGCAGGCCAGGGGCTGGCCGCGCCACCCCTGTGTGTGGGCCCCTGGTGGCCCCCCTCCTACTCCTCTTCGGATCTCTGGAAGCTTCCGGGTAAAATAAGACTTCAGGAACTTGTTTCGTCCAATTCCGAGAATATTTCCTATGTATCACTTCTGAAACACAAAAACAGCAGAAAACAGGAAACTGGCACTGTGGCACTTCGTTAATAGGTTAGTTCCGGAAAATGCATAAAAGTGCCACTAAGTGTAACGAAACAATAGGCAAATGGTGTAAAAACAAGCATGGAGCATCAAAAATTATAGATACGTTTGAGACGTATCAGTCACCCCAAGAAATATCCAAGAGGTACAAGCGTCAAAGCTTGGGGATGCCCCCGAGGCACCTCTTCTTCATCGGCAAAAATCAGGTCACCTTTCAACACACTATATTTTTATTGCTTCATATTCTATGTGTTTTTCTTGGAGCGTCTTTACTTTCGCTTTCAGTTTTCTTTTGTTTTGTTTGCTGCAATAAATGGTTGTACCCCAACAAATTTCTTTTGTAGAAGACATACTTCATTTTTCATTGCCAAGAACACTCTATTTTTCACTCTTGTCGTTCAACGAGTGTTCACTTTTTGTAGAACTGCATTTAGCTTTCGTTTTTTGCCTTGATTTTTGTTCAGATCTTGTTTTATCTTTGCATCAAGGTGTATTTAGTCCACTGGTCTATGTTGGTTTTTATCAAAAGAGTTGTCTCAAAAAGGTTTGAATGGTGTTGGAAAAGAGAAAAAGTTTTCATGCAAAAAGTGGTACAAAAAGGAGCTTGTTTAGACTGCGGATTAGACTTTTGCATGCCATGCTTGATGTCGTTTTGATAGTTGATTGCGGTGCGGTGTTGATGTAAATGACCGACCAGTTGGGAACCCCAACAGAAGGTATGATGAGCACACCAGCAAGTTTTTCCCTCAATAAGAAACCGAGGTTTATCGAACTAGTAGGAAAAAGCCAAACTTCAGAAGGTGATGCCTGCTAGCTTCGCGACAGCTCTGGACAATTTATAAGGCGCCTCATCCAGGGCTTTGCTTTGCACCAGCAGCAACGTGGAACCTGCACACAACACAACCAAGTACTTTACTCCCAACTTACGATGAGGTTGTCAATCTCACCGGTTTGCTGTAAACAATGGATTGAGCGTATCAAGTGGAAAACAATAGTAGTATGCGAGAAAGTAAACAGTGGAGTGAAGTAAACGGTAATAGCAATGTAAAGGAAATTGGACCGGGGTCCACAGTTCACTAGTGGTGTCTCTCCATAATATAAATAACAATATACTGGGTAAACAAATTACAGTTGGGCAATTGATAGAATAAAGATAACATGCATATGTCACGAGGATCACTATGAGATTTACTCTGGGCATTACAATAAAATACATAGATCGCCATTCAACTGCATCTATGACTAATAATCCACTCGCAGGAATATCGTCCGAACACCCCTCGAGTATTAAGTTGCGAACAACAGATAACTTCATTAAGCAAAGTGTGTAATGTAAACAAAATGAATGTCCTCGGATACAATAATGTTGTTTTCTCCCAAGTGGCAATAGCATATCTACAACCTTAGAGATTTCTATCACTCCCCCAGATTAAATAGAGGCATGAACCCAACTATCGAGCATAAATACCCCCTCTTGGAGTCACTAGTATCTACTTGGCCAAGATAGCTACTAACAACGGAGAGCATGCAAGATTATAAACAACATAGAGATAACATAAGATAATATTCAGCACATCAACTTAACATAACACCAATATTCATCGAATCCCAACAAACACAACATGCAGAATTACATAAAGATGATCTCGGTCATGTAAGGTAGCTCACGAGATCTAAACATGAAGCACATGGTGGAGAAGACAACCATCTAGCTACTTCTATGGACCCATAGTCCAAGGTAGACTACTCACTCATCGCACCGGAGGCAAGCATGGAGATGAAGAAGACCTTCGGTGGCGATTGCCCTCTTCGGTAGGGTGCTGGGAAGAGCTTCTGGACCCTCCCGATCTCGGGTCGACGATGGCAGCGGATCGTGATATGTTTCTGGAAAATTGATCGGGTCTTTAGGTTTTTCCCGTCAGGGGGTCTTTATAGGCGAAGGCGCAGCGTCAGAGGTGGGCCAGGGTGGCCTCACCCATAGGGGGCGCGAGCCAGGGGCTGGCCGCGCCGCCCTATGGTTTGGCTTTTGTTTCGTCCAATTCCGAGAATATTTCCTGTGTAACTTTTTTGAAACACAAAAACAGCAGAAAACAGGGAACTGGCACTGTGGCATCTTGTTAGTAGGTTAGTTCCGGAAAATGCATAAAAATGCCACGAAGTGTAACAAAACACTAAGAAAATGGTGTAAGATCAAGCATGGAGCATCAAAAATTATAGATACGTTTGAGACGTATCAAGCATCCCCAAGCTTAACTCCTGCTCGTCCTCGAGTAGATAAGTGATAACAAAAGAATAATTTTTGAGGTGACATGCACCAACACAATCTTGATCATCTATGTAAAGCATTGAGTGCTGGGATCAAAAGAACTTAAAACATAGGCATGAAAGACATAATCTTGATAGAAGAAACTTAGCAACCATGTTATAACATGAAAAAGAACACAAACGAAAGATCATGAAAATGAAACAATGAAAGTCAAACGTGTGTTCAAATCATATGGAAAAACATAGCAAATGGTTTTAAGTTTGTCCTTCATGAAATAGCAAAACGTAAATGCATATGACACCTTCAAGTTTAAGAGGGTGACTAGATACAAATAATTTAAGAACAAGTGAAACCAAAATCATGAATCAATCAATGATAAACTTTGGGACTATGCACATTAAACTCAGAATGACAACTATGCTCTCTTAGACGGTGCATAAAGGTAGAAGGTGGTGACTCAACATAAAAGTAAAAGAAAGGCCCTTCGCAGAGGGAAGCAGTAATTGCAAGTTTTATAAACCTTCAAAAATTATGGTACTTACTAGCTTTGAGCTCTCATTGCCCCCATCATAGGCATCTTGAATGGTTAAAGTTAATGCGAGTACAATTATGAAGCGTATGCTTGACAAATCATAAGTTGAAAACCTCGTGTCCCGTGAAGTACGAATACCCAAACCTCATGCTACTCGACTTAGAGTCTCAAGCAAGCTCTTGTCATTGTAAGTATACACGTATCATCGAGAACCGCCAATGGGGTACCTCCGTGCCCGATGACATGGAATAAGCCCACATCAAAATGACAGGACAAACAGACAATGAACACCTCGGCATCTCTTTTATTTACCATTGGTATAGCTTTTTATTTTGAGATGCGTCGTCGAATGTTCACTATGGGCATGCTGTAAATTTCCACCATGAATTATGCATGGCTTAGATTAGCGGCCCAGGCGTTTCTGTAACACGTATACAAACTCCATGATCCCGTAAGATTCTCAACTTATTTCACATCGCGAGTATCCATAAATAAAAGATCACGATATCAACTCAAATAAGAAGTGCAATGTTGAAAGCTTACCCCATGACGGCATGGTTTTGCTAATTTCCAACTTACAAATTGCAAGCATAACAACTCAACATAAGAGAGCCACAATGTCAAATTTTTAAGAATGAGAAAAGTAAAGTGTGCCATCAGGTTCGTGAGAGCTTTACTGACCAATTTTCGCATAACACCAAAAGAGTTTAATTTGAAGGATAGATAAAAGCAAGTCAAATGTACTTTGGAATAGCAAATTGCTAATAGGTATGTATGGTGGACACATTGGAATAACTTGGTTTTTGGGAGTTGGATGCACGAGTATAGCTCATACTCAGTACAAAATAAGGGCTAGCAAAAGACTGGGAGCGACCAACTAAGAGAGCAATAACGGCCATAATCATGCATAGCGACAAAACATCATTAAGAGAAGCATAAAATGACATCAAAAGTCAAAAACTAAATGATTATAGAGGCTTATGGCGACTTTGTATGAGTCAAACATGTTGTAAGCATGCGTCAAGTCAACCCAAATAAAGCATCAAGGAGAAAACCAAATTAATGCTTCCAAATAATAAAAACAACGCATGATTTTTTCAAAGGCTCATTAAGCAATCTCAGTCATTTAAGATAAGTCATGCTACAGCAAAACCACTAAGCATACTATCAAAACGACATCAAGCACGACATGCAAAAGTCTAAGCCGCAGTCTAAACAAGCTCCTTTTTGTACCACTTTTTTGCATTAAACTTTTTCTCTTTTCCAACACCATTCGAACCTTTTTGAAACAACTCTTTTGATGAAAACCAACATGGACCATTGGTCAAAATACACCTTGATGCAAAGATAAAACAAGATCTGAACAAAAAATCAAGGCGAAAAACAAAAGCTAAACGCAGTTCTAAAAAAGAGAACACTCGTTGAACGATAAGAGTGAAAAACGGAGTGTTCTTGACAAATGAAAAGCAAGTAAATCTCCTCCAAAAGAAATATGTTGGGGTCCAACCATTTGTTGCAGCAAACAAAACTAAACAGAACTGAAAATTAAAGAAAAGACGCTCCAAGAAAAACGCATAGTGCATGAAGCAATAAAAATATAGTGTTTTGAAAGGTGACCTGATTTTTGCCGATGAAGAAGGGATGCCTCGGATATTTCTTGGGGTGCGTGGGTATCCCCAAGCTTGAGCTTTTGTCCATTCTTCAACTCATCTCATCATTCTCCAATCCCTACACTTGAAAATTTCCTTCATACAAAACTCAACACAATTCTATTAGCAACATTAGTGTAAGCATAATAATGAATCAACCCTTTTTGGTTCAGATTTCAACTCAAAACCACCACATATAAAGCATATACTACTGTAGCAACTTCCCCAAAAGTTCTGTGATCAAAAGAACTCAAAAACAAAGCGATCGAGAGGCAAACACAAATAGTGGCAGAAATCTGTCAAAACAGAACAGCTGACAAAGGTCGATTTTTTCGAGGGTTTTCTGTTGCTCAAATCAAAAAGTGTAAAACTAATGAAAGTTTGGATATAACCTGGGGCATATTCACAAGAAATTGCAGGTCAAAAAGATATTCTGAGACTTTTCATGATTTTTTACGGTGCAGCACCGAAATCTGTTTCAGGACAGCAACATCCCCAAATCTTACCTCACTCAAATTAGAGGTTTCTCTTGGCACAAAAACGAAATAAAAAGGATAAGGAGCGGTTATTACAGTAGTAATAACTTACAAGACTCAAATAAAAGAAAAAAAAAACTGAAAGTAAAACAATGGGTTATCTCCCAAGAGTGCTTTTCTTTAACGCCTTTGAGCTAGGCGCAGAAAGTGCAAATCAAGTATTTTCGAAAGAGGCATTAAGATCAATTGCAGAAGTCTTTTCAATAAGACATTGTATTGCATACACATAAGTTTTTGAAGATCCCTTGTGATCCCGCTTTGGTTCACTTAATTCACTAAAAAGATTTTTAGGGCAGATCCAATCAAAATTATTTTCCAAAGCCTTATGCAATCCCAAGAGTTTGCTAGGTATTGGTACTTTGGTTTCTTCATTGTTTGTATCAACAACCTCTACATGCGAGCCAAGCATATTAAAACGCTTAAAAACTTTCCTAGCTTCAATGGCAACATCTCTAAATTCTCTATGCAAAGTCTCCAAGATAAAATCTTTCTTTTCGGAGTCTTCAATATCATGAAGCTTAAGAAACATGTGTTGCATAAAAGGATTAAGGCTAGCAAACCTAGCTTCCAACATGTGAACTAAATAAGCAGAAGCAACTTCATAACTAGGAGCAAGCTATGCCAAAGATTTATCCTCAACATCTTTATGCATGCTAATATGATTAAAGAACTCCTCAATGTTACTTTTCCCAATAATAGAACCACTACCTACTGAGAGGTCCTCCAAAACATACTTAGGGAACAACATAATGAACTAAGAGTAATAAAGTAACAACTATAAAGGATACTATTTTTTTGTATTTTTGATAAAACGATGCAAGCAAAAATAAAGTAAAGGAAAACTAAAACAAAGTAAAGGATGTGCGTGTGAAACTCCCCTTGCAGAAATCTTCTTTTTCCCCGGCAACGGCGCCAGAAAAAGGCTTGATTGTGGTGCGGTGTTGATGTAAATTGAAAGATCATATCGAGCCCCATGTGTGGTTTTGGTAATTAATGACAATCCCTATGGACTAATGGTTGCATTGAGTTATATGTGTAGGACTTGTCCATAGACAATGCTTGAACCATTTGTTGGAGTCAAGGTTGTAAGAAGAAGATTATGTGTTGACCAAGGTGTTATTCAAGGAGTGATCCAAAGATTGGTCTTAAGGGAGTTGAGCTTATGTCAAGTGTGTCTTGAAGAATAAGATTGAGTGAGCTCTCATGTGTATCCTCAAGACACCATCATTATGGAGAAAGAAGAATTGATTCGAGGATTGATCAAGTCAAAGCGCAAGTTCAAGATGAGCAACTAGAAGAGAACATATGCTTGAAGCTTGCCATCTATATCGTGATCATGGATATGTGAAGATATGCTTAAAGAGAGTCTCTTCCATAGTGGAGTATGGAGGAGCAATCCGCAAGACTTCACCAAGCAAGCTCAATCAAGAAAGGTGGTCCAACTTGAGAAGGTCAAGATCGTCATTATCCACCTCAAGTGGAATGCTCAAGGCAAAGGTATGATATTGATAGGGTTTCTTTCTTACCGGTCTCATGGTGTTAGTTGTGAGACCGGGTTATAGGATTGGTAGCCGTACTATCAAGAGGGGCTCTCGAGTGAGTAACTTAATTGTATCGTTCAGAGAGAGCTCAAACCTTTGCATACTTGGCATCATCTTTCTTGATTCTTATTTGGATTTTATCCATGTGAGGTTCTAGAGCTTGTGGTTATTTCCATGACAAGCTCTAGCTCATCAAAAACGGATTTCGCATGAAACTCTTATTGCGTTTTTAATGTTTGGAGGTTTTACCGGTTTGTCTTCGTAGAGAGGTCAAACCTTTCATCATTTGGTTTTATACTCCCTTGTTGGACTATGATGTTTCTATGGATGAAGTTGTAGAGCTCGTTGTGGTGATTCCAACGAGCCCAAGATCATCGAAAACGGAGTCCGGATGCTCAAGTTATTGCCGTTTTCGTTTTGGTATTTCTGCTGTTTCAGTGGGGGCGGAAATAGCCGGCCCGGGGCCGGAAATAGCCGGTCAGACCGGCTTTAGCCGGTCTGAGGGCCGGCTTTAGCCGGTCCGCCCAGATTTCGTCTCTGTTGCAACCCGGCTTTTTGTCCGGCTATTGCTGGCCAGGGCCGGATATTTCAGGCCGGCTATAGCCGGTGTTAAGACCGGCTTTAGCCGGTGTAAGTGGCTGTAACGGTCAGATTTTCGTGGAGGGGTATAAATACCCCTTCTTCCTCCTTGGGCTGCACACGTTTTGAGCTTCTCTCTCCTCCATTGTTGACTTTGCAAGCTTGCCCTTCCTCCTCCAATCCTCCCATGATTCTTGGATATTTTTGAGGGAAAAAAGAGAGAAGATCTAGATCTATATTTCTACCAATCCATCTCTCCTCTAAGTGAGGGGAACATAGAGGATTTAGATCTTGGAGTTCTTTGTGGATTTCCTTTGTTCTTCCTCTCATATCTCTCCATAGCATTAGTTGCTCTGGTGAGATTTGGGTGAGAAGGATTTGAGCACTTTGTGTGCTCTTGCCATTGCATAGGTTGCATCGGTTTGAGTTCTCCCCAGAGATTCGAGTAAGTGAAAGTTTGTGAGCTTATTACTCTTGGGTTCTTGGAACCCTAGACGGCTTTGTGGAGCCTTGGTGGCTATCCTTGGGAGCCTCCAATTAAGTTGTGGATGCGTGCCCCAAGATTTGTGTAAAGGCCCGGTTCCGCCTTGAGGAACCCCTTAGTGGAAGAGTGAGCTAGGCCTTTGTGGCGCAAGCTCACACCGGAGAATAGGGTGAGGCCTTTGTGGCGTTGGTTAGGCCTTTGTGGCGATACCACACCCCTCCAACGAGACGTACTCCCTTTCAAGGGAGGAACTCGGGAATACATCATCGTCTCCGCGTGCCTCGGTTATTTCTATACCCGAGCTCTTTACTTATGCACTTTACATTGTGATAGCCTTCGTGCTTGAAGTCATATATCTTGCTATCACCTTGTTACTTGTATTGCTTAGCATAAGTTGTTGGTGCACATAGGTGAGCCTAGTTTATTTAGGTCTTGTGTGCTTGACAAAATAAATGCTAGTTTAATTCCGCTTTTGTTCAAGCCATTCGTAAAATTTGATATTGCCTATTCACCCCCCCCTCTAGGCGACATCTGTGTCCTTTCAATTGGTATCAGAGCCCGGTCTCTCATTTTAGGCTTCACCGCCTTGAGAGCAAAGATGTCGGCTAGGGGATTAGTGCACAATAACACTTCTATATTTGATGGCACAAATTATGATACTTGGAAAATTCACATGCTTAATTATTTTCGGGTCATGGACCCATCTATGGAGCGAATTGTAGATGCGGGTTTTTCTCCTCCAAAGGATACTCAAAATCTATCTTTAGAGGATGAGAAAAACTTGTATCTCAATGCTCAAGCTACTCATGTGATTGTTAATGCTTTGAGCAATGTAGTTACCTTCTCCATTACGCCTTTTCGGAGCGCTCATGAGATATGGACAAAGCTTCAAGAAAAATATGGTGTGTCCAAGATTATTGAGGATGATTGTATTCCTTCCACTTCCGGCCGCAATGAACTTTCATCCACTTCACCAAAGTGTGGCAAGACACAAGGTAATGATATGGTGAGTGATGATGAAACTTGCAATGGTGATAGTATGCTTACTTTTGATGATCCTTCATCTCTATCTCATTGCAATGCTTCAACTTTGGACTTAAACACTTGTAGCCCCATAAATGTTTTACATGCTTGTGTTGATAGTCCTTGCATATCATGTGTAAATTTCTTGAATAAATCTCATGATGATATGCTTGCTTTGTCTTGTTGCCATGATACAAATGCTTCTATTTCCTCTAGTATTTGTGATGCTAACCATATAGAGGAAACCAAAGAGTCTTTGGGCCAAGACAAGGTCTTGAATGGAGCTTCAAGTATTTCTTCATCTTCTTCTCACGGTTCCCACATATGCCTTATGGCTAGGTCTTCAAATCATAATGATGTTGAGGACAATGGTGAGGATGAGGAAAATGAAGAAGACTATATTGAGTATTTAAACAAGAAGGGTAAGGTGGTCTTTGATGCTTTGCATAACCATAAAAATGTTTTGCCCAACTTCTTTGAAATCATGAGTTGTGCTATTGAGAGCACGAAACTCATTGAGATGAAGGAAGAACAAATTGATAAAATGTTTTCTCTTGAGCGTGAGTATGCCAATGATATCCATGATTTAAAATATGCTCTAGAGGAAGAGCAAGAGCTTCGGGTTTCTCTTGAGGAGAAGCTTGAATCCATTGAGGAGTCATGTAATGAAATTATTTCTAAACTCACTAAAGAACGTGACCTCGCTCTTGCCAAGTTGTCTTCTCCTATTCATAATGATAATGATTCATGTGCTACTAACTCTACTTCTTGTGAAGCATCTATTTTGAAGGAGAATGTTGAGCTAAGGGCTCAACTTGAATTGCTAACTAGCAAGTATGGGAAATTGGAAGAAATTCATGAAAAGCTATCTAGCTCTAATGAGGATCTTCTAGTGTCCCATGCTCGCCTAAAGTTAGCTCATGAGGCTATATCTACAAAGGTAACATCTTGTGAGCCTCATGTGGGCACTAGCACTATTTCCCAAAATGCAATATTGCCATGTGCTAGTACTAGTAATTCATCCACTCATACTATTGCTACATCTAGTGATGAATTACCCTCCTTGCCTTGTTGCTCTAACAATGTAGCCTCTACTTCCACTAGTACTTGTGTTGTCACTAACCATGTAGAGGAAATCAAAGAGCTCAAGGCCCAAGTTACTTCATTGAAGAAAGACTTGGAAAATTGTCATGAAGGGAAGTCCACACTCAACAAGATCTTGAGTGTGCAAAAATCCCCCAATGATAAGAGTGGACTTGGATTCAAATCCAATAACAAGAACAAGTCCAAGATAAACAAGAAGAAGAAGGGCCAAGAACAAGTCAAGAATTTGGCCAAGATTGTTTGCTTCAAGTGCAAAATTGAAGGGCACCATGTTAGATCTTGTCCTTTGAAGAAGAAGCCTCTTAGTGAGAAGCAACAAGGGAAGCGGCCTCAAGTTCAAGCCCTTGCTCAACCTCAAGTTGAAGAAAGGTCACTTCCCAAGAATAATCAAGCTAATACTCCCCTTGTGGAGAAATCAAGTGAGAAGAAGGTGAAGAAAAGAACTTGCTACATATGCCATGAGAAGGGTCACATATCTTCCTCATGCTCTAGTGGTAACTCATCCAACCCTATCATAATTGAGGATGTATATTCACTTTGCAAGGATAAGGTTGGTAATGTGTTTGCCAAATTTGTTGGTACTCAAAGTGGTGTCAAGAAAAGAACCATTTGGGTTGCCAAACCTATTGTTACTAACCTCTTAGGACCCAACTTGGTTGGGGACCAACAAGCCATTACTTGAACAATAGGTGTTGTTGGAGGGCATTGGAGACTTGGCTATATCATGAAGAATTAAGGGATCTTCATCAATTATATTTTCTCAAGTCAAGTCAATTGAATTATCTTGTGTCTATCATATATCCAATGTTCCTCCTTGCGGTAACTTGTACTCAACTTATCTATATTGAAAGTTACTCACCCCTTTGCATGTGTTGGGTTTTGTATCTTGCATGTGTTTGTATATGGTGTGCTTCCTACTTGCTTCATTTTGAGTAATCAAGTATGTGCATGTTGGTTTGCACACCATGTATGGGTGTTCTTGTTGAGCCTATTGCATCTTGTTTTATCTTACTTGGCTCTTGTGAGAGATTATTGGACTATCCCATTTTGGGGGAGTGATATGCTTTGCACTTCACAATCCTAAAAATGTGTGTACATGAGGAATACCACTTAGTGTTGATATTTAAAGATTATCTAGTTTCTATGTGGTATGTCATTCTCATGAGAAATTCAAATTCTATAATGTCCATTAATCATCTTGTTGGATTTTATTTGCCTCTTGTGAAAATAAATGTTTTATCATATTATGGAGGAGTAATATGCTTTGTGCATACTACAAACCAATATAATGTGTATATTCGAGGTTGTGTCACATATTGTTGATATTGTAAATTATCTTGCTTCTATGTGGCATGTTTTCTCAAACAAGTTCCAATTTGCCAAATTGTTTTATTCCTCTTGTTTTGGATCTTGTTTGTAAAATACTTTCTTGGTAGGGTTTTCCTAAAATGTTGAATTCTACATCAAAGTTGGAAAACCATTTGCTTCAAGTTATCCTAATCATTGGCTTGCATGATTGTTTAACTATTTGAGTCTATCAAGAATATCTTCTTTAGCATGGTTTTTAATTCTTATCCTTCTCCGTATGCTTCTTTGTTGTGAAGATGATCTTGGATTTATATGTAACTACCACCGGGAAATAAATCCAAATACCTCTTGTTCTTGGACAATTGGTACTATATCATGTGGTACATATATATTGATCATCTTTACATTGGCTATTGCTTTTAATTGCCTTATCTCTAGCCAAAAATGTATTTGTTTTAGCTCCCATTGTCTTCCATGACTTTTGTTATTCCATTTGATTTCGTTGAACTTGTTTTGTGTTATTTCTATGTAGGTAAATGTGATGATCCCACTTGTGTGCATTTTGTATTCAAATGCAAAATCATAAATGATGCACTAATCTTGGGGGAGCTCTCCTATATTTGTTATAACACACTCTTTGTGCTTATTTCATTTGGTATTGGTTTTTGTTGGAAGACAAATCTTTTCTTTTTGGTACTTAGTGTGCCATCATAAAAAGTGTGGAGAGTTTGGTTTGTTTGTTTGAACCTTGCTCTCTTTGGGAGTTGGTGATCTCATTCCTTATTATTTATTTCTTACTCTTAAAATGAGATATGTCTTTGAGCATGTGTGTTTTAGTTATGCTTTATGCTCATTGGCTTTTGCTTGGTTCACTATTGAACTTTGGAGTCAATCTTGTGTTGATTTGATTTTGATATAATTTGGACAACCTTTTGTCGCTTCACAATTTTGTGTGCTCGCTTGTCCTTCTTGGTGTTTTGTCCAAATTGTATCTTCTTTGGCTCTAGAAAGTCTTGTGCATGCATATTTACTAAATGTATACTTTATGGCATGCTTTTCTTTCTTTGATCAAATATATAGGAGAAGCTCCATCAAATCCTAAATCGGCTAAGATGTGCATGAAATTCAATTTCTATATATATGCACATATTTATGTGGAGTTTGTCCTATATGTTGTAGTTTCTAACTACTTTGGACCCAATGAGTTTGGGGACCATCTTGTACTTGAACTTTGTTTTAGGTACATGGAGATATATTGGTGCTTGTCTCAATAATAAGGATGAAGTGGTGACTAAATGATAATTTGAGGCAAGCTAGGATTATTGAAGAACTCCTATCTACTACATCCTACCATTATATCTCGGTAACAAGTATCTTCTTCATGCATACTTCTCTAGTATCCAACCTTGTGTAGGTTGTTTTATGGCATTGAAAATCTTTATTTGCAAATGTTGTGCTTTTGCAAGGATTCTAATGAAACCTCTTTATTGCAAATGTGAGCAAGTTGAGATGAGGACATATTATTGGGAACATATAAAAATCATGCTCATGATTCTCCTATCCCATATATGTCAACTTAGCAATCTTTTTGCATATCAATTCCTCAATAAGCTCACATGTGCAATATTGATGAAATTGCAAATTTATTTCTTCGTTTGGTATCTTCATTATGATACTTGTTGTTTTCAAAGCATCCCAACTATCTTCTTTCCCTTGTTGATATTTGTGATGTCTTTGACATGTTTTGGTTGAAGTTCATCAATATACAATAAGAAAATTGAGCCTTTGGCCATGCTTTAAAAGCAAAAATCTCATTGGTATATTGCATGACTTCATTTTGGATATCATGTTCTATTCTTAGTATCTATTTTGTGTGTACATGTTTCTTTGTGATAATTATCTTTGTGATATTGTCTACTTAGAAACTTATACACATGAGAGATGATATCTCATTATTTGATATCTTATTTGAACCTTATGTGTTGGGATGGAATGCTAAGCAATATCATTCATTGAAGACTATGTGGATGCTCTATGCTTATCCTTGTGTTAGTCTTATAATATTCTTTGTCATTCTATCACACATTCCTTGGTTGAGCCTTTTAATATATGTCCCTTGCTTGTTGCTCAACCATTTGTTTGATGCAAGTGTTAAGCTTAATTTCTTCTCTATGATCTCTTGCAAATGGTTGCGTTTTAAATGTTATTGAGGGAGTGAGGATTCCATGTTGTGCAAATTGTATTCAAATACAAACATTCCAATTTTTGCACGTACCTTGGGGAGCTTCCTCATTTCATTTAAAGCACCATTTTGCGGTTAGCATAGTATTTAATTTCACTTGGTATCATTTTGTTTTGAATAATATTGAGGGAGTGATGATTCCATTGTGTGCACCTTATACTTCAACTCAAATAGAATATTTTGTGCACACACCTTGGGGAGCTTCCTCATATTATTTAGAGCACCTTTTCGATCTTATCATAAATCTTTATTCAATTTGTTCTTTGGATTGTTTGATTGCTCTCTTCATTTGTTGAAGTTTATCCATCGTGTTATCTTATTTTTTTTGCAATCTTTGATCCTCAATATAGTTTGGTTTCCTTCATATATTTGTCTTTGTATATGTGCATGTGTCTTCACTTATTTCTTTTGGATATGCACACCGTTTTGGAGGAACTCACACTATATTGGCCTTCTAAGTTTTTCGCCCATTTTGGCAATGGATGCCAATGGGGGAGAAGTTTCGAGGGTTTAAAGGGAATTGGCTTTTATGCTTTGGTTTGTTCTTAAGCATTTGCCTTGCATGCTTTGCATGGTTGAGTATATAGTGGAAACTCCACCAACAACCTTGGTTGGCAATATATGCAATGAAATCAAGATCATTCACACGTGCATAGATTGTGGGGGAGTTTGCTCTATATATGGTGGTTTTACTAACATCACATACTTTTGTAGTATTTGATGTTAGTACAACCATTTTGGTTCTTTGAATTCATTATATAAACCCTCTCAAAGAGATTGTCATCAATTACCAAAATGGGGGAGATTGAAAGATCATATCGAGCCCCATGTGTGGTTTTGGTAATTAATGACAATCCCTATGGACTAATGGTTGCATTGAGTTATATGTGTAGGACTTGTCCATAGACAATGCTTGAACCATTTGTTGGAGTCAAGGTTGTAAGAAGAAGATTATGTGTTGACCAAGGTGTTATTCAAGGAGTGATCCAAAGATTGGTCTTAAGGGAGTTGAGCTTATGTCAAGTGTGTCTTGAAGAATAAGATTGAGTGAGCTCTCATGTGTATCCTCAAGACACCATCATTATGGAGAAAGAAGAATTGATTCGAGGATTGATCAAGTCAAAGCGCAAGTTCAAGATGAGCAACTAGAAGAGAACATATGCTTGAAGCTTGCCATCTATATTGTGATCATGGATATGTGAAGATATGCTTAAAGAGAGTCTCTTCCATAGTGAGTATGGGGAGCAATCCGCAAGACTTCACCAAGCAAGCTCAATCAAGAAAGGTGGTCCAACTTGAGAAGATCAAGATCGTCATTATCCACCTCAAGTGGAATGCTCAAGGCAAAGGTATGATGTGTTAGGGTTTCTTTCTTACCGGTCTCATGGTGTTAGTTGTGAGACCGGGTTATAGGATCGGTAGCCGTACTATCAAGAGGGGCTCTCGAGTGAGTAACTTAATTGTATCGTTCGGAGAGAGCTCAAACCTTTGCATACTTGGCATCATCTTTCTTGGTTCTTATTTGGATTTTATCCATGTGAGGTTCTAGAGCTTGTGGTTATTTCCATGACAAGCTCTAGCTCATCAAAAACGGATTTCGCATGAAACTCTTATTGCGTTTTTTGTTTGGAGGTTTTACCGGTTTGTCTTCGTAGAGAGGTCAAACCTTTCATCATTTGGTTTTATACTCCCTTGTTGGACTATGATGTTTCTATGGATGAAGTTGTAGAGCTCGTTGTGGTGATTCCAACGAGCCCAAGATCATCGAAAACGGAGTCCGGATGCTCAAGTTATTGCCGTTTTCGTTTTGGTATTTCTGCTGTTTCAGTGGGGGCGGAAATAGCCGGCCCGGGGCCGGAAATAGCCGGTCAGACCGGCTTTAGCCGGTCTGAGGGCCGGCTTTAGCCGGTCCGCCCAGATTTCGTCTCTGTTGCAACCCGGCTTTTTGTCCGGCTATTGCTGGCCAGGGCCGGATATTTCAGGCCGGCTATAGCCGGTGTTAAGACCGGCTTTAGCCGGTGTAAGTGGCTGTAACGGTCAGATTTTCGTGGAGGGGTATAAATACCCCTTCTTCCTCCTTGGGCTGCACACGTTTTGGCTTCTCTCTCCTCCATTGTTGACTTTGCAAGCTTGCCCTTCCTCCTCCATTCCTCCCATGATTCTTGCATATTTTTGAGGGAAAAGAGAGAGAGATCTAGATCTATTTCCACCAATCATCTCCTCTCTAGTGAGGGGAACATGGATTTAGATCTTGGAGTTCTTTGTGGATTTCCTTTGTTCTTCCTCTCATATCTCTCCATAGCATTAGTTGCTTTGGTGAGATTTGGGTGAGAAGGATTTGAGCACTTTGTGTGCTCTTGCCATTGCATAGGTTGCATCGGTTTGAGTTCTCCCCGGAGATTCGAGTAAGTGAAAGTTTGTGAGCTTATTACTCTTGGGTTCTTGGAACCCTAGACGGCTTTGTGGAGCCTTGGTGGCTATCCTTGGGAGCCTCCAATTAAGTTGTGGATGCGTGCCCCAAGATTTGTGTAAAGGCCCGGTTCCGCCTTGAGGAACCCCTTAGTGGAAGAGTGAGCTAGGCCTTTGTGGCGCAAGCTCACACCGGAGAATAGGGTGAGGCCTTTGTGGCGTTGGTTAGGCCTTTGTGGCGATACCACACCCCTCCAACGAGACGTACTCCCTTTCAAGGGAGGAACTCGGGAATACATCATCGTCTCCGCGTGCCTCGGTTATTTCTATACCCGAGCTCTTTACTTATGCACTTTACATTGTGATAGCCTTCGTGCTTGAAGTCATATATCTTGCTATCACCTTGTTACTTGTATTGCTTAGCATAAGTTGTTGGTGCACATAGGTGAGCCTAGTTTATTTAGGTCTTGTGTGCTTGACAAAATAAACGCTAGTTTAATTCCGCTTTTGTTCAAGCCATTCGTAAAATTTGATATCGCCTATTCACCCCCCCCTCTAGGCGACATCTGTGTCCTTTCATAAATGACCGACCAGTTGGGAACCCCAAGAGAAGGTATGATGAGCACACCAGCAAGTTTTTCTCTCAATAAGAAACCGAGGTTTATCGAACCAGTAGGAAAAAGCCAAACTTCAGAAGGTGATGCCTGCTAGCTTCACGACAACTCCGGACAATTTATAAGGCGACTCGTCCAGGGCTTTGCTTTGCACCAGCAGCAACGTGGAACCTGCACACAACACAACCAAGTACTTTGCTCCCAAGTTACGATGAGGTTGTCAATCTCACCGGTTTGCTGTAAATAAAGGATTGAGCGTATCGAGTGGAAAACAATAGTAGTATGCGAGAAAGTAAACAGTGCGAGTGAAGTAAACGGTAATAGCAATGTAAAGGAAATTGGACCGGGGTCCACAGTTCACTAGTGGTGTCTCTTCATAAATAAATAACAACATGCTGGGTAAACAAATTACAGTTGGGCAATTGATAGAATAAAGATAACGTGCATATGTCACAAGGATCACTATAAGATTTACTCTGGGCATTACAACAAAATACATAGACCGCCATCCAACTGCATCTATGACTAATTCCACTCGTGGGGATATCGTCCGAACACGCCTCGAGTATTAAGTTGCGAACAACAGATAAGTGCATTAAGCAAAGTGTGCAATGTAAACAAAACGAATGTCCTTGGACATAAGAATGTTGTTTTCTCCCTAGTGGCAACAGCACATCTACAACCTTAGAGGTTTCTATCACTCCCCCAGATTAAATAGAGGCATGAACCCAACTATCGAGCATAAATACCCCCTCTTGGAGTCACTAGTATCTACTTAGCCAAGATAGCTACTAACAACGGAGAGCATGCAAGATCATAAACAACATAAGATAATATTCAGCACATCAACTTAACATAACACCAATATTCATCGGATCCCAACAAACACAACATGTAGAATTACATAAAGATGATCTCGATCATGTAAGGAAGCTCACGAGATCTAAACATGAAGCACATGGTGGAGAAGACAACCATCTAGCTACTGCTATGGACCCATAGACCAAGGTAGACTACTCACTCATCGTGCCGGAGGCAAGCATGGAGATGAAGAAGACCTCCGATGGTGATTCCCCTCTCCGGCAGGGTGCCGGGAAGAGCTTCTAGACCCTCCTGATCTCGGGTTGACGATGGTGGCGGATCGCGATGTGTTTCTGGAAAATTGATCGGGTCTTTAGGTTTTTCTCGTCGGGGGGTCTTTATAGGCGAAGGGGCAGCATCAGAGGTGGGCCAGGGTGTCCTCACCCATAGGGGGCGCGAGCCAGGGGCTGGCTGCGCCGCCCTATGGTGTGGCCAGCCCGTGGCCCCCCTCCGTCTCCTCTTCGGACTTCTGGAAGCTTCAATAAATATTAGGAGGTTTGGCTTTTGTTTCGTCCAATTCCGAGAATATTTCCTGTGTAACTTTTATGAAACACAAAAACAGCAGAAAACAGGGAACTGGCACTGTGGCATCTTGTTACTAGGTTAGTTTCCGAAAATGCATAAAAATGCCACAAAGTGTAACAAAACACTAAGCAAATGGTGAACATATGGAGCATCAAAAATTATAGATACGTTTGAGACGTATCAATAGTATGCTTAGGAAAAATAGTTTTTTCTGTAGCATGACTTGTCTCAAATGACTGAGATTGCTTAATGAGCCTTTGAAAAAATCATGCGTTGTTTTTATTATATGGAAGCATTATTGTGGTTTTCTCCTTGATGCTTTATTTGGGTTGACTTGGCGCATGCTTACAACATGTTTGACTCTAACAAGTCACCATAAGCCTCTATGATCATTTGGTTTTTGACTTGTGATACCACTTTATGCTTCGGTTTATGATGTTTTGTCGCTATGCATGATTATGGCCGTTGTTGCTCTCTTAGTTGGTCGCTCCCAGTCTTTTGCTAGCCTTCATTTTGTACTGAGTATGAGCTCTACTCGTGCTTCCAACTCCCAAAAACCAAGTTATTCCAATGTGTCTACCATACATACCTATTAGCAATTTGCTATTCCAAGTACATTTGACTTGCTTTTATCTATCCTTCAAATTAAACTCTTTTTGGTGTTATGTGAAAATTAGTCAGTAAAGCTCTCACAAACCTGACGGCACACTTTACTTTTCTTGCTTTTAAAATTTTGACATTGTGACTCCCTTATGTTGATGTTATGCTTGCAAGCTGTAAGTTGGAAATTAGCCCAGCCATGCTGTCATGGGGCAAGCTTTCAACATTGCACTTTCTCTCATTTGAGTTGATATCGTGATCTTTTGTTTATGGATACTCGCGATGAGAAATAAGTTGGGATCTTGTGAGGTCATGGAGTTTGTATATGTGTTAGAGAAATGCCTGGGCCACTAATCTAAGCCATGCATCATTCATGGTGGAAATTTACAGCATGCCCATAGTGGACATTCGACGACGCATCTCACAATAAAAAGCTATACCAATGGTAAATAAAAGAGATGCTGAGGTGTTCATTGTCTGTTTGTCTTGTCATTTTGATGTGGGCTTGTTCCATGTCATCGGGCAGGAGTTACCCCGTTGGCGGTTCTCAATGATACGTGTATGCTTACAATGACAAGAACTTGCTTGGGACGGAAGTCGAGTAGCATGAGGTTTGGGTATTCGTACTTCATGGGACACGTGGTTTTCAACTTATGATTTGTTAAGCATATGCTTCATAATTGTACTCGCATTTACCTTAACCATTCAAGATTCCTATGATGGGGGCAATGAGAGCTCAAAGCTAGTAAGTATCATAATTTTTGAAGGTTTATAAAACTTGCAATCCCTGCTTCCCTCTGCGAATGGCCTTTCTTTTACTTTTATGTTGAGTCTCCACCTTCTACCTTTATGCACCATCTAAGAGAGCATAGTTGTCATTCTGAGTTTAATGTGCATAGTCCCAAAGTTCATCATTGATTGATTCATGATTATGGTTTTGCTTGTTCTTAAATTATTTGTATCTAGTCGCCCTCTTAAACTTGAAGGTGTCCTATGCATTTATATTTTGCTATTCCATGAAGGACAAGCTGAAAACCACTTTGCTATGTTTTTCTATATGATTTGAACACACACTTGACTTTCAATGTTTCATTGTTCATGATCTTTCGTTTGTGTTACTTTTCATGTTATAACATGGTAGCTAAAGTTTTAATTGTCAAGATTATGTCTCTTATGCCCATGTTTTAAGTACTTTGATCCCAGCACTCAATGTTTTACATCGTTGATTGATGTCTACGCACGCGTCTGTTCTTGTAGACAGTGTTGGGCCTCCAAGTGCAGAGGTTTGTAGAACAGCAGCAAGTTTCCCTTAAGTGGATCACCCAAGGTTTATCAAACTCAAGGAGGAAGAGGTCAAAGCTATCCCTCTCAAACAACCCTGCAATTTTGATACAGAAAGTCTCTTGTGTACCCAACACACCCAATACACTTGTCAGATGTATAGGTGCACTAGTTCGGCGAAGAGATAGTGAAATACAAGTAGTAGTGATGATTATAAGTAGTAAATGTAATCTGAAATAAATATCGCTGCAAGTAAACATGTAACAAAACTGAAAGGAAACGGTGTGCAATGCTTGGAAATAAGGCCTAGGGATCATACTTTCACTAGTGGACACACTCCCAACAAATATAACATAATTGAACCAATAGATACTATCATCAATATGCAACTCAAAACAATTCTCCAATGGATAACAAACACTAATCATGCGTAGGGCTACGAAGCACTCCTCAAAGTCCGTATTTCCCCAAACTAGATTGTCCCACACTGTCACCGTGAACGCACTAGATGGTTCCAACAAACACCAACAATTCATATAGACATTAACCAAAAAGACACACATGATGCGCACACTGTCACTGTCACACCATGATATAAGGTATCTCCGGAGTTTACAAATATGAAGCACGGGAGTAGCATAATATCTGAATAATAACATTTACCAATTCAACTAGATACAAAGCTCACGATCACATAAAGATCACATCATGGGAGAGAGAGGTGAACCACATAGCTACCGGTAGAGCCCTCAGCCCCGGGGGAGAACTACTCCCTCCTCATCATAGGAGACAACAAGGTTGATGGAGATGGCGGTGAGGTCGATGGAGACGGTGGAGACGATGATGGAGACCAATGGAGATGGCTCAGGGGGCACTTCCCCGTCATGGCAGGGTGCCAGAACAGAGACTTCTGTCCCCCGAAATTTGTCTTCGATGGCGGCGGAGCTGCGGAACTGTTCTGGGAAAAATGTCGATTTCCTTAGGGTTTTCCGTCGGGAGGGTTCTTATAGGCGAAGGGGCGTCGTCAGAGGTGGACCAGGGGCTCCTCACAATGGGTGGGCGCGGCCAGGGGCTGGGCCGCGCCCCCTATTGTGTGGGCAGCCTCTGGCCCCTCTCCGGCTCCCATTTGGTCCTCGTCCTTCGTCTGGGTAAAATAGGAGTTTCCGAACTTGCTTCGTCCAATTCCGAGAATATTTCCTATGTAGCTTTTCTGAATCACAAAAATAGCAGAAAACAGGGAACTGGCACTGTGGCATCTTGTCAATAGGTTAGTTCTGGAAATCGCATAAAAATGCCACGAAGCGTAATGAAACACAAGGCAAATGGTGTAAAAACAAGCATGGAGCATCAAAAATTATAGATACGTTTGAGACGTATCAGCATCCCCAAGCTTAACTCCTGCTCATCCTCGAGTAGGTAAGTGATAACAAAGAAATAATTTTTGAGGTGACATGCACCTACACAATCTTGATCATCTATGTAAAGCATTGAGTGTTGGGATCAAAAGAACTTAAACATGGGCATGAAATATATAATCTTGATAGAAGAAACTTAGCAACCATGTTATAACATGAAAAAGAACACAAACAAAAGATCATGAAAATGAAACAATGAAAGTCAAACATGTGTTCAAATCATATGGAAAAACATACAAATGGTTTTGAGCTTGTCCTTCATGGAGAGCAAAACATAAATGCATAGGACACCTTCAAGTTTAAGAGGGCGACTAGATACAAATAATTTAACAACAAGTGAAACCAAAATCATGAATCAATCAATGATAACTTTGGGACAATGCACATTATACTCAGAATGGCAACTATGCTCTCTTAGACGGTGCATAAAGGTAGAAGGTGGAGACTCAACATAAAAGTAAAAGAGAGGCCCTTCGCAGAGGGAAGCAGTGATTGTAAGTTTTATAAACCTTCAAAAATTATGGTACTTACTAGCTTTGAGCTCTCATTGCCCCCATCATAGCATCTTGAATGGTTAAAGTAAATGCGAGTACAATTATGAAGCATATGCTTAACAAATAATAAGTTGAAAACCTCATGTCCCGTGAAGTACGAATACCCAAACCTCATGCTACTCGACTTAGAGTCCCAAGCAAGCTCTTGTCATTGTAAGTATACACATATCATCAAGAACCGCCAACGGGGTACCTCCTGCCCGATGACATGGAACAAGACCACATCAAAATGACAAGACAAACAGACAATGAACACCTCGACATCTCTTTTATTTACCATTGGTATAGCTTTTCATTTTGAGATGCGTCGTCGAATGTCCACTATGGGCATGCTGTAAATTTCCACCATGAATTATGCATGGCTTAGATTAGCGGCTCAGGCGTTTCTCTAACACGTATACAAACTCCATGATCCCGCAAGATTCCCAACTTATTTTACATCGCGAGTATCCATAAAACAAAAGATCACGATATCAACTCAAATAAGAAGTGCAATGTTGAAAGCTTACCCCATGACGGCATGGTTTGGCTAATTTCCAACTTACAACTTGCAAGCATAACAACTCAACATAAGAGAGCGACAATGTCAAATTTTTAAGAACGAGAAAAGTAAAGTGTGCCATCAGGTTCGTGAGAGCTTTACTGACCAATTTTCGCATAACACCAAAAAGAGTTTAATTTGAAGGATGGATAAAAGCAAGTCAAATGTACTTTGGAATAGAAAATTGCTAATAGGTATGTATGGTGGACACAATGGCAAACTTGGTTTTTAGGAGTTGGATGCACGAGTAGAGCTCATACTTAGTACAAAATGAGGGCTAGCAAAAGACTGGGAGCGACCAACTAAGAGAGCAATAACGGCCATAATCATGCAAAGCGACAAAACAACATTAAAAGAAGCATAAGATGGCATCAAAAGTCAAAAACTAAATGATCATAGAGGCTTATGGCAAGTTTGTATGAGTCAAACATGTGTGAGCATGCGCCAAGTCAACCCAAATAAAGCATCAAGGAGAAAACCAAATTAATGCTTCCAAATAATAAAAATAACGCATGATTTTTTTCAAAGGCTCATTAAGCAATCTCAGTCATTTGAGACAAGTCATGCTACAGCAAAACCACTAAGCATACTATCAAAACGACATCAAGCACGACATGCAAAAGTCTAAGCCGCAGTCTAAACAAGCTCCTTTTTGTACCACTTTTTTGCATGAATTTTTTTCTCTTTTCCAACACCATTCGAACCTTTTTGAAATAACTCTTTTGATGAAAACCAACATGGACCAGAGGTAAAAATACACCTTGATTCAAAGATATAACAAGATCTGAACAAAAATCAAGGCGAAAAACGAAAGCTAAACGCAGTAGCAGAAAAAGAGAACACTCGTTGAACGAAAAGAGTGAAAACTGGAGTGTTCTTGGCAATGAAAAACGGAGTAAGTCTCTCTCCAAAACAAACATGATGTGATCCAACCATTTATTGCAGCAAAAAAAACAAAAAAACTGAAAGCGAAAACAACTGATGCTCCAAGAAAAACGCATAGTGCATGAAGCAATAAAAATATAGTGTATTGAAAGGTGACCTGATTTTTGCCGATGAAGAAGGAGTGCCTCGGGGCATCCCCAAGCTTTGACGCTTGTACCTCTTGGATATTTCTTGGGGTGCGTGGGCATCCCCAAGCTTGAGCTTTTTTCCATTCTTCATCTCATCTCATGATTCTCCAATCCCTACACTTGAAAACTGCCTTCATTCAAAACTCAACATAATTGTATTAGCAACATTAGCATAAGCATGATAGTAAATCAACCCTTTTTGCTTCAGATTTCAACTCAAAACCAGCACTTATAAAGAATATACTAATGTAGCAACTTCCTCAAAAGTTTGTGATCAAAATAACTCAAAAAGAAAGCGATCGAGAGGCAAACACAAATAGTGGCAGAAATCTGTCAAAACAGAACAGCCGAGAAAGGTCGATTTTTTTGAGGGTTTTCTGTTGCTCAAATCAAAAAGTGTATAACTAATGAAAGATTGGATATAACCTGGGGCATATGCAAAAGAAATCGCAGGTCAAAACGATATTCTGAGAATTTTCACGAATTTTTACGGTGCAGCACCAAAATCTGTTTCAGGACAGCGACATCCCCAAATCTTACCTCACTCAGATTAGAGGTTTTTCTTGGCACAACAACGAAATAAAAAGGATAAGGAGCGGTTATTACAGTAGTAATAACTTCGAAGACTCAAATAAAAGAAAAAGAACTGAAAGTAAACCAATGGGTTATCTCCCAAGAGTGATTTTCTTTAACGCCTTTGAGCTAGGCGCAGTAATTTCAGAAAATGCTCACATAGGCGCCCGAAAAGAACTTAAGGCAAAGGTGCCATAAAGGAACTTGAAGCAAGAGAGAGCATTAAAAAGCAAATATGAAACACATTTAAATCTAAACCACTTCCTATGCATAGGAATCTTGTAAGAAAATAAATCAAGGAGGCACATAATAGCAAACATGGATAGATAAAACAAGTGCAACTTCAAGATTTGCAACATAGAGAGGGGAAACTCAATATTGTTGAGATCCATCAAACCATGTTTCCCTATCTCATAGTAACTTTTAGTAGCATCATGAATAGAATTAACAATATAACTATCACATAAAGCATCCCTATCACGAGCCACATGCACAAAAGAATTAATACTCCCCACATGAACAATCATAGTAGGAGCAGATTCAACATAATAATTATTCTCATCACCATAATCATCAAAAATAGGAGGCATATTGTAATCATAACTAATTTTCTCCTCAAAAGTAGGTGAACTGAAAATATTATACTCATCCTCATAATCATCATAAACGAGAGAACAACTATTTTGCAAATCATACTCATCAAACATATCATCATAAGAAGGAACATGGAAAGTACTAATGGTACAACAATTATTAACCTTATAATTTTAAAAATTGGTACCAAAAAAATTTTCAATATCAAAAGTAGAGTGCTTTTCCCAATCATGATCACTAACATAGGTAACAGGCATGGGAACATCATCAAGATCAGAATTATCATAATCTATAATAGGAGCAACATGCTTAGGGGAAGATACTGTTTCCTCTCTCCTTTTACTCCTCTTTTTCTTCTTCTTACTCTTCTTACTCTCTCCTCTAGGAGGGAGAGGCTTGAAAGGCATTTTCTCCACATAATCTGGTTTGCTGACAGGAACAACAGAAGAAACTTTGAAGAATTCCTCCTCTCTATTAATAAGATAGAAACATCTATCAGTCCTGTCATAGCTTGGCAAAACATCATGTTTTATAAGATTTTGTATGTAAGTATTTGTGAGGCAATCTTTAACACAATAGAGACGACAACCACGAAGGGTGCTATTAATATCAGAAACACTCATATCTACCAAAGAAGTCTTTCTAGATATCTCTTCATACCCCAAAAACAAAGTAAGCTCATCATGCTGATTGAGAGTAATCTTGTCATCACAATACAAACTTGCGGTACTCATTCGATTAGAAAGGTGACTATTAGGGCTTGAGCATTGAAAATTAAAATGACCCGTGTCATCGCAAAATTCACAAAGAAAAGGATAAAGCTCACAAACCTTTTCACCAAGCTCATCTAGAGCCTTGTGCCATATTCGGGTTTCTTCATTCCCGTGGTGGATACAATAATCTTCCTTGTTGTGACTCTGTTCACAAGGTCTATGTACTCCACAAAAATTAACATGCTTATAAGAAATAGGACTTTCAGAAGTTTGAGCATGTTTATTGCAATCATCAACAACAATATCACTTTCTATGCAAGTGTCTTTAAAAGGTTCATGATACACATCCCCATTTCCCTGAGGAACATTAATATGGGAAGCAAAGGCTCTAAAGCAATTAACCATAATTAGGGGATCAAGACCATATTTAGCACTAAGCTCTTGAAAATCAGAAGTTTCAGCAAAAGACTTAATGCAATCATACTCATAATTTATACCTGATCCTTTACCTTTGTCGCTATCACAATCTTCAATATTGTTTTGAATTGTTTCAAGAAGATTCCACTTGACGTTGTCATCCTTGCTTGTGAAAGAGCCATCAAAGCATGCATCTAGATAGTCCTTGTAATATCCTGAAAGCCTTGCAGAAAAATTATTAATAACAATATTACGGGGAAGCTCATGAATATGACATTTGAGCATTAGTGACTTCAATCTTCCCCACGCTTGGGAAATGCTTTCTCCCTCATGAGGATGAAAATTATAAATATAATTCCTATCTTTATAAACCTCACTAGAAGGATAGAATTTAGAATAAAAGAGGGGTACAATTTCCTCCCAATCAATAGGTCGGCCATCCTTTAGCGTTTTATACCATTCCGCAGCTCTGCCCTTCAGTGATAAAGAAAATAGCTTCCTCTTAACTTGGTTCATCGAAATACCTGCACACTTGAACAACTCGCATAATTCATGTATAAAGAGGAAATGATCACCATGATGGACAGTTCCATCTCCTAAATAGCAGTTATTCATAGCACGATCAACAATTTTCATAGGTATTTTAAAAGGATGAGGAGCACAATCATCATTAGAAACATCACATATGGGAGATAAAATATCATCAGAGCAAACTTTCTCTACTAAAGCTAGGGAACTAAAAATATCATGCTTAACAAAACTAGCTTCCCCAAGCTTAGACTTTTCTATAGCATTAGCAATAACGGTGTTCAAAGCATTCATACTAACAACACTATTAGCATGCAAATTAAGCTCCAAAGGTTTTTCAATTTTCTCTTCAAACACTCCATATCCTAATGTAGGAAAAATACTAAAGAACTCTTTGTTTTCCATTAAGCCTAACTAGTGAAAATAAAAACAAGAAACAAAAAGATATAATTGCAGAATCTAAAGGAAATAACTTCGAGCACTCACACAGGAGGATGCAAGTACCTTTTACCTTACCTCCCCGGCAACGGCGCCAGAAAAGAGCTTGATGTCTATGCACGCGTCTGTTCTTGTAGACAGTGTTGGGCCTCCAAGTGCAAAGATTTGTAGAACAGCAGCAAGTTTCCCTTAAGTGGATCACCCAAGGTTTATCGAACTTAGGGAGGAAGAGGTCAAAGCTATCCCTCTCAAACAACCCTGCAATTACGATACAGTAAGTCTCTTGTGTCCCCAACACACCCAATACACTTGTCAGATGTATAGGTGCACTAGTTCGGCGAAGAGATAGTGAAATACAAATAGTAGTGATGATTATAAGTAGTAAATGTAATCTAAAATAAATATCGCTGCAAGTAAACATGTAACAAAACTGAAAGGAAACGGTGTGCAATGCTTGGAAACAAGGCCTAGGGATCATACTTTCACTAGTGGACACACTCCCAACAAATATAACATAATTGAACCAATAGATAATATCATCAATATGCAACTCAAAACAATTCTCCAATGGATAACAAACACTAATCATGCGTAGGGCTACGAAGCACTCCTCAAAGTCCGTATTTCCCCAAACTAGATTGTCCCACACTGTCACCGTGAACGCACTAGATGGTTCCAACAAACACCAACAATTCATAGAGACATTAACCAAAAAGACACACATGATGCGCACACGGTCACCGTCACACCATGATACAAGGTATCTCCGGAGTTTACAAATATAAAGCACGGGAGTAGCATAATATCTGAATAATAACATCTACCAATTCAACTAGATACAAAGCTCACGATCATATAAATATCACATCATGGGAGAGAGAGGTGAACCACATAGCTACCGGTAGAGCCCTCAGCCCCGGGGGAGAACTACTCCCTCGTCATTATAGGAGACATCAAGGTTGATGGAGATGGCGTGAGGTCGATGGAGACGGCAGAGACGGCGATGGAGACCGATGGAGATGGCTCCGGGGGCACTTCCCCGTCCCGGCAGGGTGCCAGAATAGAGACTTCTGTCCCTCAAAATTTGTCTTCGACGGTGGCGGAGCTGCGGAACTGTTCTAGGAAAAACGCCAATTCCCTTAGGGTTTTCCGTCGGAAGGCTTCTTATAGGTGAAGGGGCGTCGTCAGAGGTGGACCAGGGGCTCCTCACAATGGGTGGGCGCGGCCAGGGGCTGGGCCGCCCCCCTGTTGTGTGGGCAGCCTCTGGCCCCTCTCCAGCTCCCGTTTGGTCCTCGTTCTTCGTCCGGGTAAAATAGGAATTTCTGAATTTGCTTCGTACAATTCCGAGAATATTTCCTATGTAGCTTTTCTAAAACACAAAAATAGCAGAAAACAGGGAACTGGCACTGTGGCATCTTGTCAATAGGTTAGTTTTGGAAATCACATAAAAACGCCACGAAGTGTAACGAAACACAAGGCAAATGGTGTAAAAACAAGCATGGAGCATCAAAAATTATAGATACATTTGAGACGTATCATTGATCACGATTGTGATGGTGCATGTCACCTCAAAAATTATTCTTTTGTTATCACTTACCTACTCAAGGACGAGCAGGAGTTAAGCTTGGGGATGCTTGATACGTCTCAAACGTATCTATAATTTTTGATGCTCCATGCTTATTTATACACCATTTGCTTTGTGTTTTGTTACACTTCATGGCTTTTTTATGCGTTTTCCGGAACTGACCTACTAACGAGATGCCATAGTGCCAGTTCCCTGTTTTCTGCTGTTTTTGTGTTTCAGCAAAGCTACACAGGAAATATTCTCGGAATTGGACAAAACAAAAGCCGAACCTCCTATTTTTACTGAAGCTTCGCGAAGACCGAGATGAGACGGAGGGGTCCACAGGCCAGCCACACCCTAGGGTGGCGCGGCCTAGCCCTGGCCCGCGCCACCAGGGGGTGAGGCCGCCTAGCCCACCTCCTGATGCCGCCCTTCCGCCTATATATTCCCCTAGACGGGAAAAACCAAAGGCCCGATCAATTTTCCTCAAAACATACTGCAAGCCACCATCGTCGACGCGAAATCGGGAGGATCCAAGAGCTCTTCCCGGCACCCTGTCGGAGGCCTTCTCCACCACCATGGTCGCCTCTGGAGTGATGTGTGAGTAGTCTATCTTGGACTACGGGTCCATAGCAGTAGCTAGATGGTCATCTCCTCCACCATGTGCTTCATGTTTAGATCTTGTGAGCTGCCCTACATGATCAAGATCATCTTTGTGTAATTCTACATGTTGTGTTTGTTGGGATCCGATGAGTATTGGTACTATGTCAAGTTGATGTGCTGAATTATTATCTTTATGTTATCTCTATGTTATTTATGATCTTGCATGCTCTCCGTTGCTAGTAGATATCTTGGCCGAGTAAATGCTAGTGACTCCAAGAGGGAGTATTTATGCTCGATAGTTGGGTTCATGCCTCTAGTAATCTGGGGAAGTGAAAGAAACCTCTAAGGTTGTAGATGTGTTGTTGCCACTAGGGAGAAAACAATATTCTTGTGTTCAAGGACATTTGCATTGTTTACATTATGCACTTTGCTTAAGGCGATAATCTGTTGCTTGCAACTTAATACCCGATGGTTGCTCGGACGACATCCGGAGGGTGGATTATTAGTCATAGATGCAGTTGGATTATGGTCTATATATTTTGTCGTAATGCCCAGGGTGAATCTCATAGTGATCCTCACGACATATGTACGTTATCTTTATTATATCAATTGCCCAACTGTAATTTGTTTACCCAGCATGTTGTTATTTATCTTATGGAGAGACACCACTAGTGAACTGTGGACCCCGGTCTAATTTCCTTTACATTGGTATACCATTTTACTTTTACTCGCACTGTTTACTTTCTTGCATACTATTACCTTTTACCTCTCGATATGCTTAATCCTTTGTTTACAGCAAACCGGTGAGATTGACAACCTCATCGTAAGTTGGGGCAAAGTACTTGGTTGTGTTGTGTGCAGGTTCCACGTTGTTGCTGGTACAAAGCAAAGCCCTGGATGAGGCGCCTTATAAATTATCCAGATCTATCGCGAAGCTAGCGAGCATCAACCTTCTGAAGTTTGGCTTTCTCCTACTAGTTCGATAAACCTTGGTTTCACAACTAAGGGAAAACTTGCTGTTGTGCTCATCATACCTTCCTATTGGGGTTCCCAATGGAGTGTAATCTACACGCCATCAAGCATTTTTTCTGGCGCCGTTGCCGGGGGTTGAAGAAGAAGAAGCTCCCACGTCAAGTACATGCCAGCAATCTTGCATGCTCTCCGTTGCTAGTAGATATCTTGGCCGAGTAGATGCTAGTGACTCCAAGAGGGGGTATTTACGCTCGATAGTTGGGTTCATGCCTCTAGTAATCTGGGGGAGTGACAGAAACCTCTAAGGTTGTAGATGTGATATTGCCACTAGGGAGAAAACAACATTCTTGTGTTCAAGGACATTTGCATTGTTTACATTATGCACTTTGCTTAATGCAGTTATCTGTTGTTCGCAACTTAATACTCAGCGGGTGCTCGGATGACACCTCGAGAGTGGATTATTAGTCATAGATGCCGTTGGATTACGGTCTATGTATTTTTTCGTAATGCCCAGAGTGAATCTCATAGTGATCCTCATGACATATGTACGCTATCTTTATTCTATCAATTGCCCAACTGTAATTTGTTTACCCAGCATGTTGTTATTTATCTTTTGGAGAGACACCACTAGTGAACTATGGACCCCGGTCCATTCCTTTTACATTGCTATTACCGTTTTACTTTTATTCGCTTTATTTATATTCTTGCAAACTATTACCTTTTACCACTCGATATGCTTAATCCTTTGTTTACAGCAAACCAGTGAGATTGACAACCTCATCGTAAGTTGGGACAAAGTACTTGGTTGTGTTGTGTGCAGGTTCCACGTTGCTGCTGGTGAAAAGCTACACGCCGACAAGTTATCTGGCGCCATTGTCCGGAGTGTCGCAAAGCTTGCGGGCATCAACCTTCGGAAGTTTGGTTCTTTCTCCTACTGGTTCGATAACCTTTGTTTCACAACTGAGGGAAAAACTTGCTGCTGTGCTCATCATAACCTTCTCTTGGGGTTTTCCAACAAGTTTTCTAGCGTCAACTACACGCTAGCAAGATAGCAATCAGTGCCGTTCGACGAACGCAAGCTCATGGATCCCATGTTCAACAAAGTGCACATGGATCACAACCTTTTCGGGATGTCTCATCGTTGGGAAATCATTCAACAAGCTTGCAACAAGTGGCATGGAATCCAACAAGAGGTCATGGATCAGCAAGAAAGCGGAACAAGCATCGAAAGATCTAGTAAGTCGCGCCCCTTTTCTCGCCGGTTGGCATTTGCATTTGTTCTCATAATGTTGTGTTGCGGCTATGTTATTGTTGTAGATGCTCAATATGTTCAAAATGTATCATGATGACAACGAAGACGTCGAATTCAAGTTCATCCATGTCTTCAAAAGGATCAAAAAATGTGACAAGTGGGCGGTGGTGAGGGCATCACTTGGAAAGGGAAAAGACTTCACTTTAGACCCTATTGTGCCCTTGACGGCCGCCGAGCAAGGGCTCCCGGAGATGGGGAACAAGAAGGCCAAGCAAGCACGAGAAGACGCGCCGGTGATGGAAAGGTTGTAATGAAGCATCAAGAAGTGCATCGTCGATGTGGCGATGACCAATGCGGCGAGGGAGGAGAAGGAGGCGGCAAGGGAGGTCAAGTTCGACGCACAATGGGCGATGATGTTTGAGAAACAAGAGGTGAAGATTGGCCTCCTCAAGATAAATGTCACCGCGATCAAAAGGAAGGAAGACCTGGCGCTCTTGACTGCCGATACGTCGTCCATGTGCACCAAGGTGAAGGCGTGGTGCAAGGCGCCGTACGACATCATCTTGGCCGAGATGAGGCCTCCTCCGGCGAGCTCAACCACGACGCCAGCGGCGAACCCACCCGAGGCACCAAACGGCGCAGCAACGACCGACGAAGACGACGAAGAAGTGGAGGAGGTGTTCCACATTTGAATTCCTGGCGTTGTAATATACACGTTGATTGCGGCTATGTTTTGTAGCGAGCAGAACTCGCGGCGGGAGTGAGAAAATTTGAACATTTTGGGCCAAAAGTCTACTTGTTTGGGCCGTGTTGGGCTTTTGGGGCGGAGTTTGGGGGGCGCGGCTGGGAAACCATCGCCCCTCATACGGAATTCAGTGCCGACTTCCCCCCAAACAGCCTCAAAATTACTTGCGCCGGCAGCCGTTTGGGAGAGGGGGCGAGTGGAGATGCTCTAAGGCTTATATAATTTCTAAAAAGTTAAACTATATAAAATTTAACTAAATTTTAAGAATATATCACTAATATGTAAATTACAATGTTATATCATTAGATAGATCATGAAATATAATTTCATATGATAATATTTGTGTAACATTGTAGTTGCTGGTATTTTTTTAAAAAAATTGGTCAAATTTTACATTGCTTGACTTTTCAAAAAGAAAGTCTTATTCATTAAAACCACGGGGGTATATAGTCCACGATTTTTCTATATAGGAGTATGTTCAGGGAACTAATCCGATTCAAATTAAGCTACGAATTAGCGGCCGGCTCTATAAGATCGGACAAACAACCGTCAATGATCTTTCTATTATCAAAAAGTTAATTTGTCTCTTAAACCGCCGGTCCAATTGACGATGTGATAGTTAGGTTTATTTCCAAGAGGACTTTAAAACAACATATCATCTTAATATGTCTTGGCAAAATAAAATCCTTAGCAATTGCTAGTTATTGTACGAGAATTACCATGTTAATAGTAAATAGTTATCAACCAAGTAAAACACATTTATCAGATAATTTTCACATGTTATTTTTTAATAGAAATGATCTACATGTGTACATAGAAAGTATAAACATGTAAAAGATGGTACTACCATTGTGCAAGACTTACATTGGTGAGGAGCGAAGTTCAAAAAATCTGGCAACCATTTTACTTTAACCTGGTAATAACTTGAATATATCTTGTGACAAAGTGACTACAGTCTAGTAACGATTTTTTTAAAAAAATCAGAACATATAAATATGGGATCTAATTTTGAACATCTTGTTGGGACCACGCCAACCGTAAAAATCGATCTAATTTTTGATTAACATGTCGGGAGATAAATATTTTAAATTTTAAACCCAAAAGAAAATCTACGTGCCTACATGCAAAGTAAGAGTTGTGGCCAATGTTATCATATTTGGGTCGCGCACATGAAAGGCTAGTCTAAAGCATGTGTCCTTATTAAAATGGTCTAAGGAGCAATTGGGTTTGAACTCTACAAATCGCTCCACGGGCGCCCCTAAATTGTCCATGTGCCTTTTTGAGCCGACAAGACACAAATCAGGCCCCAACAACGCCGCCAATGAACGCATTGTCCTTTTTCTTTTTGTTTGGACGCAAACGTGACTAAGATGTAAGTCATAGGAACATTAATAATATGATACGAGAAATGAGAGATATGCTGGGTAACAATGATAACATAGCAGTTTCACCTCAAGTTATGTAAAGTATCATGAACCAATACAAAGATATCCACGTACATACTACAGACGGTTCACACGATAAACCATCTTCCTAGATATGTATGAGAATTGACAGAGTGATCGAGCTTTATATCAATTATTATCGTGGAAGGTGTTCCGGACATGTGTCCAGATATACATGAACCCATAGGGTCACACACACACACACTTAATGGTGTAGCGACTTTTAGGACACAAGTGCAATATGAAGATGGGAGATAAAGGATTTTGAAATTATCTCAAATACTTTGAGTTATTTTGATAAGTCTCGTATAGTCCCGAAAGTGTTCAAAATGATCTCAAGAGTGTCTTGAATAGTTCCATAAATATATAGCAAGTATAGAAGGTACAAATCTAGAAGATGCCACCTTGGCATGGGGCCGAAGGGCCCAACTTAGCCGCATTACTAGGGAAGGGAGGAGCCAATACAAGACCATTCATTTCTACATAACAACTATGAACATCAATCCTTGCTGAATTCAATACCAAACTCCCTATGTCAAACCATTTTACATTTCTATATTATCTAAGACCTTTGTTAGAATCAAGAAGGAAATAAAATACATCCTCTAATCTGAAGCAAACCAATGTGCTGTTGTCACATCTTCATAGTATGGAAATACATACCACTTCATCCTACTCACTTTCCTACCCTAATCTTATGCCCTCTTTCTTTGTGGTAACTTGGCGACATTTGTTGCCATCCTTGTTCACCGATGTACTCGATGACTAGCTTGTCACAATCGTGGAGCCTAATTCCAGGTTAGACTACTGAATTATGATACTTCTTCTGGTGTCTCTATTCGTGGTTCTGACGATGGTCTATGTGCTTCTCTTTGACCTCCACCTTCATGTCCACCAGCTTGTCATCCTATGGAATAATTGTGAACACAAAAGGGCCCGCATGAAAGTAGTCTTCCATGCCAAGCACGAGCTCTAGAGTCTTAACTACCTCCCTCATAGTGGGCCTAGATTTTGGGTTTTGGCTAAGACACTTGTACGCAACCAGTGATGCCACCTCTGCACCTTTGCACGAATATTGGCACTCAAAAGCTAAGTCCATAACTTTATACAACTTGTCAGAACGTTTGAGATACGACCTAGCCCACTTTACCAGGTTTTGCTCCCTTGGTCGTCGTGCACGGTCTACTGATCGTAGCCCGGTGAGGAGCTCCAGGAGCACTACACCAAAGCTATATACATCACTCTTGGCGGTCAAGTGGCCAGTTAAAATGTACTCGGGCGCTGCATAACCATGTGTTCCCAGGATACATGTCGTCACGTGTGTCTCGTCGCCTTGGGGCCCATCCTTGGCCAGCCCAAAGTCTGCTAACTTGGTATTGTAATCCTAAACATCAGAGATTAAGGTAGTGCTATGTGAGATATACACTAAAGATTTTGTCGAACTAATGTAAGGTAAAGATATTTGTACAATTGCGGTATTTTTCATATCTTACTAAGCTATGAATATTTCTTAGCTAGACTGGGAGGTTAGGACATATGTGATTTCTCAGGTTTTACATGCATACACTTAGTTGAAAGTCTGAAGTTATGGTTGGCTTACCGAATCGAGCAAGATGTTGGAGGTCTTAAAGTCACGGTAGATTACAGGAGGGTTGGCGTCGTGGAGAAAGGCAAGGCCCTTGGCTGCACCGATAGCGATCTTCATCCTCGTCATCCACGGGAGAGAGCCATTAATATTACCTAAAGTAAATAGGATGTTTGAGGTCAGTTTTCTCCTCCACGTTGAACGCAAATTGTTGGTAGGATAAATAATTTAATAAACCGAAATATCCAATATCTACATTCCTTTTACTTAAAAAAAGGGAAATAATTGTTCCTCTAGAAGGTAGGTACTAGCACCTCAGCTATCCACTTGACTTAAATGAAACTTCACTGGACAAGAACGGCACATGCATCGCTAAGAGCATCTCCAGCCGTTGAAGGCCCCCAGGCCGAAATCTGGCGCTATTTAGCGTCGGATGGATGTAAATTTCGGCCTGGGGAGGCCCATGTTTCCAGCGGCGAGTCCAGGGCGCTTTTTAAATTCATATTGAAAGTTGACGAAAAGCGACGAACTTAGACGAAATTTGACGAAAACTAGAGATATTTATATTATATTAGGCGAAAATAGACTTATTTTACATAAATAGGCCGAATTCGACATATATACGAATTCGGCCGAACCTAAACGCCGATCTACATGCCGAAACGGCTGTACATCTGCGTGGTGTAGTCGCCGCCGCCGTCGTCGGAGGAGTCGTCGTCCTGCGGCAGCGGCGCCTGGCGGCTGGAGCCCTGCCCAGCGTCGCCGAAACGAGGCGGCGTTGGGCGGTAGAGCTCGTCGTCGCTGGACTCCTCCAGCTTAACGACGGGCGGCGCGCCGCGACGAGGAAGCGTGGCGGCTGCGGCGCGACGCTGGGCGGCGGCCAGGTCCAGCAGCCGCCGCTGCTACTCCCGCTCCTCCCGCTCCCACTCCCGCCGAGACCACTCCAGTGCCGCGTCGAGCGGCATGGTGTTCTCGGCGGGGACGACGTCGCGGAGGGAGCGCTGGATGGCCTCCTCCGTCGCCGCCGCCTCCTCGGCGCGCCTCGCCTCCGCCTCGGCGAGCTCGGACGCGGCCTTGTGGGCGGCGTCCTTCTTCGTCGCCTTGCGGCGGCGCGGCGGCGACGTGGTGCGCGCCCTCCCTCGCGGATGACGAGGATCCTTCTTCACGGTCCTCGGCGTCGATGCCGAGGACGATGAGGACGACGACCGCCCACTCTCGCCGACAGGTCGGGGCCACACGACCCGCGGGAACGCGCGCGAGTTTTCCTCGACTTTTCGCGCGCGTTTCTTTCGTCCGGAGTCCCCGAGCGCGCCCTAGAAGGCCGGGATGGCCTGGGCTCGCCGGATGGATGAAGGCCCAGATCCGGGCGAAAACGAGGATCCGGGGGCGCGACTGGCCCGATTTACGCTGTCTGGATGAAAAAAACGCCTGCTGGGGGCCTCGTCGGGCGTGTGAGTGGAGATGCTCTAATGAACCAGATGCATGGTACCCGTTCGTGGCAAGATTTCCAAATTACTTCCTCTGATATTATAACCAACTAGGAAAGATGCCCATGCGTTGCAATGGGAAAAAAATATATCCACAACAAAGTGAATACTTATTTGCATACCGCATTGCAGCATGTTGCAGAAACGGAGTACTCCGCTTCACAAACACCATCAAAACACAAGAGCGCTTTATCAAAAGGACCACCTAGAAAATAATCCTCGGAGCTCCTCATCTCCTCGTGGATGACGCAGACATGACAGAAATGTAAAATTAATATTTTGTGAACAATAAATTTAGTACTCTATCAGCATTTTCTTTAAAAGAGAGGAAAGCTAATAAGATAATAAAACTGCGAAAGAAATATTCGATCTCGGTCGACCTCTCTTTGCTCCCTGTCAAGACACCTATACTGCAGCTCCGCCAAGAAAGAAATACCTGACTAAAGCTGGTGGATTAGCATGTTTTAGTAATCGATCATAAGCTTCAGATAGCTTTTCAGCACGGCTTTTATTTTTCTAGCCACAGGCTGAAAGAACATAGAGAAACGTAGCTGAGTTGGGCTAGCTGCACTTGTTACTCAATCATCTCATTTAAGGTTTCCAATAGTAAAACACAGAGAAAGGTTGCTGAGTTGGAGCTGAATTCTGTGACCATTCAAACTGATGAATTGGAGCTGAGACATTCCTAGTTATGAAATCCGTGCACACAATCGACATCCAAACAGGCATTAAGGCATTTGTAAGTTCCTCGTTCGCGCTCTTCCATGGCAGAGAAAAAACTGGTTGCATTGCTTCGTATCAGCACTTTAAGCAAATGGTAGCTTGACCTGGCCTGCATGTTTCTTGTATAGTATATAACTAACAGATGTGCATATAACAGCTTCATGGAACCTAGAATTTACCTTTTATTTCGGGTCAATATAAAATTCAGGGAGGCAATCAAGAGCGACGGAAACAATTGCGCCAGCTCATCCACACGCCGCCCACGTCTCTCCATGGCATGCATGCTTATATCCTCCTCGATCGGTTGCCTATTCGGACTCACCGGTGAACTTGCTGTCCGGGGCGGACGCATCATTGGCGTCGGCGTAACCTCAAATCGCTCACTTCAGTCTATTTCTCTTTCTCTGTGAGTCTATCATATGAAATAGTAGTTCCAGTTTCTTCTAGCATCTGGATAGACCTTGTCTTCTCTCGTCTTGTCCATTCACTACCAGAAACCGTTATTTTCCCCACGGCTAAGAACCTACAGGAAATAAGGCAAAACCGTCAGGATAATAGTTCCTGTCGGCTCACCGACAGGAAAATTCTGCCAGGACAAATCTGACAGGGAAATTCAGTTTGCCTGACGGTTGGCTGACAGGAACATTTTTCCTGACGGCTATTCCTGTCGGTGGCCCCCAGGAAAATTCATGGTAGCCAGGTTTACTAATTTGTTTTTCTGTGACAGGTAACCGACAGGAAAATATCCCTGTACGGACAGGAACTGCAACCTGCATGGCACTAGACAGCTCACAGGAAAATAGCAGTACCGCCAGGAAATTATTATGAGCATAATGCATAATGTGCAGTACAAAATTAATTATTTAATAAATACACATTCAACCCATTTCATGTTCCAGTATATTTTGATAAATAACAAGGTGACAATACAGTTGATGATCCACATGTACAGACTTGTCCAGAAGCAAGTAGGCATGCATAAATGCCACCACCACTCTAGTTTGCATCCAACACAATGCACATGGCAGTGCAATATACTAACAAAATACATATACTTCTAAGCCATACAGGTTCATGGTTAGAAGCATCACCTACATAAGTTCATATTTCTCCATCACATTCCATAACAGTGAGTGGATCATAAAAAGTAACCTAAGTTTGTTTAGGTGCACATAGTTGCACCAGAAAAGATCCAAAATACCAGAAGAGTGTCATAAGTAGTTGAAGTGCAAGTATGCTAGTGAAATTTTCCTCTGGATGCACGGTTATTATCACTGTCATGGTTGCTGTCACCACCCATGTTCTCACCACTGCTACCTCCAGTGTTGTTGTCACCACCAATGTTCCCCTACAAAGTCATGTGCATCATGTAACGAATTAAGCATCTTAGTGGATTTAAAGAAGTGATTCATGATAATACTTTATTTATGTATGTTAGATATTATGCTCACAAATTACAAAAAAATCATACACCACCATTCATCTATACACACACATAGTAGATGTTCAATAATTAACGGGCAAAGTGTACAGCTAAAGATGCTCAGTTAAACACAATTAGAGATGGACTTTGCTATCTCCTTCTGTTGGCGCGCCATGGCCATCTCGCAAACTTAGAGAACTATGTTGCTCTCTTTATGCTCACTTCTCTTCCACTACAGAACCTAAGTACCACCTCTCAGTTTTGGGCGCCACAACTGCAATGCCAAGGGAGCATCTACTAGCCCTTCACATCTTTTACTCTCATATCTCATGGTTCATCTTCTATTTGTTAGTTTGTCCCACTGAACTTATTATATTACAGTCCAGTTAACACTTTTAAATCCTATCTTAAGGTAAAATTTCACACTTTTTTAGAGATATTGTGTAAGGAAATTAATCCAAACTGGTTTGCAGGTTAGAAAGAAGTATCTGAATAATTGTGCTCAACACTATTTTGAGCATTGTGACGTAAAGCATATGATGGCATTTGTTAAAGCTTTAGCTCTATGGATCATGTAGGGGCATTCCTCAATAATCTGTGCTCCAAAGCCAATACACCTCTCCCACAGCGCATGTACTAATAAAAGCTAAAAACTGAAATAGTTATCAGGTTGTACACACATCCAGTAGGCCATCTAAAGCACTAGATCTTAATTTTCAATATGAGAAAGCATTTATATATTGGTACACAGTTCTCACCTGGGTATGAGCTTGTGTTGGACCTTGCCGAAACCATTTTAGTAGGTCTCTTCCCATCTCAGCAAAAAGCATCTGCAAGAAAGAATGCATACTTATCAAGATTATATAGCACAACATATTTTTGTCATTTACAACTCGATTGTAACAAATGATACTTATCATTACCCTGAACCTTGCTTTCTTAAACTCATCTGAGCACCAATATATGCTAAGTATTGTTCCAGTGTAAGCTCCTTTGAACAGAGTTGCCGCCATTAGTGTTGCTAGCAGTCCTGCCATGTAACTTGGTATGGCGAAGCATGCCAGTCATCCTGCATGATTACATAGATATTAGATCCAATGTGCCAATACTTTATGTTAGCTTTGCTAGAGGTGGTAGAAGACTCAGGCACACACACTTGACACAAGAACTCACAGAGGTATTTTTTAGCACTCGCACTTGTGCTACTTTCTCTTGTTCTGTGTGTTAAACTGATACAAGAGGTGCCCTATTTATACTACTAGTGAGCTGAACAAACCAGCTCATATAGGTGTGAAGTGCTAGACAAAAATGTCAAAGGCCGCTATCCCTACAACACTACACATTTATTTTGCTGAATAAATGTTTACAACACCATGCAGTGCACTTTCAGTCACAAAATTACAAAACAAAAGATTACACCAAACTACTAATAATGGAAGCTAAAAATGATTACACCAAACCAGCAAGGCTTATGTCCATAATCACCACATCAAGACAAGCATGTACTGCCAAAGTGTGAGAGGTACCTTATTGGTTCTGCCTTGCGATTGACTGCAATTACGAAATATAATTCCTTCCTTTTGCACGAAGATATCTGAAGATGCAAAGCAGCAGCTACAAAAGGATAGCACATCATCCAAACGCAATACTTATTTTTTCCAGATAAAGAGATGACTAACTTGCTTCTAAAACTAACGCTTACCGTCAAAATTATTTGTCTAGGAAGGCAAGATGCAGAAGTTGTATCAATGGGCTGCAGGTTCCACAGTAGCTTGGGACAGTACACGCCAAATCTGAGCTAGGTCCTACCACATCTAGCACATCAAGCGTGGAAAAAGGAATTAATATTTGACATCCATTATCATTCAAATGTACAAAACTATCAATATGAAAAGAATGGGCATCATGTTCACAAAGTTCACAATTAAACTAATTTCACAATATCTATTTTCAGATCAGTTAAACCACAACTAGGCAGTAAACACTTGCACAAAGATCATAATTAGAATAACTTCAGATAAATTAAATAGCAATTTTGGTAGTACATTTTCACAAAGCTCATAGCTAAATCTGATTAGTAGCAGTACACTTAAACAAACTTCACAATACTCTGATTAGTAGCACATAAATCTATGAGCTACAACAGGGAGAGGTGGAGGTGCCTGCTGCCACTGTCGACCGAAGGAGCGCGAGATGTGGCGAACTGGTGTGGGGGTCGGAAAAGGTAGGGGGGAGGGGGTCGCGGTCGTGCACGGAAGTTTGGTGGCAGGTGGCGGCGGTGAAGGTCAGAGGAGATGGGTACGCTCGTGGGTGGGGGCAGGCGACGGCGGAGGCTGGAGAGATGGCCGCTGGCGGTGAAGGTCGGAGGAGATGGCCTCTGGCGGTGGAGGTTGGAGGAGATCTGCGCTGGACCAAGACGGACGGCGGCCGGAAATGGCGGAAGGTGGGAGGTGGGAATTTTTTGGTGCCCTTATCTACTCTCTTTTTTTCCTGTAGGCCAGCACAGACAGGAAAATAGAAGACTAGGCGCGAATCCTCCATAGTTGGCGCGGAGACGAAAAATATTCGGCACCTAATTGTGTTTCGCGGGCGTCCAGTGGCGGGTAGATCTAAATATTTTCCTGTGAGCTCAGTAACACACAGGAAAATGTATTATCCTGACGGACATGCTGAACCCACAGAAAAATCTAGCCTTTTTCCTGACGTCGCAAACAAACCCGTCGGGAGTATTTATATTCCTCGGAGTCAACTCGGGCCGCACAGGAAAATTACCAGCCGACATGAAAATGAAGGTTTCTGGTAGTGATTGATGGATCAGCGTGGGGGATGCCTGATTCATACCTTGCGGCACCTCGCCTCTTGTGCCCTGTCATCTAAGCTCTTCGTCGTCAACGTCCGCCACCATCAGCAAATCGATCTGGTCAGTTTCCTGGTCAGTGCAAGACCTTGCTGACGACCGCGCACGGCCGCAGAGGTCTGCCATGCTCCACCTATTGGACCCTTTGATCTGGCCAGACGCATGTCTCGGCGTTCGATGTCCTAGCGTGTTGGGGCCATAAAAGCGAACCGGCAGGCGGCAGCCATTGTCCGGTATCGATGTAGAACTCCACATCTCGTGCAATTCATGTCCGTCTAAACATGAGTGAATAGAGAAGTAGCCAACTCCCATGAGGACGGCCACGTCTCGTGCCCGACTACAGACGAGCGTTGGAGCTAGGTCTGTCTGCCTCCCTCAGTTTGTGCCGGACATAGCCCAGCTACTATGCGTTTGGCTTGCCGACGTCATTGTTTCGACGAGAGTAGTTTGCAGTCCTTGGCTATCGGACGGGATCAGGATCGGATCGCCGCCTTGCATGTCTCCTCTTCGAGAGTTTGGACGGGGGGATCCATCGATAGATCGGATCGCGAAAAGGAAGCTAAACATGTTGGTCGATGGCGAGAAGCTCGGTTATGTCCTTCCCCTCCACCTCATTGCCGGCCAGGTTGGCTAGCATGTTAACCGCCACAGACTTCTTCTCGATCGAAACCTCCACGAAGATTGATCAATTGGTGATTTCCGAGTCGCCAGGGACGATTGTGCTGATGGAGTCGGTCCATTGATACTCGATCGAGCGGTATATATAGGAAACCCTATGTGCATCTAGAGCTGGACTCTTTTTTGGAGCGAGGCCCAAAAACCAGGCCTGATACGTCGACTGTGCCGTATACAAAAGAAATACTCGCGACGACGGACGGACGGACGAAGATTTTCGTGAAAATTAGGAATATTTAAAAACGGAAGAACCAAACCTTGGAACCCTTACTCCCTTTATTATTAGGTATAGATATACATGAGTTGGCGGTTGTAATAACATCTTATATGAGAGGCTGAAGGAGTGGCACTTTTATTTATTTTGGCGGTCTCAAGATTCAAAAATCATCAAACGGATCCTCGAGATTATATATCTACTGAGACTTGAGAGCAGAAAGCAGTGAAGAACTCACTTTTGAAGAGGCGGTTCTCCAGGCTCCCGGCGCTCATGAACTCGTACACCAGCATCCGGTGCTGGTCCTCGTAGCAGTACCCGATCAATTTCACCAGGTTTTTATGCCTCAGTTGCCCAAGAAAGAAGACCTCGGCCTACGAGAAGAACCCATTTAAGCTAGCCATTCATCAACTAGAATGCGAGCTGATCGTGCTGGCGCGTGCATTGCGCTCCTGCTTGGCACTCACCAGCCACTCCTTGTGACCCTGCGTGCCGCACTCCAGGTCGAGGTACTTGACGGCGACAGCCTGAGCGGCTAGCCCGGGGCGGAGCTTGTCTTTGACAGCGCCCTTGTAGACCGGGCCGAACCCGCCGGAGCCGAGGTAGTTGGCGCGCGAGAATTTCCCCGTCGCTACCCGGAGCTCGGCGTAGGTGAAGGCGTGCAGGTTCGAGCCGGACAGCGTCAGGGACAGGTCCTCCGGCGACAGCGTCCCCGACGAGCTCAGGCTCTTGAACGACATCCTGGGGCTGCCCTTTTCCCTCCGCCCGGTCCGCCGCCGTGGTGCGCAGTCGTCCGTCACTGCGCCGCTGAAGCAGCGCGAAAAAGGGTTCCACTTCCACCACGATCGCGCACCCATGACAGGAACCAAAGTCCTGATCGATTAAGCAGCAGGTCAAGAGAAGGCGGCGATGGAATTGGCAGAGGCTTGGAGTGGCTAGCGACCTATCGCTGGGCCTTTATATATAGGTGTGCAGGTGGCTACCGCACGAATGGGCGCCTCGACTCTACCGCAGGACGAAACAGTCATGGATGCAAATATCAAATATGGGAAGGAAAGGGGGACGAAACAGTCGGTCATTTCATGGACTCAACCATCCACTGCATCCAGCTTCGTTTTGTTTTTGGAAGGTCTGTTCAACCCTCCACTACATCCAGTTTTATGTTTTTTGAAAGTCCACTGCATCCAGCTTTATGGTTTTTGAAAGTCCACTGCATTCAGCTAGCTAGACTTTCTACCGGTGAGAGTGAGTCCTAGGTTGTTTATGTTTAATGGAACTGGCTGACATCTTGAGGTCAATGCATATGGCTGGATTGCAGGAATACGCCAGCCAGAGCTACAGCTTTCCATAGTTTGAACTTTGAAGTGTTCCTGGCATATGTCTCCGCGGTTTTGAAGCTTTCCATAGCCAGAGATACAGCTTTCCATAGTAGCTAGTATTATCATTAGTGGATTTTCTTGCCGGTAAAAGTTTATTTATGGTAAGAAAAAAGAATCCCAGGAAAGCTATGGTCGACTGACTGACGAGGGCTAGAAAAGTTATGTTTTTCTTCGAAAAGTCGATCGGCTATGTTGAGATGCCCTTGCCTTTTCTAGTCGGAAGGCTCCAAAGAGCATGCCTTTATAAATTAATAAAACACTCAACGGGCTAGGATATAAGGTATTGATTACAATTAATAAGTTCAGAAGAAAAAGAACAAAACGCAAAGGACTTACATTGACTTACGATGGCTGACGACTACCAGTGTAAATATGGATAAAAATAAGTATAAAACTCACTCATTAACATCTCCAAGCTTAAACCTTGATCATCTCGATCAAGAAAAAAAATTATATAAAAAGGAAAAAGTCTATTTCCAACCCTAAACTCATAGAGGTAAGGCGAATTAAACCCTAAACTTAAAATCCCTGTCCTTTGTACCCTAAACTTCTAAATCCCGGAAGTCGAGTTGGACCGACACCCCTTTCCCCATCTACAGTAGAGAGAGGGCGATTTCTTGAGCGAACCCGTGCGCACCGGCTCGTCGCTAGCGATTCGCCGGATCCCTCGCCCTCCGGCGGCCGCTTCGGCGGCGGGAGGACGGGGAATCCACGGATCCCGGCGTATTTGTAGATTAGGTGTGCGTGGGTGTGTGCTGGCCGACGATGCTGAGGAGGAAGCGGCGGCGTCGGAGCAGCTTTTGGTGATGGCGGTCTTCTTCTCCGTCGGCTCGGCTCCGGTGGAGCTCCGCCGCGGATCCGCTGTCCAGCCCCTCTTCGCGGCTCCTCGGAGCCGTCGAGAGGGTTTCCCCTACGCCGGAGGCCGAGAGGTGGCGGATCCGGTGTTTGATGACCTTGAAGATGCGGTTGCAGGTGGCCAGGTTGGTGTCGCCGTTCGTCGCGGTGGGTGGAGGTGCTCAGGCACCGAGGAGCGTCGACTCCCTTGTCGCGAAGGGGAGCCTCCCAGTCCAAGGTTTCGGAGGTTGTGCGGCGGGCTTCGCCGGCGCAGCGTCCACCGCGAAGACGACGGTGCCAGAGCTCAGGAGGGCTTCTTTGTATTTTCTTATGTTTCTTGGGCTTTTCTGTAAGAAGTCTGGCTTCTGTAACTGTGTTTTCCTCGCAAAAAAAACTTCTAAATCCCGGTCTAAAATCTAATCTAAACTAATAATACGGCTATCGTTTTTCTTCCTCCAGAAAAAGAAGGCAATACCAGAAAACAAACACAAATACTACCTCGCCTTCCAAAATTAAACTCGCTAGGTTGGCTCCCTTGCCGATGCCATGCATGTCTGTTCTTGGCCTTCGCCGCCTCGCCAAGGGAAACGATCAGCTCGTCCAGACGCACTGACAAGCGGAGGAGGCGACCTGATCAGAGGCCATGGTGGCTTCCTTGAAGCTGCCGAAGGGTGTCCAGCTAGCTTCACGTACCTTGCTCATGATTGGGCTGGTCCGGCGGCTGGTCCGGCGAGTTCTTCCCATTGAGATCACAGTTAATGGAGAGGCGCACACCCGACAGTTAATGGAGAGGCGCACACCCGATCGTGAGGAGTAGCGCGTGCTGAGTGCTCTGCAGAGAGAGGACCGCTGCCGCCGTCGACTACCCTATCGAGCATAGCTTGTCGCTGTCGAGGAGATCGTGGCGCGTGCACGTGTAGCAGACGTCGGGCTGCTTGCCGCTACCAAGCCATGGTCGAGCGCTAGCTTCAGGCCGTCGAGATAGAGCGTGCATATGCATCTGAAGACATCTTGCATGTGAATACGGAGGACGCAGCGACATATGGCAGTCGTATTTTAGGTTTAATTTTGCAAAAAAAAACAGCATGCTGCGAGAAAAAAGGCGAGACGCTGGATGGCTTCCTCGCCTCCGCGGTGCACCGATGGTCGCACTGGCGGGGCGCAGACAAGCCTCATCCATCCCCTCCCTGCTCAGCCTATCCTCCTGCCGCCCCGCGGCAAGACAGATGAAGATGAACCTGCCGGGACAAGCTCCCCTCGCCATCCTGGCCTCCTGGGCGACGACAAGGGCGCGGAATTTCTGGTAGAGGCTTGGGATCCGGCAAGTGCAGAGCTCCAAAAGGCGCCGTCGCCGTCCTACGTCCCGCACGAGGCCAGGCTCTTCCTTTCCGAGCGGGATGTGCCAGCTGTGAGCATGAAGGATGGGTGCAGGAGTTCAAGAATCAATCTTCAAGGAGGGTCAGAAGGAGGTTCAGATGTAGGGATTCCTCGATCAGATAGTGCTCAGTCGCTGAGGTTAATGGATCATCAACAGGTATCTGAAGACGGAGGCTTACATCATGTTGACATGAGAAAATTCCTGATACGTGTGCAGGTGCTGCTGAAGTCTAAATCCAAGTATACAATGTAGGTGTGTTTTTATCCCTTTTCTACTACCAAAATAGAGAGAACGCGATTGATTAATTACTGATATGAATCCTCCAAATGTGTGTATGTATTTCTGATATGCATATCCAAGTTCATCAGCTTAAAATTTACCAAATTTACCATCTTTATTTTGAATTAATTTTCCTCAATTTTCTAGAGGGGGGAGGAGAAAGAGGTCGCCGGTGTGGTCAGATGTCGAATTAGTTCTGGCATTGGTCAGTGATCACGCTGTAATTTGAATATATTATGGCTAATAATTACTCATAATGCAATTTTGTGATTCACAAATTGATAAAACAAAGATTATGTTGATAGTTCAAAAATTATATCTTCGACTGCACATATTATGTCAACAAATCTTATATTGTCATTGTTAAAGAGTATAAATATTACATCTACAAAGGTAGCAGCAACGCATAAAATTTTAATAATATATAACCAAAATTATAGGTCATAAACTTATTAACAATAAAAAAATTATGTATAATTTAAAAATGTTATGAAGTATTATTATATAAATGTAAATAATTATGCAGCATCATTTTAGTAAGGGAAACACAAATTAGTTAATTTTAAAAAAACATGTTTCAAAATAGTTCTGTCCGTGTCAAACTTCATGGTACTAGTTTCGTCGGGATTGAAGGGGGTTGCCGGCCGGGGACATTATCATGTTTAGATTTTTTTGAGTAGTTGATTTAAGTGAAAGCGATCTCATAGGATCCTTTTACCTCTGATTAAAATAGATTTTTTATACTTTTTATCTCTGAATAGAACCTTGTATATCATTGCAAAGACAATAGATATAGCGAAAAAAAATTAAAAGCCCGTAGCAACGCACGGGCATTCCACTAGTAAACCTTAAAACTGTTTGACATACCGGAAAAGCTACAATCCCGACCGGGATTGAAGTCAATTATCACTGGTAGTGGGACCAGGCTCTTTCGTAAGGTGAGGTGGACGTGGGTCCCACCTATCATTCCCATATTTTTTTCCTCTCTTCTTCTTTCTCCGGCACTGGCCCTTTCTCCCACTCTATGTAGTAGTACATGGTCGACGAGATCTCCAGGACTGCTGGTGTGGCTCCAGGAGCTTGTGGATCAGATGGATCACGCTTAGATGCCTCGGCACCACCGCGTTAAGCACTTGAGCTTCGGCACCGCCCCCGGCCAGGATGTCCGTTACTCGCTGAAGTCCCGGCGGTCAACGGCGCGACCGCCGCCGCGTTCCTGAAACTAAAGCCCGATGCGGTCGGGCAGAATCGGAATCGAGGACCACTACCACGCCCCAGATCGCATCCAAGCGCCGCCGCCGTGCCTGTCTACTCTCAGAGGAGGACCATCGTTGCACCCGTCTGGTCACTGACGAGGACCACCGCCGCGCCCCTGAAAGATGAAGCCCGAGGCGGTCGGGCGTCGCCGGAATCGAAAGAAGGACGACGCGCCTTGGTTCATAAGGTCGTCGGTGTGGCTCGTCTGGCTCCTCCCGCTAGTGTGCGTGATGTTCACCTCACATGTGTTGTACGGAGAATGGATAGAATCGAGTTGAGAGAGAGTATAGAGGTAGAAGATAGATATGACATGTGGGCCCATGCAATTAGTGAGAGTACCAATTTGGTTTTTTATTTTTCTGATCTGAAACTGTTTCAGGGTTCAATTTAGACTGGGATTTAAAAGTTTAGGATACAAAGAACAGGGATTTCGAGTTCAGGGTTTAATTCGCCTAACCTCTACAAGTTTAGGGTTTAAAATGGACTTTTTCCTATAAAAAATCAGAGTTTAAACCGAAATGACGCAGAACTTAATTCACTTATGATTGATAGCCTAGATAATCCACCTCCTTTCATGTGAAAGCTTAGCGTATCTAAAGTAGTGGCAAAGTAATTATACAAGCTTCGTTAGGCCAAGATAATTAAAGCAAGACTAATATTACCAAGGGCAATTAGTTGACTAGCAATGATTCTACTTCTTGTAGACAACAATTTTTTTCCAAGGAACACTAGTAAGATATGCAACAAAATATTTGTTAAAGAGCATGTCAAAATAATCATAGCATTAGAGCATCTCATTAACATCTGCATCACTAAATCAAGACTCCGATGCTCATTTTTTTTAGAACTTCAACTCTTTATTAACGAAACCATGCATAAATATGGTATATATAAGTCGGTATTTTTGAAGGTAGGTAAGAGTACCCCAGTGAAACTGCGCAAAGAGTTAAGAAAACTTTACAATGTTACAAAGAACTTCAGGACATTATCGCTATTCTTGGGTTGGATGAATTATTGGAAGGGGATCGTTTAACTGTAGCAAGAGCAAGAAAAATTGAGCGTTTCTTATCACAACCGTTCTTTGTGGCACAAGTTTTTACTCGTTGCGCATGAAAGTATGTTGGTCTTGCAGAAACTATTAGGGGATTTTCAACTAATACTTTCTGGAGAATTAGATGGTCTGCCCGAACAGGCTTTTTATTTGGTTGGTAACATCGATGAAGCTAGCACGAAAGCAATAACCTTAGAAGAGGAGAACAAATCGAAGAAATGTAATTAAATCGAGATCCCAATAAGCCGATATCCGATGTTTCTCTCTTTCTTGATCGCTCATGAGTCAAAGAAGTGTCCAACTTCACTTAATATGCATTCCTTTAACCATCATAACAGTGTTGCTACACATGTTTAATCAACTTGTAACCAAAATCTCAGAGTTATATCTCATAAATCATTCATTGACCGGCGCATTTGTTAGCTTTCCATAGGGCGCGATAATGTTGTAAGACACTTTTGGAGCTATATCATACTTCTGATCACAAGGCAAACCTTGGCATGTCTCTCATTTACAACTAAGCATGTGTCTCACGATGATCACGTCAATGCTGCAAAGATGTTGATGTTGTTGATTAAGTCCTCGGACTCTCGTAGCTAGGCTATACCTCTCAATCATGAGAGTTTTCTCCTCACGAAGATCCGCATGATCAAACATCAAATTAGATGTCGCCTCCAAGGTATACATGCATACTTGTGTAGCAACTGGCAACAACAGGACAACATGTGATTTAGCACACAAACATTGCGGGGAATCCACGAAATGAAGTTTCAATAGCATGCCGCCTATTGCAATCTAGATGGAAGAGATAGTTCAACTTCAACTTCTCAAATTTTAGTATATTTAAATCATGGTATGAATTATTTTGTTTTCTTATATGTATTATCGTGAAACTAATTTATGTGTTCAAAACTATGCAATTTGGTTGCATCATGATAAGAATATATTTATATTTAAAATGGTTAAAAATAAGTTTCATCTTGAACCTACTTTCATGAATCCGCTGTTTATTGAGGGGACACTCTTAATACTGTGGCAAACTGGTAACATGTATTGGGGTCTTAAATATTTGTTTTGTCTGACGTTGTTGCCGAGCCGATGGAGATGCCTAAGAGCATCTTTAACAGACGATGTATCCCGCATCCCTTAAATTCACGGATACAGGGCACGGTCTACGTGTTTTTGTGCCAAAAATGCATTGCGTAGAGTAGACATCGCAGAGAAATACTGCATAAAGGGATATACCAAAATATTCCACCCACGTCAGCTTTTCAAAAAAAATCCCTTTTCCTTTTTTATCTATTCTTCCTCTCTTCCCCACCGCATACACGTGTCGGCTTGCCTTCCATCTCGTCACACGCTTGCCTTGGGAGGAGGAGGTCGTGGCAGAGCCACTAGTGCGCATGGCCTCCAACTAGCCGCCCACATCGCCGGCCGCTGGTGCTCCAAATTCATCCCAAATTCGTCCCAAATTCAACTGAAGCACCTTCATAAAAAAAATGGTTAAACTATAGGTTGCAGGACTCCGACGAAACTCCAGCGAAAATTGGGCAAAGTTTCAATGACGGTTGGGCTGAAATTTCCCTCCCGCCTCGCGTCGCGGGCTTTGATTTAATGTGACCAATTTGTGGGTCTAGAACTTTTTTTTATCAAAACTGCATAAAAATGACGGTTGGGCTGAAATTTCCCTCCCGCCTCACGTTGCGGGCTTTGGTTTGATGTGACCAATTTGTGGGTCTAGAACTCTTTTTTTTATCAAAACTGCAAAAAATAACTGTTGGGCTGAAATTTCCCTCCTGCCTTGCGGGCTTTGGTTTGATGTGACCAATTTGTGGGTCTAGAAATTTTTTTCGATCAAAGCTGCAAAAATTTGTTTCGGTTTGCTCAAAAAAAAAAAGTTGTTTTGGAGGTTTGACCAGCTGCTAGAGTTGCTCTAACAATTGCCAGTTTGCCACTCCCATTGACCATAGTCCGCCGCCCTCGTTCTCCCCTGCAACGGCGGTACCCAGGGAAACGGACATGCTGACACCCGCGGCGGCGGCGGCGGCGGGGCGGCGGCGCGTGGAGCTGCAGCTCCCTCTCGGGGCGGCGCCGTTCGATCTGGAGGCGGCCGTGTGCAGCCACGGGCTGTTCATGATGGCGCCCAACCGCTGGGACCCGGCCTCCCGCGCGCTCCTCCGCCCGCTACGCCTCGCCTCCGACCGCTCCGTGTCCCTGCTCGCCCGCATCTCCCACCACCCCGCGCGCCCCGCCGACGCGCTCCTCGTCTCCGTCGTCGGCACCGACGCCCTCTCCCCGCTCGACCAGGACTACATCCTCGTAAGCAGGCGCAGCGTCTTCTCTCACGAAGGGGAAATTGGTTCGCGTTGGCTGGCTCATCGAATAATGGTTTTGGCTGGCAGGAGCAAGTGCGGCGGATGCTGCGGCTGTCGGAGGAGGACGACAGGGTAGTGGCGAAGTTCCAGGCGATGCACGCCGCCGCGAGGGAGGTGGGGTTCGGCCGCATCTTCCGCTCGCCCACGCTGTTCGAGGACATGGTCAAGTGCATCCTCCTCTGCAATTGCCAGTACGTTTCAGTCTCGATTGCCCTTTGCATTCCTCTGCATCTGCGGAATTTGGGATCGTTGGGGGTCTTTCACTTGTAGGTGGGGTATTCTTTTGGCAATACCATAGCCTCATCTGAACCCTGATTCGCCGGTTGGTTTAGCTTCAAGATTGCTAATCATACTTGCCGTAAAAACAAATACTAGTCATAAAGATTCAGGAACAAAATACAGCTATGCAATTGAGCATCAGAATCCAGAAGTGCGTAGTTTTGTAGCATCTTAAACTGCATTTTGCAAGATATTTTATATTGCCATGTTATTGCACTGCAGATGGACAAGAACATTGACAATGGCTACTGCACTTTGTGACCTTCAGTTGGAGCTGAAACATTCATCTGGTACCGGAAACTTTCAGTTAAAGACACCTCCAATCAGGGAGCATAAGAGGAAACGCAGTCAAAATCAGAATGTTCGTGTCAAGCTAGAAACAAAGTTTAGTGAGTTGAACAGCTCGGAGGAACCAAGATTAGCAACCGCGGAAGATTCAAAAGTAGAAGCTGACACTAGCAATGACTTGGCACTGTTGGAAACAAATGGCAATTCGGCTAACTTGCCCTCAGTTGCAAGTGAAGCAGGCAATGTATGTGACTGCTTTGATCCTTCAGAGCTTAGTTTGAGCAGTGATACTTTCTTGGAAGATTGTATTGGAGATTTCCCTACTCCAGAAGAATTGGCGAATCTTGATGAAGACTTTTTAGCCAAGCGTTGTAACCTTGGATATCGAGCAAAGCGAATTGTATCGCTTGCACGCAGCATCGTAGAAGGAAAGGTATGCCCACAAAATCTGGAAGAAATGCACAGATTGCCTTTACCAGCCACAGAAGAGCTATCTACTATCCCATCCACCTATGAAAGACTGGATAATGAGTTATCTACTATCTCTGGATTTGGCCCTTTCACTCGCGCCAATGTTCTCATGTGCATGGGTTTTTTCCACACGATCCCAGCTGATACCGAGACAATTAGGCATTTAAAAAAGGTACTTGTTTCCCTCAAGAGTCTTTCAGTGCTCATGGGGTTTTACCGTTTAAGTATGCCATATATGTATCTTTTTTATTTGCTACAGTGTCATAAAAGGGCGAGCACCATTAAATCTGTTCATATGGAATTGCATAAAATCTATGGAAAGTATGCTCCGTTTCAGTTCTTGGCATACTGGTGCAGTCTTATTACTGACAATCTGACAATGGTATTTAATACTCCCTCCGACCCATATTACTCTTCGCTATACGGATGTATCTACCACTAAAATGTGTCTAGATACATCTATATTAGCGAAGAGTAGTATGGGCCGGAGGGAGTATCACATCTGCTTAGCATGCTGACACTACTCATTGATGTTTTGGTTTGGAATAGGTTCGAGTTATGGGGCTTCTACGACAAGCAGTTTGGGAAGATCAGTGAGATAGACCCATCCAAATATGGGCTATTTACTGCAAGCAATTTGAAGAAAACTGCATCGGTTAGATAGGAAAATAGGCATGAGCCTTTCTTTTGTAAACACAGGCCATGCCAAAATCAGCTTACAAGACATTGTTGTTTTCTGTGATTGTTGTTGTAGTTGCTGGCAGTTCTACGATTATTTGCTGGTGTGCTAGTGGTTAACAGAACATCTATTATTTTAGATCAGTCCTGCAAGTTTTTAGTTTGCAGAATTTTTACAATGAGATAACGTGTTATCTTCACAGATGAGAAATTGTTACTTATTAGCTGCTTCTGATAACCAACTTTACACATCTTGCATTAAGAGCACATTTTGTCAAACATAATTGATGAGATAAGTGACACTTCGAGTGAAAAAGAGTGATCAATAGCTATCCTGAACAACAGTTCGATGCAAGCAAGAAAAAGGAACAAGTATAGCGCTTGTAAGATAACTTGGGAGTGTTTTCCTAATAAGAGAAAAGGAACATATATTAACAACTAACGCCATTTTTCCATAGATTGTGAGTTGCAATGCATTTCCAGATAAAATATTTCAAAAATAACACAGAGCTGTATCTAAACAGTTTCAATGAATAAGCTCTGTCTATTCACTGAAAAATTGTGCACTAACAGACACCAAAAGGATAGATTTACATTGCTGTGGTGAGCATCATTACAAGCAACTGGTCAGCGCTCTACTGGTACTTGGGCACTTTCAATCCTTCTTTTGGAGCAGAATGGATCCAATCACAACTGCAAGTCCAGCTATTGCAACTGTTAGGAGTAGTTGCTTGTTTGTGAAACCACGAGCAGGTTCATCCTGTTGAGCATCCTCTTCATTTTGCAGCATGGATCTGTCACTGAAATTAAAATTATCAGAAGGCAAGCTCAATATGCATTAGGTACCACAATATAAATACTATTTTTTGTTGTCAGACCAAGCAATCCTAGGCTGAGGTACCAGATGAAGGTGCATCTAAGTTTGAAACATCTGACCAGGTTATGTTTGTTTAGAACTGCAACTGAAACAAGTAAAAGCACTGATCTAACCGAAACTTACACTGTATCATGTCTACATAAACGAATCACATGCATCAGTAGAAGGTTCCCATGCTTTTACCTTGAAGATTCTGCATTGGCATTTGTTTTTGCATGGAGCAGCATCTCGTGCCCAATCCATTCGCGAAGTCTGATGTATTTCTTGCAAGGCTGACAATATTCTGTTCGATTTCCACATACATCCTGCATCACACAACTGATATAATTAGACAAAGATGCACTATGTTTGTAATAACTGTATGATCCTGGAAAAGGAAATGATATCCCCTTTTTAGAGTCAGCGTAAGATGTTGAAGACACTTATACCTGATGCTCAAAAATATCAACTGCAGGCAGTTCAAACTCGCAATATTGGCACACGAGCATCCTTTGTGGACACTGCAGGCGTTTATGAAGATCCCACAGCTCATGTTCTACGGTTTGTTTGCAGCGTGAGCAATTTATCTGTATCCATAATGCAGATATATTATTAGTGGTGTTACAACTTAAGTTAGTAGTCCAGAGTACAAAAATTCCAGTAAGCTGTAAATCCATTGCCATCCTTTTAGTCTGCCTGTGCTAGCTCAGTGGTTACATGAATTAATGATGTTCGTTTGCAAGCATAAGTAGACCTAACATGATGGTCCAGTTATTTATCTTTTGCTGGCATACTGGCAGTACTGCAGATAATATTAGGCTGGAAGGATATGAGCAGCAATGCTGCAGGTTTTCTGTTTATGCGTCAATTCTATGCAATATCTTGAATTGAGCAGCACCATGGACTATAGGTAGATTTTGGATATGATCAAAATTTGGAAACACATATGATTAAAAACTTGGAAAACATACCGGAGCATGGTTCTCATCATAGTGTTCATCCATATGCTTCCTTGGAACCATATCTCCGCAGTGTTCACACTTCTGAAGGTTGCGAGCACAGTGTGCAGAATGCAGGGCAATGTTTGAAGACGGGATTTCCCGGTTACTGAAGAATATTGCAGAGAGCTACAGTTTATAATCCGCACACAAAAAATATGTATCCAGATACTACCTACATAAGCAGTTGCACAAAAACTAGACTAGGAATGTACACGCCAGTAGCTAAGCCTGGCAGAAAAGCAATGGCGTTATTTGGCGACGTTGTAACTGAGTATACGACAAACTGAAATACAACTAATTCTCTCATACGACTCTGCTGGTTTTCAAGCCCTAGCAGTATAAAACTATCACTATCTGCTTCGAAATTGGCATACACAGAACAGAAGCATCTTCAGTCCCTCTCCACGCAGTCCAGCACCCAACAGTGGACATGGACACATACAGTGTCTTCGCACACAAGAAATTAGCAACGGGTACGGGTACGGCGAGGTACCGGAATCACTTACCAGTGCGCGCAGGTGGAGGTGGTGACGACGGGATCGGGGGCGGCGACGGCCATGGCTCGCGAGTTCCGACGGATCACCGAGACAACCCCGCCGAGATCCGAGTCGCGCCGGCCGAATCGAAACCTCGCCGGGTCAGGGCGCTCTGGCCGGGAACGGAGACGATAAGAGGAAGGGGGGAAGGGGTTAGAGAAGGAAGCGGGGAGATCGAGGCAAGTCGGAGACGGGGTGAGGTTTTGGGGAGGAAACTCGAACGCGGCGACTGGCCGGTATACCGGTGCTGAGAGCAATGCGGTAAACCGCAAACAGGTTATGCGGTTTTGATTTCGTGTCGATATAGAGCAGATCTTGTATTTTAGGGTAGTATTAGCTTTTTTAAAAACCTTATATTTAAGAACGAAGGGAGTATAAGTTATTGGGGTCTTTTCTAGCATGCATGTTTATCACTTTCCTACCACAAATAGGATTATTGAATATATACTACTCCGTAGTAAATTAATCTAAAATCTCCGTCACAAACTAGAATACCAGAACCAGTAAGGCTAATCATAGTGGAGAGTAACTTAGAGTAGTAACATGTACTCCCTCCGTTTCAAAATATAAGATGTTCAAGCTTTGTGAAGCAAATGTATTTAGACATCTTTTAGTGTGTAGGTTCACTCGAATAGACACACTAAAACATGTCTAGATACATTTGCTTCACAAACTTATAACATCTTATATTTTGAAACGGAGGGAGTATATGTTACTAGTCTATGTCATCACCTCCATAGTGGATAGTATCATATATGTGATAACATCGAAACCATTATTTATTGCTCTATAAACCCATTTTACATTGAGAATCGCTATATGATGGTAACATATTATGTTACTCCATTTGTATCTCTCCTCCTTAATTACTTGACACATCATCTTTTTTGCCTAGGTGGCATCTATGTTACTAGCTATGTTACTCCCACTATGAGTAGTCTAAACTAACCTAAAATGTCAAATAACTAGCCACGCCGAAGTACAAAATCTCAAACTAGAATACTAGGACTAGTAAAAATTAATATAATCTCAAATTACTAACACTATCACCATCTTTCTATCGGTTCCTCGATCAAACTTGTCTCAGTACCCTCTTGCATCATCGTTTATTTCACTTTGATCCGCATACATGATCTTCTTGTCTAATTTCTCGATGTTGAGCAGTTCTCCCATCTGGGCCAAACGGATTGTTCATTCTGCAATGTTCACCTTCCTTTTTCGAGCATCTCCACACTATCACATAGATCTAAGCTACAAATGAAAACCAAAATCACAACTGTTCAGGTGCGGGCGGACGGGAGACATGTGCCAACTTCCATTGTACGAAGACACGCGGGGGCGGGGAGGGGGGGGGGTGGTATTGTGGTTGTCCCGCATTTTGATGTGAAGCCTTTGTGGTGTGTAGTGTATTTACATTGTGATAGCCATCATGCTCGAGTCAAATATGTTTCTATCACCTTGTCGCCTATCTTGTGTCTTAAGTTGTTGGTGCACTTAGTAGAGCCTAGCATATATATAGGTTTTATGCCAAAAAGTCATTTCGGCTCCCAGGCACCAGTGAACCCTCTATATTAAAAATAAATAAAAGCATATCTTACATGTTTGAAAAAATTGAAAACAGTTCTGAACGTTGTCAATAATATATCCTACACGCATGCAAAATTGCAATGCGAAATTCTTTTTTATTATTGGCTACACAAAAATAACAAAGTTTGGAGATTTGAAAATGTGCATTGTATAATATACTCAGATCCATACTTTTGTCATTTTTGTGTTGCTTAAAATATAAATATATCTTACTTGAAGATTTTTTTTTAGAATTTTTTAAAACTTACAAATATGATTTTTGAATTTTTAAATAGCGGTATCACTGGAGCCTAGGAGAAGAAATCTCCACTCATTTTATGCTTGATAAATTAAATGTTAGCTTCATTCCATATTTGTTTAAATCAAAATCGTAATTGTTTTTAATTCTTATCTCCCCCCCCCCTATGTTCCGGCTTCCCCTCTAGGCGACATCTAGGTCCTTTCGACAACGATAACAATCAACCTTACTGCCTAGGTCCTTGAAAGCGTCAGATTGTTTTGATGGTGATAATAACCTTACAGCTATTTGTTGTGAGGTGTGAATTTTCTTTGTAGTCTCTTCTCCACGTACTTTATTCAACCTTGAAGTTTTTAATTGGATAAGACAAGTTGGCATGTATGAACACTGAAAAAATAGCAAATATATTATTAGGATGAAGAGCAGCTAGCCTGTGGATCAGCTGGGCAGTGCCGTATCTTACTCAAGTATTTTGATTCTGGTTCACAATATGTTAAAGCGTGATTATTCAATGAAGGTTAAAAAATAAGCATCTTATGTACCCCTTCTTTTGTTTGCTGTTCGTTACTCCCTCCGATCGGAAATAACTGTCGACAATTTTGTACTAGCTCAGTACTAAGTTTGTACTAAGTGCCCGACAGTTATTTCCGATCGGAGGGAGTAATATTTTGTCACAGAAGTTTGCTATCCTGCAGGAAAAGATAGTTAAGGCATTGTGCCTCAAAACAATCATCGTCAGAGCTGGATGGCTATTGTCTAATGTGGGATTTGCGGCCGTATGTTGATGAAAATGTGATGTAGCTTGCCTGTAAATTCATTTCGTAGAAGCTGACCAGTCTCAGATGATAAACTGGGCAATGTGAGTAGTAGAGCATGTAGACAAATGATTTTTCCTGCAAGTACCAGTCTTTGAAAACCGATGCGCTTGGCAATCCTTTGCCTCTTTTCCTTGGCAACACCGCAGAAATATGTTCTGTCTTTACATCTCTGGATTAAGTTACGGAAAGAGTGAGGGTGTTTGGCTCCACTCTTCTGTTGGTCATGAAAATCTGTCGGCCAATGCCCTTTTGGTCCTGGCAATCCCTAGTTCTCATTTCAGTTTGGACATGGACATGGATGATACATGTGCTTGACCACTGAAGAAATGAGTAGCTTCTCACATGACATGCAAGATATTTGGAGCGTTCCTTTACCTAGTTTGTTACAGCAGTAACAATGTTCTCTTGGTGACCATAGGACGGATTTGATGGGATGCTCCAACCCACCGAAACAATAATTTCCTTGAGCTTCCATGTGTTCATAAGAAATCATTAACAATTCATAATTAAGGACGTGGAGAGTGCAAGTGCCTTGCATCAGTGACGGGAGGCGGAACGTGCCTAGCATCAGTGGCGAAGCCTACGACTAGGAACGGCGTTTCCGGCAGCAAATGCCTCTTGAATGAGACATCAAGCTGATCGGTGACCATCACACACGGCCCTTGAGCCACCGGTTTTCACTTCTCTAGCAAAGATGGATTCACTACCGGAAAAACAGGCGCTGCGGCAAACTCTGCCGTGCGCCCTCGCACGGCAGAGATTTCTTTGCCGTGCCACAGACATACAAAGCACGACAACGATACCGCGCACGGCAAAGCCGTCAAAGAACACACGGCAACGATGCAGGCACGACAGAGGGGGATCAAAGCGCACGGCAAAGAAACAAGGCACGGCAACGGCCGAGGAGAGCGCACGACAAAGATATAGGACACGGCAAAGTCGCCCACCTCTGCCGTGCACGGTAACTCTGCCGTGCGCCGTGTTTAGCTGCATGGCATGTAGGCCTTTGCCGTGCGCCTTGCTGTACCGCACGGCAAAGGGGCCTTTGCCGTGCGGCAGCCCTTTGCCGTGCGCCAATCACCTTTTAAAAAAAAATCATTTCTGTTTTATTCTTTTTACTACTTATGTTTATTTCTCAATTAGTTTTATATTTTGTTGACTATTTATTAGTGTTACTTAATACAATGTGTATATTACTAGCCAGGGTTGGCGCGGCGGCACGCTGCGTCCGTGGGAGGAAACGGGCGGGAAGAAGAGGGCGGGAGGAAAAGGGCGGAAAAAAAGGGCGGGAGGAAAAGGGCAGGAGGAAAAGGGCGGGAAGAAAAGGGCGGGAAAACAAGACAAAGGGCGGGAGGAAAAGGGCAGGAGGAAAAGGGCTGTCGGCAGAATAAGGACGCGTGGGTGGATGCACTGCTCGATGAGATAAAGCATGTAGCGCACGACGCCCCTGTCGAAGGAACAAGACAAAGTAGAAGCGGCACCGTGCCTATAAAAGGAGCATCGATACGCCATGTCAAGCAGATCAACAAGCCAACCTAGAAGGTAGGGAGAGTTTCATCCCCATGGATGGAGGACAGGGTTGGGAAATCTCCCGTGGCGGAGTTTCTCGAAGATGTCGTTGGTGCTCACGCCCTACGGCATCTTCGGAAGCTCCGCCTCGGAAATATTTCCCTGCAAGCCCGTGAAAGACTCCATCTCCTCTAACAATGTTGGGTAAAGGGTTGGGAAATCTCCCGTGGCGGAGCTTCTCAAAGATGTCGTTGGTGCTCACGCCCTACGGCATCTTCGGAAGCTCCGCCTCGGAAAAATTTCCCTGCAAGCCCGTGAAAGACTCCATCTCCTCTAACAGTGTTAGGTAAAGGGTTGGAAGATCTCCCGTGGCGGAGCTTCTCGAAGATGTTGTTGGTGCTCACGCCCTACGGCATCTTCGGAAGCTCCGCCTCAGAAAAAATTCCCTGCAAGCCCGTGAAAGACTCCATCTCCTCTAACAGTGTTGGGTAAAGGGTTGGGAAATCTCCCGTGGCGGAGCTTCTCGAAGATGTCGTTGGTGCTCACGCCCTAAGGCATCTTCGGAAGCTCCGCCTCGGAAAAATTTCCCTTCAAGCCCGTGAAAGACTCCATCTCCTCTAACAATGTTGGGTAAAGGGTTGGGAAATCTCCCGTGGCAGAGCTTCTCAAAGATGTCGTTGGTGCTCACGCCCTACGACATCTTTGGAAGCTCCGCCTCAGAAAAATTTCCCTGCAAGCCCATGAAAGACTCCATCTCCTCTAACATGATAGCTTTGGAGGGGGTTTCTACCCCCGAAGCGTGATGTACGGCGAAACCCTAGCCCGCTGCACCCATGCGGTCTACCCCCCCTAGATTTTTCTGGACGACATCGCGTTGGTGGGCTAGTGTGTTCCTTTGGCTTTGATTAGGTCATATGTATATGTAAACCAAAGATTTTGACATGCATAGCCCTCGAAGCCCGGTTACAGAGAAACCCTAGCCCGTCGCGCACTACACCACAGCATTACATTGCCAACAGACAAGTTGGTCGGAAATACCGCTTTCACCGACAGAAAGTCGGTCGGGAATGAGTAATGCCGACCAACCTCGTCTGTCACTGTAAGTCCGGTCGGCAAAGGCCTTTCCCGACCGACATATATTTGCCGACCAACAGTTCGACACCACTAGTAAATCTTTCCCGACCAACGTTATCTTTGCCGACCGATATTTCTTTACCGACCGACATTTTTTCCCGACCAACTAGCGGATGGGGTTAACTTTTGCTGACCAATCTTCCGTGGGTCCAAGCATGCCCAAGCACTGACCTTCTGCGTCGACCTGTTGGTCGGCGTTTCTTTTTCCGACCAACCTTCCACCACTTGCATTAGCTTTTCAGATGACACCTGCATAAATTATATTTAATACCAACCGACTTTCAGCTACATAGCCGAGGTCTAAATATATTTAGATTATTGACAGCCAAAATCACATATTCACACAAATATATAAGCATATCATCCAAAATATAGTGGAATTAATCCATAACAATAGATAATGAGATATGCATTGATTCAGTACATTACGATTGTTAATCTGTTCTCAACCCACATCCAGGTTTACAAATGGTAGTTGTCTGATTACACAATCAGGTTTACAAACCGATAGACAAATAATTACCACGTAACCAGGTTTATCAAATGGTCGCAAAAAGGAGTGAGACATAATTGACTCCATTACAAAAGGCATCATGTTGATGTAAAACTGACATCTACTTGGTGGAGTGAGACAGAAGTTATGCATGCTAATTCATATTCCCGATGACACCTGCACAATCACATACAAACAGTAGATTATTACTCCTACAAAAGATGCTAACATGAACTGAAGCATACAAAAACATCCAAAACATCCTACTGTACCAACTAGAAAAGCAATCACTAGATGGCATTGTTTCACATAAACTTCAAGTCGCTTTTCAAACACTTGATAGGGACAGGCAACGATTCCGCGCGCTAATTTTACGTTGATACGACAAGAAATCTACAGATAAGTGCAACATCAAAATCACCCACACTAACTCAGTCGAGAGGTAAACCTTTCTAAAAAACTACCAGTGTATGCAAAATTTCACAACCAAATGACATAATATAGGCACAAATACATAGGTGGCAGCTCGAGTATTCCCTGGGAAAAGAAGCTCTACGAAGAGGCCAAGGTGATTTTCTATCCAGCCCAGAGCAATGGTAATCGTACTTGTCAATTCAACACCCAAGTGCATTGCTCAAATCGGTGTGCTTTGTTCTATAAAAGTGTTAGCCCAGCCGTAAAGACTATGCTATGACTGAAACAATTTTGGAAGTAAGAATACTGTCTATTCTCTGAAATTGATATGAAAATAAATGAAACTGTACAGATGTAGAGGAGTTCAACATCCACAATGTGAATTTGAAAGATCTAATCCCATATATACAACAACCATAATATCGGATGTCCATGGTGTGATATGTTGATTGTCTTCTGCCTACTTCATCCAGTAAATTTTATCTGCACTATAGAGATGTAAAAAACTTTGACAAAAAAACATTACTTACCTATCTTTACAATACCATTCTTTCAAAACTATCTTTTGTTAATATAAACTTTCATTTAAATTGTGGGTTATGCTTACAATTTGTACTGGGGCTGTGAGAGTTACTTAGATAGTTGTTTTATTCTGAAATCCATACTATTTAAGCAAACTGCATGGTGTATTATCTCTTCCTATATTGTAAATTGGTGAAGAATGAGCTCATATTTTACCTTGCTTTGCTAAGCAAGCCTATAATCTAAAACCATCATGGCATTTCGTTTATTTTATCTTATTTAGAAAAACCTGGGAATTAATTCTGTGATTGTTTGTAGTATAAACATTGTTTACTTAGAGCTTATGGCATTTTATCAAAGGCTTCGTACTATTCTGTTTATGTGTCAATGAGGCAAGCGTTGTAGCAAAATTGTTTTTTCATGAACAAATATGTATAGGGGACCAATTAGATCTTACGAATTGTGGTACTCTTGGTACATGAACATGCAAATAAAAAATGATGCTGCAGTGGTAGTACATGAACTACAGAGTAGAGAAAAAAGCAAGTCAGTGTACATTTAGCTGCTAATCCGGTGATCCTGGAGTGTGGCGCTGCAGCGGTAGTACAGGAACTACAGTGTAGAGAAAAAAGCAAGTCATTGTACATTTAGCTGCTAATCCGGTGATCCTGGAGTGTGACGCTGCAGCGGTAGTACAGGAACTACAGAGTAGATAAAAAAGCAAGTCTAGCATCTCTATGATGGTTTCAGAAATCAAGTCAAGCCTAGAGTCTCTATCAGGTTTTCAAGTTTGCAAATTAAAAATGATGGATAATTCTGTGGCTTGTTAATCTTGCTGGCATAGGGAATAGATACTAGAGAGTGGATTAGAGGCGTGCTTTTGATTTTGGTTCCCCCTGCCTGGTAGAATCAGATCAAAATGAATGTAATAGAGCTTGTAAGGTGGACCCCTAGCAAAAAAAGAACATGGAGCTAGCCTGCTAAATCTGCTAAGCACTCAGGTTTTCTTCAGTGGCCTCGATCGGCGACATCTAAAGGGCACAATTAACTAGTCTAGAAATGAATAATCAGGCTAGTTGTTGTTAAGCTTGAATAAGAAATGACTAATCAGGCATAACACAACACCTACTATTAGTTTTATGCATATCCTACTTTTTGTTACAACTATCAAAATGCTAAAGGATAGAAGGAACTGATTCTGAACAACACAAGTATAGAAGTTTTACTCACATCATCTTCATGTGTGAAACTGATTTTGAACTGAAAGATCTCAGCGACGAGATGAGCCAGACACAGCTGGTTTGTAGGGCTTCATCTATCCAAATTATCATAAGTGAGCATAATAAAAACAGCTAAGGGTGTACATAAAACCCACAGGCATGCATGGTGATTACCTTGTTAGATGGCCATGCAATGGACCTTGTGACAGCATCGCTAATGTACAGTACATCCTCATACTGATATGGCAAAATAGTATCCCTTTTAATGGCAACAATCACAATAACCTCATAAGTACCAGGTCCAAGGGGCTCCCCACCCACAATTGTGTCTGGATCGACCGAGAGAACCGTTGCCTTAGCAACAGGAGTTTCAGGACCAGTCCATGCATAAAGAAGCACATCCATCCCAATCTGAAAGAATGATATATATATGCAACAAGGATCCATGAGAAAATTACAGAAACATGGAAGCAAATAAATTTAAATATACAGTAAGGATGCATGAGAAGCTTACAAGGCTTTCATCTTGCTGGATTGAAGAGTTTCTTGGATTTGCAACAAATTTTCTTCTCTGAACATTGTCATTTTCGCCGTCCTCTTCATCACCATCTTCGCCATCAATTTCTTCCTCAATTTCAGCTCTTGAGGTCTGCCAAACATAATATGTAACTTACTGTATGCATGATGAATATTTAATGCAATGAACAGATTAAGTATGTGCAAAACAGTTTATTACTTGTCGAGAGGTAGAACCATGTTGCGAGCTAGGAGCCTCCAAATTATGCCCTCCTTGTGAAGCTGACATCATTTCTTGCATTTTGTTCATTTGTTGCTGCATTTGTTGCATCTGCTCCTCCAAAGTGCTCATGCGGTGTTCAGCTTCTCGACGTGCTACCATTTCAACTAGAACCCTTGTGCTCACTTTACCCCGTGTACTAGGTGTACCCACATCTTGAGGTGTTGGCCCTAAACCTAACACACGGACACGGCCCCTTGGCTCTTTCATTCCAACAACTCGTGCGAACAGATCGCCTTCTTTCAAACTCTTTTCCTTCCAGTCAGGATGGTCATCAGCTGCCCGTAGGAGTTCACTCTGTGTAGCGAATGGCATTTACTATAATATAGTTTCTAAATGATAGAAAATATAGAAGGCAAAAGAGACATACAATAACTGGAGCTGCCTGTGGCACGTGTTGTCCTTTGTTTGGTCCTTTTTTGAGCGTATGTGTTCTGATGAACACTTCATCTCTTCGAGGGGCATACCCAAGTTCGTCAGCCTACAAACATTTGTTGTTTCCCACTATGTATTAGTTCTTGAAAATTTTCGCCCCGCGTGGGCCGGCCCACTTAGCGATAGACAGTTGGTCGGGATTTGTTACCGACCAACGATCCGACATGTATTGAGGAAATCCCGACCAACCGTTTGACTCCAAAGTTTGATACATTTCCGACCGATAGTCTGTCGTTACGTAAAGAAATTGCCGACCAACCATCCGACATAAACTATGCCGACCGACGTTCCATTGGTGATATTAAACTTTACCGACCAACGTCAGTCGGGAATGCAATGTTGTGGTGTAGTGGCGGTCTACCCCCCTTGATTTTTCAAAGTGTTATCGCATGTCTGCCAACGGGGTGGTCACACCTCTTAGATAGCTCTACCACACCTATCTCCATATATTATGGCCACATGATAGCTTTGGAGGGGGTTGCTACCCCCGAAGCGCGATGTACGGTAAAACCCTGGCCCGCTGCACCCGCGCGGTCTACCCCCCTAGATTTTTCCGGACGGCATCGCATCGGTGGGCTAGTGTGTTCCTTTGGCTTTGGTTAGGTCATATGTATGTGTAAAGCAAAGGTTTTGACATGCATAGCCCCCGAAGCCCGGTTACGAAGAAACCCTAGCCCGTCGCGGTCTACCCCCCTCGATTTTTCAAAGTGTTATTGCATGTGTGCCAATAGGGTGGTCACACCTCTCAGATAGCTCTACCACACCTATCTCCATATATTATGGCCACATGATAGCTTTGGAGGGGGTTGCTACCCCCGAAGCGCGATGTACGGCGAAACCCTAGCCCGCTGCACCCGCGCGGTCTACCCCCCTAGATTTTTCCGGATGACATCGCGTCGGTGGGCTAGTGTGTTCCTTTGGCTTTGGTTAGGTCATATGTATGTGTAAAGCAAAGGTTTTGACATGCATAGCCCCCGAAGCCCGGTTACGGAGAAACCCTAGCCCATCGCGGTCTACCCCCCTCGATTTTTCAAAGTGTTATCGCATGTGTGCCAACGGGGTGGTCACACCTCTCAGATATCTCTACCACACCTATCTCCATATATTATGGCCGCATGATAGCTTTGGAGGGGGCTGCTACCTCTGAAGCCCGATGTATGGCGAAACCCTAGCCCGTTGCACCCGCGCGGTCTACCCCCCTAGATTTTTCCGGACGGCATCGCGTCGGTGGGCTAGTGTGTTCCTTTGGCTTTGGTTAGGTCATATGTATGTGTAAAGCAAAGGTTTTGACATGCATAGCCCCCGAAGCCCGGTTACGGAGAAACCCTAGCCCATCGCGGTCTACCCCCTCGATTTTTCAAAGTGTTATCGCATGTGTGCCAACGGGGTGGTTGATACGTCTCCAACGTATCTATAATTTTTGATGCTCCATGCTTGTTTTTACACCATTTGCCTATTGTTTCGTTACACTTAGTGGCACTTTTATGCATTTTCCGGAACTAACCTATTAACAAGTGCCACAGTGCCAGTTCCCTGTTTTCTGTTGTTTTTGTGTTTCAGAAGTGATACACAGGAAATATTCTCGGAATTGGACGAAACAAAAGCCAGAAGTCTTATTTTTCCCGGGAGCATCCAGACATCCAAAGAGACGAAGGAGAGGGGCCACAGGCCTCCCTCACGCAGGGCTGGCACGGCCCAGGCCCTGGCCGCGCCGCCCCTGTGTGAGGAGGCCCTGGCAGCCCTCTGACATCGCCCCTTCGCCTATATAAAGCCTCGGGACAGAAAACCCTAAGGGAGTCGGCAATTTTCCAGAAAGAGTTCCGTAGTTCCGCCGCCGCCACTGACGAATTTCGGGGGACAAAAGTCTCTGTTCCGGCACCCTGCCGGGACGGGGAAGTGCCCCCGGAGCCATCTCCATCGGTCTCCATCGCCGTCTCCGCCGTCTCCATCGACCTCACCGCCATCTCCATCAACCTTGCTGTCTCCTATGATGAGGAGGGAGTAGTTCATCCCCGGGGCTGAGGGCTCTACCGGTAGCTATGTGGTTCACCTCTCTCTCCCATGATGTGATCTTTATGTGATCGTGAGCTTTGTATCATGTTGAACAAGTAGATGTTATTATTCAGATATTATGCTACTCCTATGCTTAATTATTATAGTGTACTCTAGTGATGTTATTAAAGTAATCTATTCCTCCTGCCATGGTGTAACGGTGACAGTGCGTGCATCGTGGTGGTACTTGGTTTAGGCTATGATCGTGATCTCTTGTGGATTATGAGAGTAATTATTACTATGATAGTATTGAGTGATCTATTCCTCCTTTCATGGTGTAATGTTGACAGTGTGTGCACCGTGTTAGTACTTGGTCAAAGTTGCAATGATTTCTATCTTGAATTGTGATCTGATTTGGATATCTCTATGAGTGGTGTTTGTCAAGTACTTGATGAACTTTAAGGGGTGCTTCTGTAGCCACTACACAATGATTAGTGTTATTCAATAGGAGAGTAATTCAGAGTACCATAGTGGAGAGAAGTTATTTATTTGTTCATTCATGTTATATTGTTGGGAGTGTGTCCACTAGTGAAAGTATGATCCCTAGGCCTTGTTTCCAAGCATTGCACACCGTTTACTTGCTATTTTGTTACTTGTTTGCTCGCAGCGATCTACCCCCTAGATTTTTTCGGATGGCATCATGTCGATGGGCTAGTGTGTTCCTTTGGCTTTGGTTAGGTCATATGTATGTGTAAACCAAAGGTTTTGACATGCATAGCCCCCGAAGCCCGGTCTACGGAGAAACCCTAGCCTGTCGCGGTCTACCCCCCTCGATTTTTCAAAGTGTTATCGCATGTGTGCCAACGGGGTGGTCACACCTCTCAGATAGCTCTACCACACCTATCTCCATATATTATGGCCACATGATAGCTTTGGAGGGGGTTTCTACCCCCGAAGCGTGATGTACGGTGAAACCCTAGCCCGCTGCACCCGCGCGGTCTACCCCCCTAGATTTTTCCAGATGGCATCGCGTCGGTGGGCTAGTGTGTTCCTTTGGCTTTGGTTAGGTCATATGTATGTGTAAAGCAAAGGTTTTGACATGCATAGCCCCCGAAGCCCGGTCTACGGAGAAACCCTAGCCTATCGCGGTCTACCCCCCTCGATTTTCAAAGTGTTATCGCATGTGTGCCAACAGGGTGGTCACACCTCTCAGATAGCTTTACCACACCTATCTACATCTATTACGGCCACAATATAGCTTTTGAGGGGGATTGCTACCCCCGGAGCCCGGTTACGGAGAAACCCTAGCCACATGAAATGACGGCGCATGAAAACTCCCGCTCGCGGCCAGGCAGTGCAGAGCCCCCCTTTTTTCCCTGCTGTTTAGCGAAGAAATGACATGTTTCGGATCCAAAAATGATTTTTATAAAAAATCAGGAGGTTTAGTTTTTAGCGCTAAAGTGCAAAACCACCCCGCTTCCAGCGAAATCGGCAGGACCTTGCGCAAAATTCAAAAAATATCTCTGAAGGCTTCCGCAACGTAAGGAGAGCTCATATGTGTATCCCATGGTGTCTACTATTTATGTGTTGTGTTTTTCCCAGCTTTCGATATCGCGTTTCGGTAGCTGCTTCACAAAAAACCCTATTTCGGCGCTCTAAAAATGGAAAAAGCACTTTTCATGGGACGGAACAAAAATCAGCCTCCCTGGCGTTCCTCTCTATCCCAAGGGCCACACGCGTGTCCGATATGGCCTCGTTCCGACAAACTATGACATACTCATGGCCGAATCTAGCTCATTTAACCTAAAAGTCATGCAACCTCGAACGTGATGGGTCATTTTTGTGAAGGGACTTTCTGGTAAACAATTTTTCTCTAGGTTTGAATTTTTGTTCCCGCTTGTAGATCACATGAAATGACGCCACGCGAAGGTTTTGCATTTTTTCAATTTTTTTAATTAGTTACGCCCGATTCGGGACCTGCATGAAATGACGGCGCACGAAAACTCCCGCTCGCGCCCAGGCGGTGCGGAGTCCCCCTTTTTTCCCTGCTGTTTAGTGAAGAAATGACATGTTGCGGATCCAAAAATGATTTTTACAAAAAATCAGGATGTTTACTTTTTAGTGCTAAAGTGCAAAACCACCCCGGTTCCAACGAAATCGGCAGGAACTTGCGCAAAATTCAAAAAATACCTCCGAAGGCTGCGCAACAAAACGAGAGCTGATATGTGTATCCCAGGGTGTCTACTATTTATGCGGGGTGTTTTTCCCAGCTTTCGATTTTGCGTTTCGGGAGCTGCTTCACAAAAACACCTATTTTGGCACTCTGGAAATGGAAAAAACACTTTTTGTGGGACGAAACGAAAATCGGCCTCTGTGGCGTTCCTTTACATTCCAAGGGACACGCACGTGTCCGATATGGCCTCGTTCCGACAAACTATGCCATGCTCATGGACGAATCTAGCTCATTTAACCTAAAAGTCATGCAACCTCGAACGTGATGGGTCATTTCTGTGAAGGGACTTTATGGTCAATTTTTCTCTAGGTTTGAATTTTTTTTCCCGCTTCTAAGTCACATAAAATGATGCCACGCAAAGGTTTTGAATTTTTTTGAATTTGTTACGCCTTATTCGGGATCCGCATGAAATGACAGCGCACAAAAACTCCCGGCTCCTTCCCTGCCACTGAGGCGTCTTCGGCGTCAACGTGGAGCCAGTGGAAGTTTGTTTTTGTGGATTAGGTCTTCCAGATTGTGTACCTCCTATCTTCTTCAACCTCAGTGGCAAGCTCGATCGGGGCGCGTCGTCGGCCGATGTTCGAGCATCGAAGGGTCTTTGCCGTGCATAAGCACATGGCAAAGGGTCTTTGCTGTGCCCTGGCGCACGACAAAGGCTAGTCGGCATGACAAAGCCCAATTGCGCACGGCAAAGCCTTGGTGCGCACGGCAAAGGATATATGCACGGCAAATAGGGCAATTATTGCCCATGCACGGTCGGCCGGCCAACCCTATCCTCTCCTCACACTCTTCTCACTCTCGCTCCTCTCGCAGCTGCTCCTCTCGCTCGCTCCCAACCCCCCGCCGCCGCCGCCTCCCAGCCAAGCCGCCGCCACCTCGCCCACCCACCTCGCCCCTGCCCCGCGCCACCTCGCCCGCCCATCTCGCCCCTGCCCCACGCCAGCCCCGCCCCTACCCGGCTAACCCCGCCCCTGCCTGGCCAGCCCTGCCCCTGCCCGGCCTGCCCCGCCCCTGCCCGGCCTGCCTCGCGTCGCCAGCCTACCCCGCCGAGCCGCCCCTGCTCGTCCGAGCTCGGCCTCCTCCGGCCGGCGCCCTGCTGGTAAAGTTATGTGTGAGTGTAGTGTGTAGTGTGTGTAGTGTAGTTAATTTAGTTAGTTTAATTAGGTAGTGTAGTAATATTGTGTAGTGTAGTTAGTGTAGTTAGTTTAGTTAGTGTAGTGTAGTTAGTTTAGTTAGTGTAGTGTAGTTAGTTAGGTTAGTGTAATGTAGTTAGTTAGGTTAGTGTAGTGTAGTTAGTTTAGTTAGTGTAGTAAAAGTGGTTAATTTTTTTTTTGCACTTTAGTTCTTTATGGTGAAGTAATATTGTTATACCACTATTGTAAAAAAATTGTGTTCACTTGCATGGCTAATTGATTTTGTCGCTATGCAGGCGATGCTTCGAGGTGGACACGGGGGGCGGCGTCGCGGGGGTGTTTGACGGGGCATCCCGGATCTTCTTCGACGATTCTCTCACGCGTCTAGGGTATAAATCTCTCTCCCATGTACATAGGTTTTATTTTTTTGTCTAGATCACCAAGTATGTCGCGTTACCTAGGTGTCTCTTCCCGATCGTAAGGGTTATGCGGATAAATATGCATTAGTGGTCTCGCATATTATGAACCGTAACTCTTACGGCATTTATCGGGACAGCTGGCGGATGCGTAGTTGGGTACGTTTTCCTTGTTCTACCCCGAGCCGAGACAGAAGTTTCGTCAGCGCCTCCATGTTGTTCTCCGGATGCACATCCCTCTCGGCTATTTGCCGAGACGTATATCGGGAGAGCAGCGGGGAGGTGCTGCCGAAATTCTATCTCAGATCGGGGTAGAGCAGGGAGAACGTACTCAATCTACGGATCCGGCAGCTGCTAGGAGCCCACCTAGTAGAGATTCAGGTTGATGCATGCGTAAAAAAATAAAAATATGATGCATTTAATTCCGATTTGATATAAATGCTATGTTTTGTCTGTTTTGGTGCTGATTAGAGAATGGATAATCGTGACTGGATGTACGATGGCAGAATCAGTCAGTGGGATTTGATACGTCTCAAACGTATCTATAATTTTTGATACTCCATGCTTGTTTTTATACCATTTGCTTTGTGTTTCGTTACACTTCATGGTGTTTTTATGCGATTTCTGGAACTAACCTATTGACAAGATGCCACAGTGCCAGTTCCCTGTTTTCTGCTGTTTTTGTGTTTCAGAAATGCTACACAGGAAATATTCTCGGAATTGGACGAAACAAGTTCCAGAACTCCTATTTTTCCCGGACGAAGGACGCGAACCAAAAGAGAGCCGGAGGGGGGCCAGGGGCAAGCCTCACACCAGGGCGGCGCAGCCCAGTCCCTGGCCACACCCCCTATGTAGGAGGAGCCCCTGGCAGCCCCCTGACGACGCCCCTTCGCCTATATAAAGCCTCGGGACGGAAAACCCTAGGGGGGTCGGCAATTTTCCAGAAAGAGTTCCGTAGCTCCGCCGCCGCCGTCGACATATTTTGGGGGACAAAAGTCTCTGTTCTGGCACCCTGCCGGGACGGGGAAGTGCCCCCGGAGCCATCTTCATCGGTCTCCATCGCCGTCTCCGCCATCTCCATCGACCTCACCGCCATCTCCATCAACCTTGATGTCTCCTATGATGAGGAGGGAGTAGTTCATCCCCGGGGCTGAGGGCTCTACCGGTAGCTATTTGGTTCACCTCTCTCCCATGATGTGATCTATATGTGATCGTGAGCTTTGTATCATGTTGAATAAGTAGATGCTACTCTTCATCATTATGTGTACTCTAGTGGTGTTATTAAAGTAATCTATTCCTCCTGCCATGGTGTAACGGTGACAGTGTGTGCATCATGGTGGTACTTGGTCTAGTCTACGATTGTGATATCTTATGGATTATGAGAATAATTATCACTATGATAGTATTGAAGTGATCTATTCCTCCTTTCATGGTGTAATGTTGACAGTGTGTGCACCGTGTTAGTACTTGGTCTAAGTTGCAATAATATTTATCTTGAGTTGTGATTTGATTTGGATATCTCTATGAGTGGTGTTTGTCAAGTACTTGATGAACTTTAAGGGGTGCTTCTGTAGCCACTACGCAATGATTAGTGTTATTCAATGGGAGAGTAATTCAGAGTAGCATGGTGAAGATAAGTTATTTATTTGTTCAATTATGTTATATTTGTTGGGAGTGTGTCCACTAGTGAAAGTATGATCCCTAGGCCTTGTTTCCAAGCTTTGCACACCGTTTACTTGCTGTTTTATTACTTGTTTGCTTGCTCCCATTTTTATTCCAGATTGCATTTACTACTTATAATCATCTATACCACTTGTATTTCACTATCTCTTCGCCGAACTAGTGCACCTATACATCTGACAAGTGTATTGGGTGTGTTGGGGACACAAGAGACTTTTTGTATCATAATTGCAGGGTTGTTTGAGAGGGATAGCTTTGACCTCTTCATCCCTGAGTTCGATAAATCTTGGGTGATCCACTTAAGGGAAACTTGCTGCTGCTCTACAAACCTCTGCACTTGGAGGCCCAACACTGTCTACAAGAACATAAGCGTGTGTAGACATCAAGCTCTTTTCTGGCGCCGTTGCTGGGGAGGTAAGGTAAAAGGTACTCGCATCCTCTTGTGTGAGTGCTCGGAGTTATTTCCTTTAGATTCTGCAATTACATCTTTTTGTTTCTTGTTTTTATTTTCACTAGTTAGGCTTAATGGAAAATAAAGAGTTCTTTAGTCTTTTTTCTGAGTTTAGATTTGAAGAGAAAATTGAAAAACCTTTGGAGCTTATTTCGCATAGCAATGTTATTAGTACGAATGCTTTGAATCCCGTTATTGCTAATGCTATGGAAAAGTCTAAGCTTGGGAAAGCTGGTTTTGTTAAGCATGATATTTTTAGTTCCCCAGCTTTAGTGGAGAAAGTTTGTTCTGATAATATTTTATCTCCCATATGTGATGTTTCTGATGATGCTTGTGCTCCTGATCCTTTTAAAATACCTACGAAGATTGTTGAGCGTGTTATGGATAACTGCTATTCAGGAGATGGAACTGTCCATCCGGGTGATCACTTACTTTTTATACATGAATTATGTGAGTTGTTCAGGTGTGCAGGTATTTCACCAAGTCAGGTCAAGAGGAAGCTATTCTCTTTATCATTGAAAGGCAGAGCTGAGGAGTGGTATCAACTGCTTCAAGATGGTCCATCTATTGCATGGGAGGAAATTGTGCCTCTCTTTTATTCCAAGTTTTACCCTCCAAGTGAAATTCATAAAGATTGTAATCAGATATATAACTTTTGGCCTCATGATGGAGAAAGCATTGCCCAAGCGTGGGGAAGATTGAAGTTACTAATGTACAAATTTCCTATTCATGATCTTCCCCGTAATATTGTTATTAATAATTTTTATGCAAGGCTTTCAGGATATTGCAAGGACTATCTAGATGCATGCTTTGATGGGTCTTTCACAAGCAAGGATGTCGACACCAAGTGGGGTCTGCTTGAGACAATTCAAAACAATATTGAAGGTTGGGATAGCGACAAAGGTAAAGGATCAGGTATGAATTACGAGTTTGATTGCATTAAGTCTTTCGTTGAAACTGCTAATTTTCAAGAGCTTAGTGCTAAATATGGTCTTGGTCCTCAAATTATGGTTGATTGCTTTGAAAGCCTTTGCTTCCCATATGAATGTTCCTAAAGGAAATGGGGACGTGTATCATGAACCTTTTAAGGACACTTGCATAGAAAGTGATATTGTTGTTGATGATTGCAATAAACATGCTCAAACTTCTAAAAGTCCTATTTCTTATAAGCATGTTAATTTTTGTGGAATACATAGACCTTGTGAACAGAGTCACAACAAGGAAGATTATTGCATCACCCACGGGAATGAAGAAACCAATACGTGGCTCAGGGATCTAGATGAGCTTGGTGAAAAGGTTTGTGAACTTTATCCTTTTCTTTATGAATTTTGCGGTAAAAAGGGTCACTTTAATTTTCAATGCCCAATTAATCAAGTGAGTACCGCAGATTTGTATTGTGATGATAAGATTACTTTCAATCAATATGATGAGCTTACTTTGTTTTTGAATTGTGAAGAGATATCTAGAAAGATTTCTTTGGTTGATATGAGAGATGTTGATATTAATAGCATCCTTCGTGGTTGTCGTCTCTATTGTGCTAAAGATTGCCTCACAAATACTTACTTACAAGATCTTATAAAACATTATGTTTTGCCAAGCTATGACAGGACTAATAGATGTTTTGATCTTATTAATAGAGAGGAGGAATCCTCCAAAGTTTCTTCTGTTGTTCCTATCAGCAAACCAGAATATATGGAGAAGATGCCCTTCAAGTCTCTCCCTCCCAAAGGAGAGAGTAAAAAGAGTATGAAGAAGAAGAAGATGATGAGTAAAAGGCGAGAGGACACGGTATCTTCCCCTAAGCGTTATGATCCTGCTATAGATTATGATAATTCTGATTGGGATGATGTTCCTATGCCTGTTACCTATGTTAGTGATCATGATTGGGAAAAGCACTCTACTTTTGATATTGAAAATCTTGTTGGTACCAATTCTAAGGTTAATAATTGTTGTACCATTAGTACTATCCATGTTCCTTCTTATGATGATATGTTTGATGAATATGCTTTGAGAAATAGCTGTTCTTTAGCTAGTTATGATTACAATATGCCTCCTATTTTTGATGATTATGGTGATGAGAATAATTATTTTGTTGAATTTGCTCCTACTACGATTGTTCATGTGGGGAGTATTAATTCTTTTATGCATGTGGCTCATGATAGGGAAGCTTTATGCGATAGTTATATTGTTAGTTCTATTCATGATGCTACTAAAATTTATTATGAGAGAGGGAAACATGGTTTGATGGATCTCAACAATATTGAGTTTCCCCTCTTTATGTTGCAATTCTTGAAGTTGTACTTGTTTTGCCTTCCTATGCTTTTTGCTTTGCGCTTTTATGACTTGTCTCTCTACAAGACTATTTTTCATAGGAAGTGGATCAGATTTAAATATCTTTCACATTTGCTTGTTGATGCTATCTATTGCTTTAAGTTCCTATATGGCGCCTTTGCCTCAAGCTCTTATATGGCGCCCACGTGAGCATCTTTGCAAATTACTGCGCCTAGCTCAAAGACGTTAAAGAAAAGCACTCTTGGGAGATAACCCATTGTTTGTTTTCAGTACTTTTTCTTTTATTTGAGTCTTGGAAGTTATTACTACTGTAATAACCGCTCCTTATCCTTTTTATTTCGTTGTTGTGCCAAGAGAAGCCTCTAATTTGAGTGAGGTCAGATTTGGGGATGTTGCTGTCCTAAAACAGTTTTCGGTGCTGCACCGTAAAAATTCGTGAAAATTCTCTGTATATCTTTTGGACCTGAGATTTCTTGTGCATATGCCCCAGGTTATATCCAAACTTTCATTAGTTGAACACTTTTTGATTTGAGCGATAGAAAACCCCTCAAAAATTCGACCTTTGTCAGCTGTTCTGTTTTGACAGATTTCTGCCAATATTTGTGTTTGCCGCTTTATCGCTTTCTTTTTTAGTTCTTTTGATCACAGAACTTTTGGGGAAGTTGCTACAGTAGTATATGCTTAATATATGGTGGTTTTAGGTTGAAACCTGAAGCAAAAAAAAAGAGGGGTTGATTATATGCTATGCTTACACTAATGTTGCTAATAGAATTGTGTTTAGTTTTGTATGAAGGAAGTTTTTAAGTGTAGGGATTGGAGAATGATGAGATGAGATGAAGGATGGACAAAAGCTCAAGCTTGGGGATTCCCATGCACCCCAAGAAATATCCAAGAAGTACAAGCGTCAAAGCTTAGGGATGCCCCCGAGGCACCCCCTTCTTCATCGGCAAAAATCAGGTCACCTTTCAAAATACTATATTTTTATTGCTTCATGCACTATGCGTTTTTCTTGGAGCGTCTTTACTTTTGCTTTCAGTTTTCTTTTGTTTTGTTTGCTGCAATAAATGGTTAGATCACATCATATTTATTTTGGAGGAGATGAACTCGCTTTTCATTTGCCAAGAACACTCTAGTTTTTACTCTTTTCGTTCAACGAGTGTTCTCTTTTTCTGCTACTGCGCTTAGCTTTTGTTTTTCGTCTTGATTTGTGTTCAGATCTTGGTATATCTTTTCATCAAGGTGTATTTTTGCCTCTGATCTTTATTAGTTTTCATCAAAAGAGGTGTTTACAAAAAATTTGAATGGTGTTGGAAAAGAGAAAAAGCTTTATGCAAAAAAGTGGTACAAGAAAGAGCTTGTGTAGACTGCGGCCTAGGCTATTGCATGTCATGCTTGATGTCTTTTTTATGGTATGCTTAGTGGTTTTGCTGTAGCATGACTTGTCTCAAATAACCTAGATTGCTTAATGAGCCTTTGAAAAAATCATGCGTTGTTTTAATTATTTGGAAGCATTATTTTGGTATTCTCCTTGATGCTTTATTTGGGTTGACTTGGCGCATGCTCACACATGTTAGACTCTTACAAAGTCGCCAATAGCCTCTATGATCATTTAGTTTTTGACTTTTGATGTCATCTTATGCTTCTTTTAATGTTGCTTTGTCGCTTTGCATGATTATGGCCATTATTGCTCTCTTAGTTGGTCGCTCCCAGTCTTTTGCTAGCCCTCGCCTTGTACTCAGTATGAGCTCTACTCATGCATCCAACTCCTAAAAACCAAGTTTTCCAAAGTGTCCACCATACATACCTATTAGCAATTTGCTACTCCAAGTAAATTTGACTTGCTTTTATCTACTCTTCAAATTAAACTCTTACCAGTGTTATGCGAAAATTGGTCAGTAAAGCTCTCACGAACCGGAAGGCACACTTTACTTTTTCTTGTTCTTAAAAATTTGACATTGTGGTCTCTTATGTTGAGTTGTTATGCTTGCAAGTTGTAAGTTGGATACTAGCCCAACCATGCCGTCATGGGGCAAGCTTTCAACATTGCACTTCTTATTTGAGTTGATATCGTGATCTTTTGTTTATGGATGCCCGCGGTGTGAAATGAATTGGGAATCTTGTGGGGATCATGGAGTTTGTATATGTGTTAGGGAAACGCATGGGCCTCCAATCTAAGCCATGCATAATTCATGGTGGAAATTTGCAGCATACCCATAGTGGACATTCGACGACGCATCTCAAAATAAAAAGCTAAACAAATGGTAAATAAAAGAGATGTCGAGGTGTTCATTGTCTGCTTGTCCTGTCATTTTGATGTGGGTTTGTTCCATGTCATCGGGCACGGAGGTACCCCGTTGGCGGTTCTCGATGATACATATATACTTACAATGACAAGAGCCTTGCTTGGGACTCTAAGTAAAGTAGCATGAGGTTTGGGTACTTGTATTCACGGGACACGAGGTTTTCAACTTATGATTTGTCAAGCATATGCATCATAATTGTTCTCGCATTAACTTTAACCATTCAAGATGCTTATGATGGGGGCAATGAGAGCTCAAAGCCGGTAAGTACCATAATTTTTGAAGGTTATAAAACTTGCAATCACTGCTTCCCTCCGCGAAGGGCCTTTCTTTTACTTTTATGTTGAGTCACCACCTTCTATCTTTATGCACCATTAAGAGAGCATAGTTGTCATTCTTAGTATAATGTGCATTGTCCCAAAGTTTTCATTGATTGATTCATATTGTTGGTTTCACTTGTTCTTAAATTATTTGTATCTAGTCGCCCTCTTAAACTTGAAGGTGTCTTATGCATTTATGTTTTGCTATTCCATGAGGGACAAGCTGAAAACCATTTGTATGTTTTTCCTTATGATTTGAACACACATTTGACTTTCATTGTTCCATTTTCATGATCTTTTGTTTGTGTTCATTTTCATGTTATAACATGGTTGCTAAGTTTCTATTATCAAGCTTATATCTTTCATGCCCATGTTTTAAATTCTTATGATCCCAGCTCACAAATGCTTACATATATGATCAAGATTGTGTAGGTGCATGTCACCTCAATTTTTTTTTGTTATCACTTACCTACTCGAGGATGAGCAGGAGTTAAGCTTGGGGATGCTGATACGTCTCAAACGTATCTATAATTTTTGATGCTCCATGCTTGTTTTTACACCATTTGCTTTGTGTTTCGTTACACTTCATGGTGTTTTTATGCGATTTCCGGAACTAACCTATTGACAAGATGCCACAGTGCCAGTTCCCTGTTTTCTGCTGTTTTTGTGTTTCAGAAATGCTACACAGGAAATATTCTCGGAATTGGACGAAACAAGTTCCAGAACTCCTATTTTTCCCGGACGAAGGACGTGGACCAAAAGAGAGCCGAAGGGGGGGCCAGGGGCCAGCCTCACACCAGGGCGGCACGGCCCAGCCCCTAGCCACACCCCCTATGTGGGAGGAGCCCCTGGTAACCCCCTGACAACACCCCTTCGCCTATATAAAGCCTCGGGACGGAAAACCCTAGGGGGGTCGGCAATTTTCTAGAAAGAGTTCCGTAGCTCCGCCGCCGCCGTCGACAAATTTCGGGGGACAGAAGTCTTTGTTCCGGCACCCTGCCGGGACGGGGAAGTGCCCCCGGAGCCATCTCCATCGGTCTCCATCGCCATCTCCGCCGTCTCCATCGACCTCACCGCCATCTCCATCAACCTTGCTGTCTCCTATGATGAGGAGGGAGTAGTTCATCCCCGGGGCTGAGGGCTCTACCGGTAGCTATGTGGTTCACCTCTCTCTCCCATGATGTGATCTCTATGTGATCGTGAGCTTTGTATCATGTTGAATAAGTAGATGCTACTCTTCATCATTATGTGTACTCTAGTGGTGTTATTGAAGTGTGATGCGTGGTGAATGACCAGCCCGTTGGGAACCCCAAGAGGAAGGTGTGATGAGTATAGCAGCCAGTTTTCCCTCAGTTAAGAAACCAAGGTTATGTCAATCAGGAGAAGAGCGGGCAATACGACTGTAGGTGATGCTTGCTAGTTTGCGACAGCTTCGGACAATTTATATATGGCGCCTCGTCCAAGCTTTGCTTGCTAGCTTCAACGCGGAACCTGCACACAACACAACCAAGTACTTTGCTCCCAACTTGCGATGAGGTTGTCAATCTCACCGGTTTGCTTGAAACAAAGGGTATGAGCGTATCGAGTGGAAAACAGTAAAAGTATGCGAGTAAAGTAAACAGTGCGAGTAAAGTAAACAGGTGATAGCAATATGATGGAAATAGGACCGGGGTCCACAGTTCACTAGTGGTGTCTCTCCATAAGATAAATAACACATGCTGGGTAAACAAATTACAGTTGGGCAATTGATAGAATAAAGATAAACGTGATATGTCAAGAAGATCACTATGCGATTTACTCTGGGCATTACAACAAAATACATAGACCGCCATCCAACTGCATCTATGACTAATAATCCACTTGTGGCGAATCAATCTGAGAACTCCACAAGTATTAAGTTGCGAACAACAGATAATTGCATTAAGCAAAGTGTGTAATGTAAACAAAGCATATGCCCTTAAGCATATGAATTTTGTTTTCTCCCTAGTATCAACAGCACATCTACAACCTTAGAGGTTTCTGTCACTCCCCCAGATTAAATAGAGGCATGAACCCACTATCAAGCATAAATACCCCCTCTTGGAGTCACTAGCAACTACTCGGCCAAGATAGCTACTAACAACTGAGAGCATGCAAGATCATAAACAACATAGAGATAACAAAAGATATATTTTAGTATAACAACTCAATCATAACACCAATATTCATCGGATCCCAACAAACCAAACATGTAGAATTACATAACGGTGATCTCAATCATGTAGGGCAGCTCATGAGATCTAAACATGAAGCACATGGTGGAGAAGACAACCATCTAGCTACTGCTATGGACCCATAGTCCAAGGTAGACTACTCACTCATCGCTCCGGAGGCAAGCATGGCGATGAAGAAGACCTCCGGTGGCGATTCCCCTCTCCGGCAGGGTGCCGGGAAGAGCTTCTGGACCCTCCCGATCTTCAGGTCGACGGCGGCGGCGGATCGCGATGTGTTCTGGAAAATTGATCGGGTACTTAGGTTTTTTCCATCGGGGGGGTCTTTATAGGCGAAGGGGCATCGTCAGAAGTGGACCGAGGGGCTCTCACACATAGGGGGCGCGGCCAGGCCCCTGGCCGCGCCGCCCTGGTGTGTGGGGCCCTCGTGGCCCCCCTCCAACTCCTCTTCGGATCTCTGGAAGCTTCCGGGAAAAATAAGACTTTAGGAACTTGTTTTGTCCAATTCTGAGAATATTTCCTGTGTATCACTTCTGAAACACAAAAACAGCAGAAAACAGGGAACTGGCACTGTGGCGACTTGTTAATAGGTTAGTTCCGGAAAATGCATAAAAGTGCCATGAAGCGTAACGAAACAGTAGGTAAATGGTGTAAAAATAAGCATGGAGCATCAAAAATTATAGATACGTTGGAGACGTATCAAGCATCCCCAAGCTTAACTCCTGCTCTTCCTCGAGTAGATAAGTGATAAAAAAAATTTGAGGTGACATGCACCTACACAATCTTGATCATATATGTAAGCATTTGTGAGCTAGGATCATAAGAACTTAAAACAGGGGCATGAAAATATAATCTTGACAATAGAAACTTAGCAACCATGTTATAAACATGCAAATGAACACAAACAAAAGATCATGAAAATGAAACAATGAAAGTCAAACGTGTGTTCAAATCATAAGGAAAAACATACAAATGGTTTTCAGCTTGTCCTTCATGGAGAGCAAAACAAATGCATAGGACACCTTCAAGTTTAAGAGGGCGACTAGATACAAATAATTTAAGAACAAGTGAAACCAACAATATGAATCAATCAATAAAAACTTTGGGACAATGCACATTATACTAAGAATGACAACTTTGCTCTCTTATGGTGCATAAAGAAAGAAGGTGGTGACTCAACATAAAAAGTAAAAGAAAGACCCTTCGCGGAGGGAAGCAGTGATTGCAAGTTTTATAGACCTTCAAAAATTATGTTACTTACCGGCTTTGAGCTCTCATTGCCCCCATCATAGGCATCTTGAATGGTTAGAGTTAATGCGAGAACAATTATGATGCATATGCTTGACAAATCATAAGTTGAAAACCTCGTGTCCCGTGAATACGAGTACCCAAACCTCATGCTACTCAACTTAGAGTCCCAAGCAAGGCTCTTGTCATTGTAAGTATATATGTATCATCGAAAACCGCCAACAGGGTACCTCCATGCCCGATGACATGGAACAAGCCCACATCAAAATGACAGGACAAGCAGACAATGAACACCTCGACATCTCTTTTATTTGCCATTTGTTTAGCTTTTTATTGTGAGATGCGTCGTCGAATGTCCACCATGGGTATGCTGCAAATTTCCACCATGAATTATGCATGGCTTAGATTGGCGGCCCGGGCGTTTCCCTAACACATATACAAACTCCATGATCCCCACAAGATTCCCAATTCATTTCACACCGCGGGCATCCATAAACAAAAGATCACGATATCAACTCAAATAAGAAGTGCAATGTTGAAAGCTTGCCCCATGACAGCATGGATGGGCTAGAATCCAACTTACGACTTGCAAGCATAGCAACTCAACATAAAAGACCACAATGTCAAATTTTTAAGAACAGGAAAAAGTAAAGTGTGCCTTCCGGTTCATGAGAGCTTTACTGACCAATTTTCGCATAACATTGGTAAGAGTTTAATTTGAAGAGAAGATAAAAGCAAGTCAAATTTACTTGGAATAGCAAATTGCTAGTAGGTATGTATGGTGGACACTTTGGTAAACTTTGGCTTTTAGGAGTTGGATGCACGAGTAGAGCTCATACTCAGTACAAGGCGAGGGCTAGCAAAAGACTGGGAGCGACCAACTAAGAAAGCAATAATGGCCATAATCATGCAAAGCGACAAAGCGACTTTAACAGAAGCATAAGATGGTATCAAAAGTCAAAAACTAAATGATCATGAAGGCTATTGGCGACTTTGTAAGAGTCTAACATGTGTGAGCATGCGCCAAGTCAACCCAAATAAAGCATCAAGGAGAAAACCAAAATAATGCTTCCAAACAATAAAAACAACGCATGATTTTTTCAAAGGCTCATTAAGCAATCTCAGTTATTTGAGACAAGTCATGCTACAGCAAAACCACTTAGCATATTATCAAAAAGATATCAAGCACGACATGAAAAATCCTAAGCCGCAGTCTACACAAGCTCCTTCTTGTACCACTATTTTGCATAAAGCTTTTTCTCTTTTCCAACACCATTTGAAATTTTTAAAGACACCTCTTTTGATGAAAACCAATAAAGATCAGAGGCAAAAATACACCTTGATGAAAAGATATGACAAGGTCTGAACGCAAATCAAGGCGAAAACGAAAACCAAAAGCAGTAGCAGAAATTTGTTGGGGTCCAACCATTTATTGCAGAAAACAAAACTAAACTAACTAAAACAACTGACGCTCCAAGAAAAACACATAGTGCATGAAGCAATAAAAATATACTGTCTTGAAAGGTGACCTGATTTTTGCCGATGAAGAAGAGGTGCCTCGGGGGCATCCCCAAGCTTTGACGCTTGTACTTCTTGGATATTTCTTGGGGCGATGCATGGGCATCCCCAAGCTTGAGCTTTTGTCCATTCTTCAACTCATCTCATCATTCTCCAATCCCTACACTTGAAAACTTCCTTCATACAAAACTAAACATAAATCTATTAGCAACATTAGTGTAAGCATAACATATAATCAACCTCTTTTTGCTTCAGGTTTCAACCCAAAACCACCACATATATAGCATATACTACTGTAGCAACTTCCCCAAAAGTTCTGTGATCAAAAGAACTCAAAAATAAAGCGATAAAGCGGCAAACACAAATATTGGCAGAAATCTGTCAAAACAGAACAGCTGATAAAGGTCGAATTTTTTAGGGGTTTTCTGTTGCTCAAATCAAAAAGTTTTCAACTAATTAAAGTTTGGATATAACCTGGGGAATATGCACAAGAAATTGCAGGTCCAAAAGATATACAGAGAATTTATACGAATTTTTACAGTGCAGCACCAAAAACAGTTTCAGGACAGCAACATCCCCAAATCTTTACCTCACTCAAATTAGAGGCTTCTCTTGGCACAACAATAAAATAAAAAGGATAAGGAGCGGTCATTACAGTAGTAATGACTTCCAAGACTCAAATAAAAGAAAAAGTACTGGAAATAAAACATTGGGTTATCTCCCAAGAGTGCTTTTCTTTAACGCCTTTGAGCTAGGCGCAGAAAATTGCGAATCAAGTAACATCAAGTGATGAAGCATCAATTACCTCATAATTTGCTCTAAGAATAGAGTCAAAAAGTAATTTATTTCTTTTCCTAGGGAAGTGTTCCATACCTTTCTTTAGTGGGAATTGGTATTTTATAGTGCCTTCCCTCATATCAATGATGGCACCTTGTGGAGCTCTCTCGGTGTGCCATTCGGAGTAATTTACCATCATGTTGTTAAGTAGCTTTGTTGCGGCGCCCAAGGTAAGGGACATAAAAGTGCCTCCAGCAGCTGAATCAAGTAGGTTCCCCGAAGAAAAATTCAGTCCTGCATAAAAAGTTTGGACAATCATCCAAGTAGTCAGTCCATGAGTGGGGCAATTCTTTATCATAGATTTCATTCTTTCCCAAGCTTGAGCAACATGTTCATTATCAAACTAACTAAACTTCATAATATTGCTACGCAGAGATATAATCTTAGCAGGAGGATAGTATCTACCAATAAAAGCATCCTTACACTTAGCCCATGAATCAATACTATTCTTAGTCAAAGACAGCAACCAATCTTTAGCTTTTCCTCTCAAAGAAAAAGGAAACAACTTGAGCTTAATAATATCACTTTCTACATCCTTATATTTCTGCATCTCACATAGCTCAACAAAATTGTTGAGATGAGCTGCAGCATCTTCAGTACTAGCACCAGAAAATTGCTCTTTCATAACAAGGTTCAACAAAGCAGGCTTAATCTCATAAAAGTTTGCAGCAGGAGCAGGTGGTGCAATAGGAGTGCAGATAAAATCACTATTGTTCGTGCTAGTAAAGTCACACAACTTGGTGTTTTCAGGATTAGCCATTTCAGCAAAACTAAAAGTAGATAAGTAAAACAACTACCAGGGATTCTAATTTTTTTTGGGTTTTTTTTATATAAAACGATGCAGGTAAAATAAATAAAGTAAAGCAAAACAATAACAAAGTAAAGGATGTGCGTGCGAAAATCTCCCCTTGCAGAGGTCTTCCACTCTTCCCCGGTAGCGGCGCCAGAAAATTAGCTTGATGCGTGGTGAATGACCAGCCCGTTGGGAACCCCAAGAGGAAGGTGTGATGAGTATAGCAGCTAGTTTTCCCTCAGTTAAGAAACTAAGGTTATGTCGATCAGGAGAAGAGCGCGCAATACGACTGTAGGTGATGCTTGCTAGTTTGCGACAGCTTCGGACAATTTATATATGGCGCCTCGTCCAAGCTTTGCTTGCTAGCTGCAACGCGGAACCTGCACACAACACAACCAAGTACTTTGCTCCCAACTTGCGATGAGGTTGTCAATCTCACCGGTTTGCTTGAAACAAAGGGTATGAGCGTATCGAGTGGAAAACAGTAAAAGTATGCGAGTAAAGTAAACAGTGCGAGTAAAGTAAACAGGTGATAGCAATATGATGGAAATAGGACCGGGGTCCACAGTTCACTAGTGGTGTCTCTCCATAAGATAAATAACACATGCTGGGTAAACAAATTACAGTTAGGCAATTGATAGAATAAAGATAAACGTGATATGTCGAGAAGATCACTATGCGATTTACTCTGGGCATTACAACAAAATACATAGATCGCCATCCAACTGCATCTATGACTAATAATCCACTTGTGGCGAATCAATCCGAGAACTCCACAAGTATTAAGTTGCGAACAACAGATAATTGCATTAAGCAAAGTGTGTAATGTAAACAAAGCATATGCCCTTGAGCATATGAATGTTGTTTTCTCCCTAGTAGCAACAGCACATCTACAACCTTAGAGGTTTCTGTCACTCCCCCAGATTAAATAGAGACATGAACCCACTATCGAGCATAAATACCCCCTCTTGGAGTCACTAGCAACTACTTGGCCAAGATAGCTACTAACAACGGAGAGCATACAAGATCATAAACAACATAGACATAACAAAAGATATATTTTAGTATAGCAACTCAATCATAACACCAATATTCATCGGATCCCAACAAACCAAACATGTAAAATTACATAACGGTGATCTCAATCATGTAGGGCAGCTCATGAGATCTAAACATGAAGCACATGGTGGAGAAGACAACCATCTAGCTACTGCTATGGACCCATAGTCCAAGGTAGACTACTCACTCATCGCTCCGGAAGCAAGCATGGCGATGAAGAAGACCTCCGGTGGTGATTCCCCTCTCCAGCAGGGTGCCGGGAAGAGCTTCTGGACCCTCCCGATCTTCGGGTCGACGGCGGCGGCGGATCGCGATGTGTTCTGGAAAATTGATCGGGTACTTAGGTTTTTTCCGTCGGGGGGTCTTTATAGGCGAAGGGGCATCGTCAGAAGTGGACCGAGGGGCTCTCACACATAGGGGGCGCGACCAGGGCCTAGGCCACGCCGCCCTGGTGTGTGGCCCCCTCGTGGCCCCCCTCCAACTCCTCTTCGGATCTCTGGAAGCTTCCGGGAAAAATAAGACTTCAGGAACTTGTTTCGTCCAATTCCGAGAATATTTCCTGTGTATCACTTCTGAAACACAAAAACAGCAGAAAACAGGGAACTGGCACTGTGGCGACTTGTTAATAGGTTAGTTCCGGAAAATGCATAAAAGTGCCACGAAGCATAACGAAACAGTAGTCAAATGGTGTAAAAACAAGCATAGAGCATCAAAAATTATAGATACGTTGCAGACGTATCAAAGTGATCTATTCCTCCTTTCATGGTGTAATGTTGACAGTGTGTGCACCGTGTTAGTACTTGGTCTAAGTTGCAATAATATTTATCTTGAGTTGTGATTTGATTTGGATATCTCTATGAGTGGTGTTTGTCAAGTACTTGATGAACTTTAAGGGGTGCTTCTGTAGCCACTACGCAATGATTAGTGTTATTCAATAGGAGAGTAATTCAGAGTAGCATGGTGAAGAGAAGTTATTTATTTGTTCAATTATGTTATATTTGTTGGGAGTGTGTCCACTAATGAAAGTATGATCCCTAGGCCTTGTTTCCAAGCTTTGCACACCGCTTACTTGCTGTTTTGTTACTTGTTTGCTTGCTGCCATTTTTATTCCAGATTGCATTTACTACTTATAATCATCTATACCACTTGTATTTCACTATCTCTTCGCCGAACTAGTGCACCTATACATCTAACAAGTGTATTGGGTGTGTTGGGGACACAAGAGACTTTCTGTATCGTAATTGTAGGGTTGTTTGAGAGGGATAGCTTTGACCTCTTCCTCCCTGAGTTCGATAAACCTTGGGTGATCCACTTAAGGGAAACTTGCTGCTGCTCTACAAACCTCTGCACTTGGAGGCCCAACACTGTCTATAAGAACAGAAGCGTGTGTAGACATCAGGATTATACTGAGGAATGGGTCAAAAGACCGAGCAGTTTGTCGACAGGGTGTTTGACATCCCTAGCAGACCTAGAACAGTATGGTGCCCTTGTAGTAAGTGTGCTAACGGAAAGTCATAGGACAAGGAAACTATGAGTACTCACCTGCTCAAGTTTGGGTTCACATCGTCCTACAAGACTTGGACTTTCCATGGAGAAAAGGCAAAGAAACATGCTAGGAAGGAGGTGCGACAGATTCAACCCAGGGGAGAATATGATACTAGGTTTGATCGGTGCTTAGAAAACTTGGCTAATGGTAATGTGCCTGAAAGCCCTCATGTAGAGGCGGAGACACCTCAGGATGCGGAGACAACTGAGGAGCCAGAGGAAAACACAAAGCTGTATTATGAGGCTCTGTTTGCTTCGCAGAAACCCCTGCATGAAAATACAGAGGTTACCCAACTAGATGCCATCGCTCACCTTATGGCCTTTAAGTGCCACAGGAACTTGTGCAGAGATGGGTTCGATGAACTTCTGGTCGTCATTGGCAGCATTCTGCCGAAAGGGCACCTCTTGCCGCAAAACTTCTACTATTCGACCAAATTGCTCAGTGACCTTAAGATGTCATGTCAGCAGATACACGCTTGTCCAAAGGGATGCATGCTATTCAGAGGGGAGCATGCTGACACAAATTATTGCATCAAATGCAAATCCTCTAGGTACTTTGAGGTTGACCCCAATGGTGATGGTCAGAAGTGGGAGACCACGATTGCCAAGAATATCCTCCGCTATCTTCCAGTTCTACCGAGGATCCAGCGGCTCTTCATGACTGAGGATACTGCCCAACAGATGAGGTGGGCCGTAGAAGGAAACAGATACACCGACAAGATGATACATCCGTCGGATGGTAGTGCATGGAAGAACTTTGTCACGAAATATCCGCTAAAAGCCGGTGACCCGAGGAGCGTAGCAGTTGCGATAACAACCAATGGGTTCAATCCATATGGCATGTCGGCTGCAGTATACAGTTGTTGGCCAGTGTTTGTTATTCCCATGAACATCCCCCCTGGTGTCTGCATGAGATCAGAGAACATGTTTGTGTCGATGATAATCCCAGGGCCGAAATACCCGGGTAAGAACATGAATGTGTACCTGGAACTGCTGGTGGATGACTTGCTTTGTGGCTGGGAAGGTCGCGGGATCCAAACATATGACGCATCAAAGAAGGAGTACTTCTATATGTATGTCTGGTACCACACATCCCTGCATGACCTGCCAGCACGTGCTTTGTTCTGCGGGTGGTGTACACATGGGAAGTGGCCTTGCCCAGTGTGCAGGCAGGCTGTGACTTTCTTCTGGCTAGACAAGGGAGGCAAGTATTGCTGTTTTGATGAAGCTCGACAGTTCCTTGAGCAGAGTCATGAATACAGGAGTGATGTAAAGAGTTTCAAGAAAGGTCATGTTGTGCATGACCCGAAGCCAATTATGAAGTCCGGAATGGAAATCAAGGCCGAGATAGATGCTCTTCAGCCTAGGCCTGATGGGAATGGTTTCTTGGGATATGGGAGACACACCAATGGACTCACAAGCCGTGCTTATGGAAGCTCCCTTACTTTGAGGATCTCGAGCTCCCGCATAACATTGATACAATGCACACCGAGAAGAATATCAGCGATGCCATTTGGAGCACCATGATGGACACTGAGAAGATGAAGGATAACATAAAGGCTCGAATTGATCAAGAGAATTGGTGCGATAGGTCAAATTTGAACATGCAGCCACCTCATGGTGCTAAAAAAACTTGGACTAAGCGACAAGCTCCGTTCTGCCTTACAAAGGCCCAAAGAAGAGAGGTATTCCAATGGATGAAGGACTCTTTGTTTTTCCCTGATGGGTTCGCAACCAACTGGATGAGGGGTGTGAACATGGAAACGTTGCGAGTACAAGGACTCAAGAGTCATGACTACCACATATGGCTTGAGCGGATAATGCCGGTGATGATTCGAGGCTATGTCCCTGAGCAGACTTGGCGAGTGCTGTCGAGGTTGAGCTTTTTCTTCCGCCAGATTTGTGCTAGGGAGTTAGACACTAAAGTGATTGAGAAGCTGGATAAAGAGGCACCCGTGTTGCTTTGCGATCTAGAAAAGATCTTTCCTCCAGGGTTCTTTAATCCGATGCAACATATGATCTTGCACCTCGCGGCCGAATGTTTAATGGGGGGGCCGAATTGGGCACGTTGGCAGTATCCGCCCGAGAGGGAAACACAAAAGCTTCGTCAAATGACAGGCAATAAATGCAAGATCGAAGCATCCATATCCGCGGCAGTCCTTAACGTGGAGGTGGCAAACTTCACCACTAAGCACTATGATCCCAACATTCCCACAAAGCACAACCCGGTCCTCCGTTACAATGCCTTCTCCGGCAGGCGCTTCTGGAGCAGCAGCTTAGTCAGCAGCAGCAGGTGACGCAGCAGGTGACACAGCAGATGGCTCAACAGCTGACCCAACAACAACAGATGATGAACTGGTTTATGAACCAGGCCGTTCTAGCTTCTCCACCGGGGAGTTTTCTTACTCCTCCTTTCGCCTTCTCGTGGGTAAGTGGTTAACTTAATATATTCATCTTATTTTCTCTTGTCTTAGGTCTAATCCACACATCAAATGCAGCAACAACAGATGAACATGACGAACATGCCGCTCATCCAGCCACCGCCACCGCCCGAGCAGAGCCCGACGACACCTCACACCGTCAACAATCCCAACATCATCCGGAACCTAACGCAGTTTTCATTTCCAGGTGAGTTCTCCTTCACTTGTGCCCAATGAGCTTCTAGGTTGTAGAATGCCATGACACTTGTGCCCAATTTAGCCATTCCATGCCACCATGTTTAATTCTATATCAATATGCAAATTTGTGGCCTATATGCTCATCAATATGAAAATATAGGCCTCCAAGGTTGTAGAATGTCATGACTTGTTAAGAATGCTAATACGTGTAGCCTATATGCTCATCACTTGTCAATATGCAAATTTGTAGAATGCCATCACTTGTCCCCAACGAGCTTCTAGGTTGTAGAATGCCATCACTTGTCAATTCTATGTCAATATGCCAATTTGTATCCTATATGCTCATCACTTGATAAGAATGCTAATACTTGTAGCCTATATGCTCATCACTTGTCAATATGCAAATTTGTAGAATGCCATCACTTGTCCCCAACGAGCTTCTAGGTTGTAGAATGCCATCACTTGTCAATTCTATGTCAATATGCCAATTTGTATCCTATATGCTCATCACTTGTTAAGAATGCTAATACTTGTTGAAAATGTAGGAGAAGGACCAAGCAATGGAGAAGAACAAGGTTGATGGCACTATGCACTTGTATCGACTCTATGTATGGAGTGTGCACGTGAACTTGTAATAAAATTGCATGTTTAACTTGTTATGTGGACTCTATATGAAAATTTGGACCTATTTGTGGTGTGTTTGATGTATTTGAAGTCAAATGCATGCATACATGCATGTATTTGGTATGTTTGAGGTTATATGCATGCATTTGGTGTATTCACGGTTATATATATGCATATATGTCTATATTCAATTTTGAAATGCAGGGATTAAAAGAAAACCTGGAAAACTGGGGGGGTTTTGCCGTATGTATGCACACGGCAAATGACCATTTGGTCACTTTGCCGTGTGCACACACACGGCAAAGACCCCACGTGGCGCTCACCTGTGCAATCGGGTGCCGGGTGGTGTGATGTGCCAGCTTCTTTGCCATGCGGTTTCCTAGACGACGCACGGCAAAGCCTCACGTTTGGCGCACGGCAAAGGACCCGCACGGCAGAGAGTCGACGCACGGCAGAGAATCAACGCACGGCAGAGCGGTAGGGCGCACGGCAACGGGCATGGCCACGGCAACGAGCTCCACGCACGGCAACGCACGCACGCACGACAAAGGAGCTCAACGCACGGCAAAGATATCGACGCACGGCAAAGGCCTTTGCCGTGCATATATGGCAGAGCGCACGGCAAAGTTTTCGTTGCCGTTCGTGACATTGCCGTGGGCACTTTGCCGAGCGTCGACGCACGGCAAAGGCGTTGCCGTGCGTTTCCTGCCCTTTGCCGTGCGAGCTCCACGCACGGCAAAGACTCTGTTTCCGGTAGTGATTGGCCTATTGGGTGTTTCCGGTAGTGATTGGCCGATTCACCTCTGTTTGCTGCAAGGATGGGTTGGATTGATATTAATGCGTGAAATCAAATAATGTCACATATGAATTCGCTTCACGTAGTTCATGCATTATTATTATTGTTTTTGAAACAAGCAAAAGATTTGACACTTTCATTAATTAAGGAGATTTTTAGAAGTAGCAAATTGCTAGGACAAACCTTAGGACTTTAAACAAGGTCCATTCTTCCGAATTACATCCCTCAAATATTTGGCCCTGGCAAAACACCATGCTCTCGCTTGCATGAGGCAAAGGCTGATGATGATGCTTGTGTGAGGGTCCTAGTTGACAGTGAAAGGGGGGAGAGATTGGTCGAGTGACAAACGGTATAAGATGACATTCTACACACCATTGAGTGAGGTGTGTTGCGGCAAACCGTTGCAATGGTACTCGATAAGTTGCATTAATTTCAGCGTGCTGGGACAAATATGCCACAGAATCACATTATTATGTTGCAGCCAGTTTTTCCTTGTTTATGGCATATGTTTTATCACAAGCTTGACAAATGTTGCACCAGCCTAAGTAGATCCAAAAGTGCACAGCCACAACTATTGTACTAGTCGCTGCCGCTTCTGTTGGTTAGTGTTACTGTACTTGTGCGAGTTTCGCGGGGCAAGCTGCTGCAAAACGAATTTACGATTAATATTAATATGCAAAAGAGGGCAAACTGGAAATAGTAGCAACATGACAAAAGGTGTGACAGAATATACCTGAAGAAGCGGGAAGTGTCCATCTGAACGAGCATTTTGCAAGCCAACCTGAGCTCTATCTAAGGCAAAGTAGAGCTGAAAACCATTAGATTCATGATAACCAACTAAGAACTATAGTCCAGATATACAAAATGGTGTCATAACCCAGTACCATCTGAACTCTGGGCCAAATTAGCAGACAGCTAGTAGCTGATTGATCATACTGATTTAAGTAAGATATCCTTATCTAATCGTCATCTCAAGCAATTTGAAAAACTTCAACACAAAGAAAAAGTCTAGCATGATTTAAGCCAATATTACTGCCCCCAGGTGAAGAAACTACCCGTAAAGATTATCTAATGCCTCCAGGTTCAAGTGGTGAGTGATCTAACATGTGCTACATACACGAGATGAGATTTGAGAACCATATAGAACTGCGCAAACTACATCCTATTGACCCAGAGATATACTAGTCGGGAATAGGACAGAAAAACATTCTTAAGTATAATATGATAAGAAGTACCGCCACGGTTACCTGATTCTCTATTCAGATATTTGTTGAGGGCACAGGGAATGTATGTGAGATCAGAACACCATGAGCTCTTCGTGTTAAACGGCACCGGCTCTGACACTTTCTTGGCCCTCATGTCAACAGTGAGCATCCATGCATCATGATCCCGACTATTGCTCTTAGACATGAGGCAAACAATGCCGTCACCACACACGGTGGGACAATATGTTTTCAGGGCTTTCAATGCAGCACCGTCAGCAGTACGAAGTTCATCTAGATGAACCACGCTGCCCTTGCGCCAATAGTCCCAAGATATCATCCTATACCAGGTAATGAGCCTCCAACCAACAAGTTCTTCTTCTACCTTCTCCTCGGTTGGATCAACCGCTTCGTAATCAAAGAATACATCCTTGGTCGAGGCATCAGGAATGCAGGTTTTGATTCTGTATATATCTTCCAACTCGACACACCTGATGATCAAACCATCTGTGCAGCAGGTGACGTCACGAATAGGCCGTGGCACGTACTCGTTGAAGTATTCCCGGTTCCTGGGAAGCAGCTTCGGCAACGGAACAAAATGCGCCGTGACGACACGCTCCTCGAGCACGTCGCAGAACAAGATACCCTTCCAGAGATCGACGAAGCCCAGCACTCCACCTTGCAAGGCGATCACCTTGTCGGGAGAAACTATTCTCCGTCTCCGTGCCAGCCAGGGAGGATCATCTGGGACCAGCCGCTCTTCGGACCAGGCGCCACGCTTGGATCTGTAGACATGAAGCATGTACTTCCCTGCATCCATTGCGAGAGCGGCCAGGACGAAGTCTTTGCCGTCGCCATCAGGCACGACGCCGACGAGGCATGGATCGATCCTCAATCTATCCATGTGCATGTCCATGTCGGGAAGATAATCAAGTGATGTCCCGTGCCGTCCGGCCCTGTAGAGGAAGTACTCCGGTGATCCATAAGCGGAGATGTCCAAGCTGAGGAGGGCGATGTTTCCCGCCGACCAAACGATCTTGGGTTCACTGTCGAAGGGGCTGGATGTTAGGTCGGGGCAGCGGACGTAGAAGTAGGAGAGGCGCGGGAGATCAGCGATAACGAAGGTCACCTTGATAGTTCCTGTTTCCTTGGTGAAGGCTTCCGCGGTCGTGTGGTTGTCGTCCCCGACCACCGACCCATGCCCACTGGCGTCCTTCTCGTCCTCGGCTAGGAACACATAGCCATGCGAGTCCAGGAGAACACAGGCGGGACGGCTGGGGAAGAAGCGGCGGCTAGATCCGGACATCGTCGTCGGGGGTGGATCGTCTGGGGATTAGGGTTCCTGAAGGAGCGGTTCAGAATCAGAACCCGAGGAACCCTCTGTTGATGAAGCCAAGAAGAACAAATTCAGATACGTCTAGTGTCAGGTGCAGATCACGAGTTGTCAAGCGACAAGGGTAGACGGTCCAGATTCTAGCATAACGCTTACCGAAGCGCCGAAGCGGGGCTCCGTTGCGGTCAAAACAGTCCCGAGTTTGGAAGTTGTGTGGAAACTATAGCTCGGTTTTTTCGAAAAATCAAAAATAATATGTTGAAGTTCTAAAAACTTCTGAAAAAAATTCCAGATATTGACAATGATATGATCTATAAACGTGCAAAAGTTGAATTCGAGATTCCTAATATTCTGGGCTGTACAAAAAATGATAAACTCTGACAGATTGTGAGATTTTGAAAATCTGCACTGTTCTATTGTAGATTTCAGAATTTGTCGTTTTTTGCACAGCTCAAACTATAAGGTATTCCGACTTGAAAATTTGCAAGATTGTAGATCACGACATTATCTACTTGTATATTTAATTTCAAATTTTTTAAAACTTCAAAATGGTATTTTCGTTTTTTTCAAAAAACGAGCTACATATAGCTCGAGCTACATTTATGATTTTCGGGTATCTTTGCAGGATTGAAGTCGGCGGCGAACTCACCAAGAGGATGTGCATGTGACTCCTTAGTCAAATACTACAAGCTCTCGGTTCTACTCGCCGTTACTGCTAAGGCACGCAACTCTAATCAAGTTTGGTTTCAGCAGGTGAAAGCTAAATGGTCTAGATCCGCACCTTGGCACTTAACTTATGTGGATGCAGGAGAGTCCCGTTGTTTCCCTAAGAAAAATATATTTATTTAGATATATGATATCTGAAACGACTCTTTATCCTAAATGACACCCGTGGCTATCATAAAATCGAGCGTGCCCACGGGTGACCGTGTGAGCTAGCACGGGATAGCAATACAACCAATGAAAAAAATAACCATATAAAAAGATGATATGGATAGAGGTAAAACAAGTATACGAATAAAAGCCTAGGTTTGAGCTGGTCGATGTGGGTCTGGCCGATGGTGGCAGCAGGGTGGACCATATTTGAAGTCAAGTGGCGTTAGTGGTTGGTGAGCGTTTACATATATTCTTCCCCGATGATCCTCTTCTTCCACTCCCGTCATCTTCTCCCTATCCGGGGTCATTGTGCCCATCGTAAACTAAAATACGATATCAATACTGCAATGCAACCAACAAAAAAATAACCACATATAGAAATTATAAATATCAGGTAAAAATATATATACAAATATAGGTAGAAAAGTTCATCGAGCAAAAAAGATTTAGGCCTAGTTTGGCAACGAAGTATTTCTCATACTAAAGTATTCCAAAACTGAAGTATTTTGATGCATGGGCAAAGAATACCGTAGTATTTCTCAGTTTTAGCAAAAACTGCAAGGCGTTTGGGAACATGCTATTTTGCCATCCCTTTTGACCGATTGTTACGTTGCATGTATCATGTATGATTCTTTTGACCGATAGGTGTGTGCATGCACTAGTAGAAAACGGGCCTTAGGCCTGGACCCTTTAGTCCCGGCCTCCATCTGGGCCGGGACTAAAGGCCCGGCCACGTCGACCCTAATTCGCCAGCCGCCCGGGAGGCTTTAGTCCCGGTTTGAGACACAAACCGGGACTAAAGGGCTATGCGCTGGGCGGCCCGCATGTGCGCCCCCTTTAGTCCCGGTTTGTGTCTCAAACCGGGACTAAAGTCCTCTGCCTATATATATGGCAGCCCCTGCAGCCCCTCTCTCCCCTCTTGCATTTTTTTGGATGAAAGTGTGTGAGTGTGTGCTAGCTCTCCTTTTTGCTTGGATGCACTAGAGGTGTTTGTTGAAATGTGTGTTAGAGCGATGCCGCTTCAGTTCACCGAACACAACTACGATATGAGGTGCCCGAGCCACGCTTAAGCCTCTTCCTCTTTATTTCCACTTATTCTAAAAGGTTAGCAACTATATTTCCTCGTTTAGACCGTGCGGTACTAATTTATAGGATCGTGATTGTGTTTGATATACTGTTGCATAACGCAGATGAGCCATCCATGGATGTACGGTGATCGACGCACCGCCGCTTACAGAGAAGGCGTGCATTCTTTTCGAGATGCGGCCGATGCGAACAAGCATGGTGGTGGCTATATGTTTTGTCCATGTGTTGAATGTCGGAATGAGAAGGATTACACTTCCTCAAGAGTCATTCAGAGCCACCTGCTTCGGTCCGGTTTTATGTCGGGCTATAATGTTTGGACCAAGCACGGAGAAAGAGGGGTTATGATGGAAGACGACGATGAAGAAGAAGAGAACGATGATGACAACTACCGATCTATGTTCCCTGAGTATGCTGATACCACAATGGAAGACAATGAAGAAGAAGATCAGGGTGCAGAACGGGAACCAGATGAGCCCGCTGATGATCTTGGCCGGGTCATTTCTGAAGCACGGCGAGGCTGCGACACAGAAAAGGAGAGGTTGCAGTTCGAGCAGATGTTACAGGACCACAACAAATTGTTGTACCCAACTTGTGAAGATGGCCAGAAGAAGCTGGGTAGCACACTGGAATTGCTGAAGTGGAAGGCAGAGACCGGTGTGACTGACTCGTCATTCAAAAAGTTGCTGGTACTGATGAAGAAGATGCTTCCAAGAAAGAACGAATTGCCCGCCAGCACGTACGAAGCAAAGAAGCTTGTCTGCCCTCTAGGATTAGACGTACAGAAGATACATGCATGCCCTAATGACTGCATCCTCTACCGCGGTGAGAAGTATGAGAATATGGATAAATGCCCGGTATGCACTGCATTGCGGTATAAGATCAGAAAAGATGACCCTGGTGAGATTGAGGGCGAGCCACCCAGGAAGAGGGTTCCTGCCAAGGTGATGTGGTATGCTCCTATAATACCACGGTTGAAACGTCTGTTCAGAAATAAAGATCATGCGAAGTTGTTGCGATGGCATATGGAAGATCGTATGAAAGACGATAAGTTGAGGCACCCCGCTGATGGTCGGCAGTGGAGAAAAATTGAGAGAGAGTTCCCGAGATTTGCAGGTGACGCAAGGAACTTATGGTTTGGTCTGAGTACAGATGGCATGAATCCTTTTGGGGAGCAGAGTTGCAGTCACAGCACCTGGCCCGTTACTCTATGTATCTACAACCTTCCTCCTTGGTTGTGCATGAAGCGGAAGTTCATTATGATGCCAGTGCTTATCCAAGGTCCAAAGCAACCCGGCAACGACATTGATGTGTACCTAAGGCCATTAGTTGATGAACTTTTACAGCTGTGGGCCGAACCAGGTGTACGTGTGTGGGACGAGCACAAACAAGAGGAATTTGACCTTCGAGCGTTGCTTTTCATAACCATCAATGATTGGCCTGCTCTTAGTAACATTTCAGGACAGTCAAACAAGGGATACAATGCATGCACGCACTGTTTAGATCAGACAGAAAGTATATATCTGGACAAATGTAGGAAGAATGTGTACCCGTACAATCGTCGTTTTCTTCCGCCCAAGCATCCCTTAAAGAAAAAAGGCAAGCATTTCAATGGCAAGGCAGAACCCCGGGGGAAGCCTATCATCCGTACTGGTGCTGAAGTATTTGATATGGTCAAAGATTTAAAATTAATCTTTGGAAAGGGTCCTGGCAGCCAACCTGTTCCTAACGGCCCTGATAAGCGCGTACCCATGTGGAAGAAGAAATCTATATTTTGGGAGCTACCCTATTGGGAAGTCCATGAGGTCCGCTCCGCAATCGACGTGATGCACCTGACGAAGAATCTCTGCGTGAATATTCTAGGCTTCCTAGGCTTGTATGGGAAGTTAAAAGATACACCGGAAGCACGGGAGGACCAGGAACGTCATAAAGGAAGAGATGGCATGCATCCAGGGCAGTTTCAAGGGCGTGCCAGCTACGCTCTTACTAAGGAAGAGAAGGAAATCTTCTTTGAAGTCCTTTTCAGTATCAAGGTCCCGACTGGCTTCTCGTCGAATATAAAGGGAATCGTAAATATGAAAGACAAAAAATTCCAAAACCTAAAGTCTCATGACTGTCACGTGCTTATGACGCAATTGCTTCCGGTTGCATTGAGGGGAATTCTACCGGAAAATGTTCGCCTGGCAATTGTGAAGGTATGTGCATTCCTGAATGCAATTTCTCAGAAGGTAATCGATCGAGAAAGTCTATCAGGGTTACAGATTGATGTGGTCCAATGTCTGGTCAGCTTTGAGTTGTTGTTCCCGCCATCCTTCTTCAATATAATGACACACCTCCTAGTTCACCTAGTCGAAGAGATTAGAATTCTCGGTCCTGTGTTTCTACACAATATGTTCCCCTTCGAGAGGTTCATGGGAGTCTTAAAGAAATATGTTCGTAACCGTGCTAGGCCAGAAGGAAGCATCTCCAAGGGCTATGGAACAGAGGAGGTCATTGAGTTTTGTGTGGACTTTCTTCCTGACCTTAAGCCGATTGGTGTTCCTGAATCTCGGTATGAGGGTAGGCTGACAGGAAAAGGCACACTAGGAAGGAAAGCAAAAGTATGTATGGACGGGCATTCTTTCTCGCAAGCACACTACACAGTTCTACACAATTCCACCGTGGTGGCTCCGTATATCGTGAGACACAAGAATATTCTACGCTCCAAAAACCCGGGGAAGGCTGACTCTTGGATTAAAGGGGAACACGAGAAGACTTTTGGTAGTTGGTTGCAGATACATCTCATGAATGACGACACCATTGGAGATCAGCTGTACTGTTTGGCCAGGCCACCATCTTCGACTATATGTACTTTCCAAGGGTATGAGATAAATGGGAATACATTTTACACGGTTGCCCAAGATAAAAAGAGCACCAACCAAAACAGTGGTGTCCGCTTTGATGCAACAGACGAGAATGGGCACTGTTTGGAAACATATTACGGGTACATAGAGGAGATATGGGAACTTGACTATGGACCTACTTTTAAGATCCCTTTGTTTCGGTGCAAATGGGTGAAGCTGACAGGTGGCGGGGTATTTGTAGACCAAAAGTACGGCATGACAACAGTGGATCTCAACAATCTTGCATACATGGACGAACCATTCGTCCTAGCCAACGATGTCGCTCAGGTTTTCTATGTGAAGGACATGTCTACAAAAACGAGAAAAAGAAATCAGCAAAAGAAGACATCGTCCGATGAGCCAAAGCGCCACATAGTTCTTTCAGGGAAAATAAACATCGTGGGAGTAGATGACAAGACAGACATGTCAATAGATTATAATAAGTTTCATGAAATTCCGCCCTTCAAAGTGAAGACTGACCCAAGCATCCTACTGAATGATGAAGATTCTCCATGGCTACGACCTAGAAGAAAACAGAAATAATAGTTAGGATTGTTGGTGCAATAATGTAATAATGTATTAAATCTTGTATGTAATGCATGATGAAGATTCTCACTAGATTATCTATTCAATTTCAAACACTTTTCATTTTTATAGTTTTGTCAAATTCTCAAATATGCAAAAAGAATATTAATAAACATAGTTTTTAATTGAAAATAGCAAAATAGTTAATACTTAGGATAGTTAAAATAATTAATTTGTAAAATAGAAAATAGTTTTGAATTATCTATTCAATTTCAAACACTTTTCATTTTTATAGTTTTGTCAAATTCTCAAATATGCAAAAAGAATATTAATAAACATAGTTTTTAATTGAAAATAGCAAAATAGTTAATACTTAGGATAGTTAAAATAATTAATTTGTAAAATAGAAAATAGTTTTGAATTATCTATTCAATTTCAAACACTTTTCATTTTTATAGTTTTGTCAAATTCTCAAATATGCAAAAAGAATATTAATAAACATAGTTTTTAATTGAAAATAGCAAAATAGTTAATACTTAGGATAGTTAAAATAATTAATTTGTAAAATAGAAAATAGTTTTGAATTATCTATTCAATTTCAAACACTTTTCATTTTTATAGTTTTGTTAAATTCTCAAATATGCAAACAGATAACTATTTATAAATCAAATAAAAGAAAAAACAGAAAATAGGCCTTTAGTCCCGGCCCGTGCCACAGACCGGGACTAAAGGCCCTGGCTGCTGAATTCCCCACCCGAGGCCTTTAGTCCCGGGCGGTGGTTCAAACCGGGACTAAAGGCCCCCCTTTAGTCCCGGCCTGAGGCACCGCCCGGGACTAAAGGTCCCGGGGTATAAAAGCTTCTCCTTCTTCCCCCGACCGCCCAACACTTTGCAGTTTCGGTTTCGCGCGCGAGGAGAACGCATACAGACGCCGCCAGGCTGCCGCCGACGACCGCACCCGCCGCCCGCCGCGCCGTGCCTGCAGCACCGCGCCGCCGCCCGCCCCCGGCCTGCAGCACCGCGCCGCCGCCCGCCCCCGGCCTGCTGCCCGCGCCGCCGCCCGCCCACGGCTGCCCGCCTCCGGCTCGTGCTGCGCCCGCGCCGCCGCCCGCCCCCGGCCAACTCCGACCCACCGTACCGAGCGCCACCGCCCGCCCCCGGCCGGCCGCCCCTGCAAATTAAGAAGGTGGAAAAAAGTTATATTTTTGTTAATTTTTGTTAGCAATAGAATTGTTAGAAAATAATTGTTAGAAATAGAATTGTTAGAAAATAATTGTTAGAAAATAATTGTTAGAAATAGAATTGTTAGAAAATAATTGTTAGTAATAGAATTGTTAGAAAATAATTGTTAGAAATAGAATTGTTAGAAAATAATTGTTAGTAATAGAATTGTTAGCAAATAATTGTTAGAAAATAATTGTTAGAAAATAATTGTTAGAAAATAATTGTTAGTAATAGAATTGTTAGCAAATAATTGTTAGAAAATAATTGTTAGAAAATAATTGTTAGAAATAGAATTGTTAGAAATAGAATTGTTAGAAAATAATTGTTAGAAATAGAATTGTTAGAAATAGAATTGTTAGAAAATAATTGTTAGAAAATAATTGTTAGAAATAGAATTGTTAGAAAATAATTGTTAGCAAAAGAATTGTTAGCAAAATAATTGTTAGAAAATATGTTGTTAGAAAATATTTGTTAGAAAATAATTGTTAGCAAAAGAATTGTTAGAAAATAATTGTTAGCAATAGAATTGTTAGCAAATAGGTTAGCAAAATAATTTAGAATTAGGTTAGTTTATTTGGTTATTTATAATTGTTAGGTTATTTTACTTTTAAAATTGTTAGGTTATTTTAGTTTTAGAATTAGGAGTATTTAGAGTTAGAAGTATTTTTTTAGTTAGAAGTATTTGCTAGCTAGCTAGTTAGTTTATTAGTTTATTAGTAATTTTGTTAGGTTATTTTTGTCGGTATTGTTCCATATAGCGTCTATAATTGAAATATAAATATCGGTATTTTGCAGAAACTATGGATCCACATAGCAGGAACCTCGAAGAGGAAGAACTTATCGAAGATATAATCAAAGACGCCCCCGATGTTGAACCAGCTGAATCTCCGTCGTCGTATCTGAATCCCTCTAGAGATGGAATGGAGGTCGACCGACACGAAGATGAAGCCGACGGGGCAGGCGATAGCTCCGATGACGGAGATGATAGCTCCGCTGATGGAGAAGCCGGTGGAGAAATAATAAAGTCCGGCGAGGTATACATATGAAGTTCGACAATCACTTGTAATATGTGAATAATATTGGAGATAGCTCTATATTGTATACATATACATTCATTTGACGAATGTTTCTCCCTCTTAGGCCTCCACATCGAGCAAAGCTACGAAACGAGGCCCGACTAAAAAGTTGGACGCACGGACGCATTACACCTTTGAGGTGATATTGCCTACGGGCGAACCAAAGCTTCCTAAGAATGCTGCTGACACATTCAAGAAGCAATGCGGAGTTCTCGTTAGGGATCACGTCCCGATCAGCGTTCGGGAGTGGAACAAGCGCAAAGGGGCAGCCGATAGTGACTATGTCGCCGAAAGGTACAAAGATAATCTTTGGAATGATATCATGTCACATTTCAACCTGCCAGAATGTGAGAATGAAGACGCCGCAAAAAAACTGAGGGCCAAAGTCAAGCAGTGGACTCTAAAGAAGATGGCCGAACTGTTCCGTAGCTGGAAGAAGAAGCTATGGAAAGACTATCTGAAGACAAAGAAAGTGCCAGTATTCGAGGGGTACCTAGCCAAGCAGGCGAATCACTGGAAGACATTTTAGGAGTACAAGCAGTCAGAAGATGCCAAGGCATTATCAGAAAAGAACAAGAAAAATGCCGACAAGAAGAAATATCACCACACGCTGGGGCCAGGGGGCTATGAGACTGCCATCCCAAAGTGGGATAAGAAAGAGCAAGATCTGCTAGCTAAAGGCATCGTACCTGAACCCATCCGTGATGAGTGGGAAATGAGAGCAAGGAATTGGTTCCTTGCGCATGGTGGTTCGTACGACGAAGAAACAGGGGACCTCATCTGCAGTGGCGGTCTTAGGATACCCAGGGAGAATTGGAAAAAGATAGTGAAAGAAATTAAAGAGGGAAAAAGACAGTTCACTGCAGATAGAGAGAAAGATTTGCTCACACTGGTCCTCGGCAATGACGAACATGGAGGACGAACGCGAGGCTTCGGTCCTTCTTACCCGTGGTGGCTTGGGTTTGCCAGAGACCAAGACACTTACAGAAGCCGGGCGAGAGCAAAGAAGCGACAGCAGGATGAGGAGAATGACAAGTTCAACCAGTTGCTTGCCAGGCTTAACGAGCAACAGAAGCAGATCGACGAGCTTAGAGGAGTAGCGTGCCAGGAAGATCCTGGACTCGATATTATCGGCGCCCCATCTAAGCGGAAAAGCAGCGTGGCTGAATCTGAGGCCCCGCCCGACGATGCACGAAGAATGATAGAGGGCGGTCCCGGCTACCCCGTGGATGGAATCAAGGAGTCAACATCATGTGAACTCCATCAGAAATTCAAGAACATATCCATGAAGGTGGCCGTCGGACAAGCTTTACCTTCTGGCCCTGATGCACGCTGGCATGGCCGTGAGATTCCAGCTGGCTTTGCTAAAGTCGGGGTGGATGAAATCATGGCGGGGTTTCATGATATGGAGCTCGACATGGCTGGACCCGAAGATGAGAGGACACTCGGAGAAGTACTGGGTGGAGTCATCCTATGGGACAAGAACTACATCAAGCTTCCAGGCTCGGCCCCAAGGACAACACCGCCTCCGAGTCGTCGCAGGTCACCTACACCTCCATCACCTCCAAGCCCTCCACATGACGACGGCCACCACAACACGAGTCCATCTCGATCACCGCCGCCGGACTTGGGTCGGCCGTCTCCGCCGCCGCCCGCTAAGGATACTAAGCGGAAGCGTGCCAGCAAGAACGCTCCGTCCATGAGTTCTAAGCGACGGAGCTCCCCAAAGCGCAAACTGTCGCCCCTCCCAAAGGTACCTCATGCTAATCTTCCTATCAGACCTTATGATCGTACCGACGAGGAAAACGCTAGGATAGCAAAGGAACATTATGATGCGCAGATGAAAAAGAAGGAACCCGAGCCCCGCCCGGAATACACCGAGAAGCAAATAGCATATGCAAAATACTTCACGACCCTTCCATCACAGTATGAGTTACACCATAAGCCTGACGACTATACACGTACATTGCAGAAGGAAGGGAAAAAGAGCAGGTCACGTGCAAGTGCAAGTGCAAGTGGGAGCAAATCAAGTTCAACTACAAGCAAAATAAGACCAGACGTTCCTCAGCTTGGACAACAGGCCAAACAGTCGATCCCACCCCTCAGGGTGTTACCCGAGAATGTTCCCTCTCTGGTGCAGGGGCAAGATTTGGGATTAGCAAAGAAGTGGGCGGATGAATGGGGTATCCCGGTTGAAGTCATTCTGGCTTCCCAAGACGACGTGGTACCCAAGGCTGTGGTAGCCCCTAAGCCACAGTTTGTCATGGGAGCGCCTTTGGTCAGCAAAGATAAGTTTGATGATCTCCCAACAAATATGCGTTACTTGCATACATGGTACTTAAGTGAATCAAATAAAGGGAGAACGATGATCGTGGCGCTTGTCCCACGGGAGTACTACGGCCGTCCCGAAGACATCCATATCGACTTTGATGAACTCTTCCAGATGTACAATGCTGACGCCCTCGACAAATCGCTTATGAGTTGCTATTGTCTGTAAGTTTTTCAATTCGTTGTCTACATATAACTTGTTCAGTTATTTCAATTCATTGTCTACATATAACTTGTTTAGTTATTTCAATTCATTTTCTACATATAACTTGTTCCGTTCTGACTTGTACTCTATTATGCAGAATGAAGATTCTGGAATGTAAAAGTAGGAACATCCACAATATTGGGTTTATTGACCCAGATAAAATACATATAGCGACGCTAACTGATAACCCCAAGGAGACGGAGGAAAACCTTCTAAGGTTTCTAACAGATCAAAATTTCTGTGACCACATATTGTTTCCATACAACTTCAGGTGAGGGTCTTACTGTGTTGTGTCCATTCACTTATGAGTGTAATTGATAAGTTACTGACACATATATATATACATGTGCAGCTACCACTGGATTCTGTTGGACATTCAAATTGATAAGGGAAGAGTTGATGCCTTCGACCCATTATCGAGACCCTTGGAACAGTTCCAAAGCATGCAGGACATGCTCCAAGGGTAATTTCAATCATTCTTGTGCTCTATCGGTCTCTTTCGATGATTTTCTGATATATCAATTAATGAAAAACTTAGCAAATCATTTTCCTTGTCGGGCAGGGTTTGGAAGCGGTTCAAGTGCGTGACTCCCGGTATCCGGCATGAGAAGCTGACCTTTAGAGCGGCTCAGGTAAGTAGTAGTATGATATACTTCTATTTTCAATACATTTGTAATGCTAGATTATTATTTTGATTATATATATTCTATTCTCGTAAAGTGCGACCAGCAGCCACGGGGGACGCATCTATGTGGATACTATGTTTGCGAGACCATTCGCACGTTTACCTCTGAGCACAAGGATTACAGATACGATGTAAGCAATAAACATTCACACCTCTATTTTTACTCGTCATTCTTTGTTATCATGATTGATATTCATATTCATCTCCTCTTCTTATATAGTACACGGCCATGCGGGAGAAGTACCTACCAGAGCAACGCGCGATTGCTGTTGCAGAGGAGCTAGCGGCCTTTCTGAGGATAGAAGCTATAGACGACAAAGGACGATTTAGTGTAGCTAGGGGCCATTACTGATGTTGGTCCATGTAATCGAATAGACGGGCTCTTGTCCCGATAATTCTGATCTCCATATAATTGTATATATATGCTCGCTTGTAAGATAAGTTAATCTTATATATATGCATAAACATGTATATTTAGAATTATACGAAAACTAATTCTCGAACACCAAACAAGGCACCACGTTAATCCCCCGAACACCTAAACCCTAAAACCCTAAAACGCTAAAATAAACAAAATCTGCAGAAAGTCTTTAGTCCCGGTCTGTGTTATGACCCGGGACTAAAGGTCCTGCCCCTGAGGGCTCTCCCGGCGCCCACGTGGAGCTCCTTTGGTCCCGGCTCGTAACAGGCCCGGGACTAAAGGTTAGGCCTTTAGTCCCGCCTGTTTGGTCCCGGTTGGGGAACCGGGACTAAAGCCCCTTACGGGCCGGGACTATAGGCTCTGTCCCCACTAGTGATGGCTGTTGCATGCATGGTTGTTGCGTGAGCTGCTCATCGTTGAATGCTTCAGCTCCAACTAATAACACATCTATATATAAATCATGCTTTACCTCATCCTATCTGCACTATCGCTCCAAGTCCTGTGTAACGCCGTCGTCGTAGTATTTCGTCACTCGCTCGTGTCCGTGCGCTGCGTCGCTGGCGGGAAGGTACATTCCTTGCCCGACTCCTTTTGCGATCATGTATCGATCATGCCATGTTGCAACTAGCTAGGTATATGTATTTGCATATTTTTGTTAAATTTTGGATGTTTTATATTGGATCAGTCCGGTTAGTGCTTAATACACGATAGCACATTTTGCGCTGTAAATCCCCAATCAACTACTTAGACATGTTGGGAAAATTTTACACGACAGGTTAGTGTGTTCTATTACCAAGCAATTATTTTCAATAATGTGGGGAGACTTTCTGATGTGCAAACAAAGAGATGATGATGAATTGGCCATCATCGAAGCTTTATATGCTAGTGAAAAAAGCTCAGTCAACCGCACACGTATTCATACTTCCATACTTACGGGCGATCTGTACGTGAAAGAAGTTCTAGAGGGTCATGAGTTGAGATATAAACAAGATTTTTGGATGGAAAAACATATCTTTCATAGTTTGGTGGAGTGCCTTCGAGACAGATGCCGTCTAAGAGATACAGATTATGTCTCTGTAGAAGAGCAGGTTGCCATATTTCTATATGCTGTTTCTAAGAATGCAAGCAATCGCACACTTCAAGGGAGATTTCAGCATAGCGGTGAGACCATAAGCCGCTATTTCCATATTGTGCTGAACGCACTCATGATATTGTCAGCAAGTACAATACGGTTGCATCCAATTAATGTTCCTTTCAAAGTTGCAAGCAACCCCAAATCCATGCCATATTTTAAGGTATTATTTGTCTTGTAGCCCTTTTAATGTTAGTAGTTAAATATAAATGTACCTAACATAAATTTCTCATCATATGATTTTTCTTTCTCCAAGATTGCATTGGAGCAATAGATGGGACACATATTCCAATTAGCATATCTCCAAATGAGCAAGATCCTTACCGTAATAGAAAATGAACATTGTCACAAAATGTCATGGTTGCATGTGATTTTGAAAATCATTTTGTTCATGTCAGCGCCGGATGGGAAGGATCGGCTTCTGATGCTCGAGTGCTGCAAGATGCACTTCAAAACAATTTCTATGTTCCTGAAGGAAAATTTTATTTGGTGGATGTTGGTTATGCAAACACACCTAATTTCATCGCACCTTATCGCAATGTGAGGTACCATTTGCAAGAGCAAGGAAGAAGCGGTCAGCGGCCACAAAATCCTCAAGAGCTATTCAATTTGAGGCATGCACAACTTTGGAATCATATTGAGCGTATCATTGGTACTCTCACAAAGCGTTTTCCAATACTCAAGTGTGCTACACAATACCCCATCGACTCACAAGCAGAAATTGCAATAACATGTGTTCTTCATAATTTTATTTGCAATAATGAGGGTGGTGAACATTGGCTCGATCAAGTGGAATCAGATATTGATCCAACCAAAATAATTGACGTCCCTAGTGGAGATCAGCAGTATACCAACGATGTACATTCTCTCAATGTGCGGCGAGCACTCGGTAACACAAAAAGAGAAGAAATAGCTAATGCAATGTGGGAAGACTACCAAGACTATCTTAGACGGAACACAAGAAATTCTGCATGATTTTCATTTGTTTTCATATTGTTTTCTATAGAATTCTTCTATTTTCCATAATATTTTTGTAATTCAGAAGTAGCATGAATAAAATAAATATTACTATTTTGGAGTACAAAATAGTGCGTTGTACAGAAGCAAATTTTATAATACTAGCAAAAGTGTGTAGCTATTTTAACAAGGACATACGGGATTGGAAGGATGTAAAAATCAAACAGTACCATTATTGAAAAAGAACTTCCCTAATTCATACTTAGATAACCTTCAGACCTGCGGGTGCACCACTTCTTTAATAATCACATCAAGAACATCAGCATCCACTTCCATGAACGTTTGGCGGTTAAGCATATCAGCTTTGAGATGGTTGATCATCTTATATTGGTCACTTGGTTCGAGTCCCAATGTTTTCAGTTTTTAAATGCAGTTGGGCATGCTATAGGGGTCATTTTTGGGATCATTCTTTTCCATTTGCGCCATCTTGATATCTTTGTAGCTATCAATTTGCTTCGTCTTCATTTCTTTATAAGTCTTTAGTTCTTCTTCCCTCATAGAAACAAGGTTCTCCAGCGCAACATCCTTGCCTTTTTTAGCCTTCATTTTCTCACTTCCTCCATCAGATCCTTTTGAATTTCGGAGCCTCTTCTTTCGAGGCGACTCCACACATGTCTGATCTTCTACACCTGAATGCTGATGTACATTACTTCCTTGATGTTACAAAAGCGATAGGCAATAACGAAGAACGAAAAGGAAATCACAGCACGGAGACACAAGATTTTAACGTGGAAAACCCTCTCCAACAAAGAGAGGTAAAAACCACGGGCGCCAGCCAGCAAAACTTCACTATATCAGGAATGTATTTACAAACGCCGTGAGTTATCTTATGATGCGATAAACCCTAGCTGGCGGCTTACAAGGAACATATATAGGCGGCGATAACGATCCATACCGCGAGGGGGCTGTCGCCCCCCCCCCCCCGCACCCCCAGGCGTCCCTGGTTCAGAAACAGTGTGGGCTAACTTCGGCCTACGCTTCGCTTTGGCCCAAGCCTCTGGCGACGGGCCTCGAGCCGCTCCGTCCGAAGTTAGCCTTTCTTCAGTGCACCAATACTTGAATTTGGATCAGAATATAACACTTGAGGTTCTGTAAATCCAGCATATGATAGATCGACATCATCCCCATATAAATTCTAGTTCCAGTCATATTCAGGCATTAAAGATCCCGGGGCAGAAAGTGTTGGTTCAGGTGAATTCAGGCCACTTTCCCTTAGAACTTCATCTGTATAACTTGGTTCTGGATAATTAGGCATCTTATACCTATCCTCAATACTATCTATTGTCCTCCTGCAATGCTTCCCTGATGCTATCTTACCTGAGTAGAAAGGAAGTAAATTGTTACTAACATCATAAGAGTCCATATATTTATAATTTATCATTATTGCGAGAACAAACCTTCATATATTTCATATAAAGCATCATAGTGGGGAAATGCTTTGTATCTCCACTTCCTCTGCTCTTTGGATAACTCATCCCATTTTTCATCTGGGGCTGTTGGTACTCGTTGGTACTCCCTTCTCGGGATCCCAACCAAACCCACTCTTCTCTAAAATAGACTTGACGATATTGTGATCCTGCTTTAGCCTTTGTTCTCTATCTTTGACGTTCTTCTGAGTAAAATCAGCTCCAGGGTGCTTAGAATTTAAGCGGTATGTCATAGCAGTCCATCCTTCCTTGGTCCACCCATTTTGGCCACGAAACTTCCCGGCATCTGCATACTCTTTCATCATATATACTAGAAAAGTTGTCTGACCTTCAGTCCAATTTGCTCTATTCTTTTTTTCTGCAATATAAGTGGCATTTAACATTAAACATCATAGAACTCAATGTATGAATATTGTCAACTCATGTATGGAGTATAAGTTAACTCAGCGCTGCAAACAAGAATATTTGACGGCTCATTACATAATTCTCTTGCAGTATACTATGGTTGTAGTTGCATTACATGCAGTTTGCGCAGGTCCGCAAGGACAATCTAATGCATCTTTAAAGGACGTGAAAGCCAACATGGATAAAACATGCCTGAAGTTAACCAAACGAAATAGATCTGCACTAGATTTAGGTTTGTTTCTCGGATGTAATCAATAAGGCAGATACACCTTAAATAAGCAATCTCACTGCTACACAAGGCAAACATGACAGATTGCAATGCACCAATCTCTCTTTTCTGCAAATCGCCGTCTCATGAAGCCACCGGCAGCCGCTGCGTGCTAGCCAAGAACTCGTCGCCCAGCCTGTGTGTTCTAAATGTTCATATATGGAGCCGCCTTCCGATTGATCAGGAGGACGCTGCATATAGAATTATAGATACGCTACCATGGCTTTCACGTGATTGTAAAAAGCCCACCAAAGCCCCAAGTCTGCTAGATTATTTTCGAATCTACCTCACATGCCAGAGACTAGCATGCTATTAGGGAACGCAGCAATGGTGCGACGACGAGGTAGAGAAGAATAGGCAAAAATAGAGTAGAACAGACCTTCTTTTTCATGTGTCGAGCATGGTTTCTCCATGCCTGAAGTAGAGGACATCACCGTGGACGCCGTAGACGAAGGCGGAGGGCGTTGCAGATCCGTTTTCCGTGGGGCACGAAGCGATCGCGATTCTCCGTTTATGAAAAAAGAGGTCGGGCCCGAAGTCTCAAATACTGCAAAAATAACTGCAGTTTTTCTAATACTTCGGTTTCCAAAACCTCCGTATTTATTGGATCCAAACGGCTTGAAGTATTCAATACTTCACTATTTTTGGATACTGCAGTATTCCCCACAATACTTCAAAAAAGCAGAGCTCCCAAACGGAGTCTCAAATACGGCAAAAATAACTGCAGTTTTTCTTTTTTTTTGAGGGGTATAAATTCATTCAAAACTCAGACAGGTTCTTACAATAGTCTTTTACACAGAGCTCAACAATTCTCGTAGGAACTGGAGGCAACCACACATTGCTGTCTCCACTAGCAGTAGCCATTTTAGCCAATTCGTGAGCAACTACATTACAGCTTCTTCTAGATTTAATGACTACGCAATCCGAACTCAGAGCACGAAGGTACTCAATATCTTTGTAAACTCCCCAGCAGCTAGACGCTACTGCCTTGGTCTTGTTGGACGCAGCAACAGCAATTACTGAATCAGACTCAATAGCTTCAGGCTTCAGGCTGTATTGCAATCCCAGCTTTAAACCCTCTCTGATCGCACATGCTTCAGCTTCCTCCACATCTGTGCATTTGCCGATGAGTAAGCTTGCTGCCATGGCGACCTGCCCCATGTGGTTGCGAGCAATGATACCCACAGCAGCTTCACCGGTACTGTGATTAAAAGCTGCGTCGACATTAATCTTCAGATTTCCCTCTCTGGGTGTTACCCAGTGGCTCTTGTATATTCTCTCCTTGTCATTACATCCTGGAGGGCAGACCTGTTCAGCATTAGCAGGAGAGTTGCAGCTATATTTGCCTGCAAAATTAGAATTGTTTGTATTAGCACATTGTAGGTCCTTGTCATATCTCAGGAGAAAGGCCACTGATCTGGCGATAGTTTCATCGCCCTTCCCATGTGTAATATCACAACGTAGGTGCCATGATCTCCACAGTAACATGAGTGTTCTGTTTCTCTGTTTCACATCACAACTACTAAGCAGGACTTGAATCCAATCTGTGCCCGTGTTGGAGAAACTTTGTTCAGGTGGGAGGTCCCAGTGTTTCCTCATTTCCCACCTTAGTGCTCTTGGTTTTGTGCACATGACAGTAGCATGACAGCTATCTTCTTCCTCTCTTCCGCAGATGTTGCATGTACTGTTCGGTTCAAGAGTCCTTCTGAATTTGTTCTTCTTAGTGGCTAGGTTATCGCAGGCTGTCCTCCAACCAAAAATCCTAACTTTACCTGGGACTTTCGCGTTCCAGATCATTTTCCAAATATCTCTGCTGTTGTCGTGATTGTTGCTTGAGCCAGCTCGCCATCTAACACCATTCTGCAGGTTGTAAGCTAACCTGTATGCACTTTTGACAGTGAAATCGCCTGACTTTTCATAGTGCCAGGCCAGAATGTCCTCGCAGGCTTGTAGTGGAAGTTTTTGTTTGAGAATCCACTCGGCATCTTCCACTCTACAAACCTTTCGAATAAGGGGCTCATTCCACTTATTTGAGTTCTGTAGTATGAGCTGATCAACACGCCTGATTCGATTGTTCATTTTTCCGGGTGAAGCTTTCAGGTTGTAGTCTCTTGCAATCCAATTGTCCCTCCAAGCATGGACACTCCTGCCATTCCCAATTCTCCATATGATCCCTTCTTTGATTAGCTCTAGCCCAAACTCGATGCCATGCCACGAAGGAGAGCCGTCTTGTCTAAACACTGTATCTAGGATATTTCCTCGAGGATAGTAAACTGATTTTAATAATCTTGCACATAGGCTGTTTGGTTGCTTGATAATTCTCCAGCATTGCCTAGCTAACATAGCCTGGTTCATCAGCTTGGAGTCCCTGAAGCCAACCCCTCCCAGATTTTTAGGGCTGGTTAGGATATCCCATGCAGCCCAATGAACCTTTCTCATATTCTCATCTTCACCCCACCAGAAATTCCGCACCATCTTCATGTAGTCTTCGTGAAAGCCCACAGGTAGCTTGAAAATACTCATAATGTGATTTGGAATGGCTTGTGCGACGGATTTGATCAGGAGGTCCTTTGCGCCCATATCCATAAAGCGTTCTGCCCAGCTGTTCATTCTCTTTGACAGGCGTTCCTTCGGTGACTGGAGTCTACCATTCCTCATCCTGCCCTCAGGGGTAGGAAATCCCAAGTATTTATCCTCAAAGGATTCTCGGGTGACTTGTAGGATCTGTTTAACTTGCTGCTGACATTGCTCCGGGCAGCTTTCGCTAAACAGAATTGAACATTTATTCGCACTCAGGAGTTGGCCAGACCCTTCCTCGAAGGTGGTTATAGCCGATTTTATAACTGCAGCTTGAGTTGGGTTTGCTTGGAAGAACAAAAGGCAGTCGTCAGCAAACATAAGATGGGTGATACTCGGCGATCCCCTATTTATTTTAAATTCCTGCAGCTCCATTGTCTCTCCGGCTCTCTTGATTACTGCCGTGAGGCTTTCAGCCACAAAGAGGAAAAGATAGGGGGATAAGGGGTCCCCCTGTCGTAAGCCTCTAGTCGGTGAGAACTCCTCTGTCAATTGGTCATTGATCTGCACCGTGTATTTGACAGATTTGACGCACGCCATAATCCATTTTATCCATTTACCATGAAAACCCCACTGCACAAGCACTCCCTCGAGGAACTTCCAGTCAACCCTATCATAGGCTTTGGACAGGTCTAACTTGTATGCACAGAAGGAATTCTCTTCTTTTTTTGATCTATGAATAGCATGGAAGCACTCAAACGCAATTAGCGCATTGTCGGAGATCAGCCGTCCTGGGATGAAGGCACTTTGGTTTTCTGATATAAGATTTTGCAAGTGTGGTCTTAGTCTGTTCACCATGCACTTTGAAATGATCTTGTAAATGACGTTGCACAACGATATCGGTCTAAACTCTTTCAGGTCCGACGCATTTTCAGTTTTTGGAATCAGAACAATCTTAGTCATGTTGAAATTATCCGGGAGAACACCATCCTTGAAAAACAATTTTATAGCTATACACACCTCCTCTTTCAAAAGGCCCCAGTTCTGTTGGAAAAACCTCGCCGGGAGGCCATCTGGGCCAGGCGCCTTCAGCGGACCGATCTGGAACAGAGCATCTCCAATCTCTTCATCGGTGAATTCTGCAGTTAAATTCTGGTTCATCTCATCCGAAACTGCCGGTTCAACCATGTCCAGTAGCAAAGCAGGGTTGACATTAGGGTCCTCTTTGTACAGATCATTAAAGAAGTTGGTTGCAATGTCCAAAAAGTCCTGTTCGTTCTCAGTCATGGATCCATTAGAGTCTGTAAGTTTGGTAATCTTGTTTTTCCTTCTTCTCCCCGTAGCTTTCCTATGGAAAAAGTTGGTGTTTTGGTCACCTTCTTTTAACCATGTCATCCTTGAACGCTGTCTCCACATAATCTCTTCCCTCAGAAGTAATTCATCCAGGCGAGTTGCTACTTCTCTTATCTCCTTCTGATTTTTGTTGTAGTTCCTTCTCTGTAGGTTTCCTAGTTTCTTCTTCAGTCGTTTTATTTCCTTGTTTACAGAGCCCACCGTTTCTCTGCTCCACTTACCCATCGCAGACATGGTGAAAGTGAGCTTTTCTTGGATTTCTTCTAGGTTTGTTGCTGGTTTATAGTGTACCCACGCATCCTCCACACAATTATCCAGGGAAGCTTCCCTCTCCCACATAGCTTCATACCTTAAAGGCAATTTTGCAGGCTTGAAATTTTCTTCCTTCAGTGTTATCACAATCGGGCAGTGATCTGACCTTGACGAGACCACGTGTTGTACTGATGCTTGCGGGTAGATAGCAGACCAGTTTGGAGAAGCAACAGCTCTATCGAGACGGACTCTGACATTCTTCCTCCCTTTCTGCTTGTTATCAAACGTCCATGGCTGCCCATGAAAGCCAATGTCATGCAGATTACAAAAGCCTAATGTATTTCTGAAATCTTCCATGAGTCTTTCACTTCTTCTTGTAGTTGACAGGTGCTCGGACTGGACCAAGCATTCATTGAAGTCACCAGAAACCATCCAAGGCTCCGATGACATGCTTTTTATTCTTCTCAACAATTTCCAAAATTCTGGACGGTCCTGGGATCGCGGTTCACCATAGATGAAGGTGTGCCTCGTTTTAATTCCATCCAGATCTGTTACAGAGGTGTCGATGTGGTGTGGGCCAAAACTGATTAGATCTACCTTTACCTGGTTGTTAACAAAGAGAGCTAATCCTCCACCTTTACCCTCAACACAGACAGGGAGACAATCGGAGTAACCAATGCGTCTGCGGACACGCTCAATAACATCTTTATTCTGCCTGGTTTCTGAAAGAAATACCAGGATAGGCCTGAATTCTCGTATCAGACGTACGAGTTCCTGAACTGTCCGAGGCTGCCCAATTCCTCGGCAGTTCCAACACAATATCTTCATTTGGTTCCCCAGGCACCCTCCTCGGCGCCCGGTTTCATGCCGTCCATGTCTGGTCCGGTCTTTGTGTTGTTGTTGTCTGCCTTCTCCTTCTCAGATTTTTCCCCTGTCACCTTTTGTGTGTTCTGCTTTCCCCACCCATCCCCACTCCTTCCTATTACAGATTGTTCCTCTCTACTCTCAGCAATGATGACTAGCTCCTCACTATCTACTCTCTCGGTGCTAATAGCAGCAATAGCCTCTAGTACATGATTATCTACTTTTCCTGTTAACTCTGCCTCTCTCAGCTCCTTCAGCACTTCTTCCCCCAAACACTCCTCCAGGCTCGGGACCTCGAGCACCACCCTTTTAGCAGTAGGCTGGTAGTCTGGTTCCTTTTCTTCTTCCCTCTGTCGCGTAGCCCCCAGGTTGATCCCCTGGGTTGTCCGCGGCTGTTGGTCCACCATTTCCCCTCTAGCCCGCCTCTTCCAGCCTTTGGTCCTCGCAGTGGGGGACGCTACTTCCTCCTCGTCTTGTGCCGCCGTGTCCTCGACTTGTTTTGACGCCACAGAAGCATCTGGGGATGCTGGTGCCATCAGCTCCCCCTTTTTTCTTCCTTCCGTTGAGGCATGGTCCTTCACCGGCATTTTGTTGACCCCTTCTGCAACACGGGCAATGATCGCCAGTTGTTGCTGCCGACCCGGGTGGGCCATAACAGGTTCGTAGTGCGTTCGCCATGGTAGGGCAGGCGAAGGTTGACGTCGAGCCTGCCCCGCCGTGTCTGGAAGGAACCAGCACCTCGGGTCATTGTAGCGTGTAGGCGGCACATTCAGCTCCCTCCCGTACTTCTTTCTCCATTGTTCCGCCGGGATGGTGCAGCTTGTGTCTTTATGCTTGATGACGCCGCAGCAGAGGCAGAAGCTTGGGAGGCGCTCGTAGAAGATGCTCACCACCACCTCTTCATTGGTCATTCCGTCCATCAACGGAGTCCACCTGAGAAGCGGGGTCTCGATCGGCATCTTCACTCTTGCTCTGATAAACTTGTCATTCAAATCACCTCGTGAGTTGTTATCAATTTTAATTAGCTCTCCTACCTTTTCACCCAATTCCCTTGCTAGCTCCTTGGATAGGAGGTAGAAAGGAATATCTTTGAATTGTGCCCAGATTGGCACTGAACTGAACTTCACTGCCTCAGGTTCTTCTCCCTCCTTTAGAGGCTCGATCAGAACAGCGTCTTCACGAAATCTCCATGGTCCTCCTCTTGTGACGTGGTTGAAGTCGCCCTCCTCGGCAAACTCCAGCACGAAGCGTGTCCCTTCAAGAGGGCACATGTCGACGTTGCCCCGCACCTTCCAGATCTTCTTCATCGTGTCGACGACTTGCCTGGTGCTAACGGTGAGCATCGACAGGAAGATGCCCACCGCTAGGAACCTAGCACGCATCGTACCTTTCGCCCTTGACATGTTGACGACGATTGCCCTCCTCTCTTCCTCTGTTCCCAGCTCTTCCATTAGCTCTTTCCCCGGCCGCCTGCGGAGAGGGGGTGCTGTCTCGACTTGCTTGGTAGGTGGTTGAAGGGCCAGCGATATGCCGCCGTTCGCCTTGCCGGCCACTCCTTGGCCAGCAGCGACGCCTTTGGTCCCATCGGACGCCATGGCACTCACAGGTGAGACTGTATTGTAGGTAACAATTCGGTGGTTGTGTGTACCTGCTGCTGAGTGGCCTTCTTTTTGATTTATAGTCCCTCCGCCATGGTCTTGAAACCACAAATTGCTCTCCTTCATAATTGGTAGGATCAATTCACATTCATACCTCTGTATTTGCTGCCCCGTTGATTCCTCCTCCTGCTGGCATCTTGAATTGAGGCATGAATTCTCGCCCGTTGGAGTACCGTGATCCCCTCCCGTTGATGAGGGCGCCTTCTCGCACGCAGATTTCTCGCCCGTTGGAGTAGTGTGATCCCCTCCCGTTGTAGGGGCCGCCTTCTCGAGCGCAGATTTTTCCCCATCACTGGAGATGGCTTTGGACTCGAACGGCGGCCTCTCCACACTCACATCCTTCTGATCCGCCTTGGGCACGCTCGCCCGAATGTGCTTTGCCTTCGTCTGTAAATCCGTTCCTCTCTCAAGGATCTGGAGGGCTCTAGATCGGGCTTGGTCAAGGCTCCTCCTGGGGTCTCTCGATCTGGCCAGAATTTCTCTCAATCTCTCTCTAAAGCTAGGTGGTAGGTAGTTGGTGGATTGGGTGTTTGCTTCTCGCTCTATCAGGATTCCATCTTCAATCGCTGGGGGTAATCCCTCCCTTCTCTCATTCTTCTCTCGTTCGCCTCCAGAGGAGAGACGAAGCGACATCTCCCCTTGAGTTGATCTCTACATTCACACAGTTTTTCTGATACTTCGGTTTCCAAAATCTCCGTATTTATTGGATCCAAACGGCTTGAAGTATTCAATACTTCACTATTTTTGGATACTGCAGTATTCCCCACAATACTTAAAAAAAGCAGAGCTCCCAAACGGGGCCTTACATTTCGAAGAATCTTCAATCTTCGCATAAAGCACGGGTTGAGAACGAAAAAAAAACGTTAACGTGGTCGGCAGGATTCGAACCTGCGCGGGCAAAGCCCACATGATTTCTAGTCATGCCCGATAACCACTCCGGCACGACCACGATGTGTCATTTGACGTGTTTGGCACTATCTGATCAGTATTTCATCTCCTGGCTTCTGCTAAAACGGCAAAGCCATTCACTGCTGCAAACATCTCCGCATCTGAGGGCATGGCGGCGGCGGCAGAGACCTCCTCCGGGCCCTCCCCCAATCCACCGCGTCCTGACCTCCACCGCCGCCAGCGCCGCCTCGTCTTCGACCGCCGCTACGGATGGATGTACGAGCACACCTACTCCTAACCCTTTCTCCGTCTCTCGCCTCGTTCTGCTCCCTTGGCCCTTCGTCTCACCCGCTCGTTTGCTTTCTTCGCCACCGCAGCTTCGACGAGTGGACGGACCCCGCTGCTTCCGCCCTCTCCGGTGGCAGGGGAATGTTAGCGCACTACGCCGGCCTTGTTTCTGAGTTCTTAGATTTGTTCCACAATGTTTCGGTTCCCCACGCGTGCTGATTCTCTGCGCACCCCATGTATATCAGGTTCTGCATACTCCCCATGGCGCAGGCGATGATGAACGCGGCTGCATCTTCGGTAAGCAACTTCAGATTGAGTTATAAGTTTGTTTAGTAGCTTGCTCAAGTTGGGCTTTGATAAGATTTACCATGTGATCACCTGATCGATTGGTTCTCGGATGGATTATGGATCTGTCTGTAATTATTTCATTGGCTTGATACTTGGTAGGTGTTTGTGACTGTCGTTATTAGTAGTTTCTTGTTTGGTGTTTACAGTCGATGTTTGATTTGGGTTTCAAGATTTCTGCCTGTGTGTGTGTGTTGCTACCAGAATATTTTGTATATCATTTGAAACTCACAATGTTAGATATAGAAAATACTATATGCACAAGGGATGAACCTATGTGCCCTCGTGAACATTCTTGTGATATGACGATCAGTCTTTCCTATTGTTTGTGACAAAAGCGGGTTGTCTAGTGACATTGCACATATACGTAAAGTAATCTAAGTATATCTTCTAGTAAAATAACTTGCTTTATATGTTATAGGTGTAGCTACCAATCCCTCAAAAAAATTGTAGTAGTCATCAGTGTAGTTTCCATACTCTTTCACTCTTCATATTGTGGTGCTGCAGCAGACACGCGGATCGTGTTTGGTACTTGGCAATTAAAGAAGGTAAAGGTTTTCTAGCGCCGGGTTGTCAGCATGGGATGATATTAGGAGATAATTAGTTGACAGAATTAGATAGGAGTAACTTATATTGTCACTATTTGAAATAAGAAGCTAATCTTTACCAGAGGACTCAATTTCAGTTTAGTTTCTTCTGAGGTTAAAAATACTGTTTGTTTTGTGAATATTTTGAAGTGCTCAAGATTACATGTTTTGTTTTCATCTTGAAGAAGTGTAACCTTGAACTCAACTATTGCCATGATTTACTTTTCACCCATGTTCGAACACCTTTTATTTGCACCCTAGTTCTATCAAAACCATATATATTAGGTCTCCATGCTGGTTCATTCATGGTTTTTTGTGTTGTGGCATGCTATTTGTCTGTTATTCAGTATATATGTGGTGAATCAGTTAACGAGCATTATGTAGTAAACAATGGGTCAATTTCTGAGCCTCTCCTCTCTATACCTCTATCTGTCTCCCTTCTCTCTGTCTTATGGACACCACCATCCAAGGCAGCTGCCAGCCAACTTCCAAAAGCTACTTACGGACTCGCTTCCACAAGCTTTACTGCTTGAGCATTCTGGAGTCATAGCTGCTGTCTTTATAGTGCAAAGGTATCGAGAGTACAGGGTGGATACTAAATGCTGTTCAAATTCATGGTGCAATAAATCGTGTTAATTATGGTCGCGGGCGGAAAGTAGACCCTTTCCATTAATCTTGTATCTCTTGGATCAATTATTTCTATGTATTACATTTTTTTAAACAGACACAATTTGTTGATGAAAAAACAAAAAGGTCATATGTTCATTTCATTGAAAGTTTCTAGCTCATCATTATACGATATATTGAAATTCCCTGTGGTGCGCTTTTGTATCAATAGAACTTATACCCATGTCTTTGACCAACTAACTGTATATGTTGTCTTGTTAATATCTGAATGACACTTTTGTGGTCGGATTAAGGTCCATGATTGTACTTTATATCATTCTTATGTAAAGTTGTAAAACATTTTTCTATGAATGTCATCACTTGTGTAGATCAATTGCACATCTTGTCATTGCTTCAGAATAATGATCAATGGTATTTTTGTCACATATGATAATCTGTATAAGACGCTGAAGCACACAGCTTTCACATGAGTAGCCAATAGTTCAATTTAATATGCCATTTCTTTAGGTTATCCGCTGCAAGGCGTTCGTGTCGGTTTTCCAAATACCCCTGTACTGAAGCTTCCCACCCATTTGTGTTCCTTCTACAGATTGACCATGCAGCAGATGCAGTTAGCGCGGCTCTTAAACGTCCTGATTGTTTCTCCCCACTAGCATATCTCCCTCACCTACAATCGCAAAGGGAGCGCCGAACTTGGTTCCACGAGCTTGAGCAATCTGGAGTCATAGCTGATGCAAAGTTAGTGCCATGTAGAACTCCTTGTGTCTTCGAAGGTATCAGCACTGATTGCAATTTGTTGGCAAAGTAGTGTAATATTCTGTAAGCTGGGTATGAAAAAAATGCACAAGTCAGTTCTTTTGATGAAACATTAGCGGCTTCCTAACAATGTCCGAAAGATATCTTACTTTTGGTAAAAATCAGAATTGTGATGGCGACTAGTATCAAGGCTTCATATTCGCCTTCAGTCACAGGTTCACATTTTCCGTTGTCCTTACTGATCATCACTCTTGTGTTGATGCACTCAAAGGATTTATGTCCTTTACCTCCACACTTGGAACATTACACTTTGCTACTTCTCGTTGAAACCTTGGATGAATTGGCGAAAGATACCGGATGCATAGAAGTTGTAAGGCGACTTTGGGGAGTCATTTGCTTCATTTGTGTTTTAACTTGGTGATGTGTTGACCGAAATGGTCTCGGAGACAAAGTAAGCTTTGGTCTTGAAGTACTTGATGTCCTCTTGTACTCGGCGCTCGGCCCTTGTGGCTTGATGAACCAATCCCACCATGGTGGTGTAAGGTAGGAACTCCACTATCTTCTTGATGCGATGGTTCAACCATTGTGGAATCTTGAAATAATTTGCTCATTGGATTTCTCAATATTTGCTCGCATCATAGTGACTTCCATTTCCTCGAAGATCTTCAACAAGTCTTCGTACCTTGCTTCAGTTGTTGGAGCTTGTTGAAGAGACCTCCTTTATGGTGTGTGGGCACAAATCTAGCATACACCTCTGCTTTCATCTCATTGTGGTAATACTCATAAGAATTAAAAACTTATGGCCAATTATTTAGCACATATGTAATCACACTAACCTTTTTCTTATGAAAAGTGAAATGTCACTGGTGTTCTTTTATTATCCATTTACAGCTTTAGTGGCCAACGTACATGCTGAGATTCTTGGGGTCAACTTGCCAAGGCTCAGAGAGACGTTTTAGCATCTTAAAATACGCTTAGCGATCCCACATGCTATATAAACAAACCCGGTGAAATCAAATATCAAATGGTACAATACCTAGTAGCATGGCTACAACAACAAAAATTCAAGATTCACACATCATCCCAAAACCCACCCTTCGATTGAGGCCAATGGTTTGAATCAGGATGAGATTTCCAGGTTTTGGAGTATGATGAGATTTCCGATAACCCAAAGGTTCCCAAATAAGTTGACCACCCCTGTGGCCCTGACAGCAAAAAATCAGGGCAAAACAGTCTAAAATTTTTCTGGTTGGCAGAATTTGCAATCCAGTATTTTATTCCCTGTTGAGACACCAATTCGATATCAACAATTGTCTCTCTAGAAGCAAGATGCTGGCCTCCCGAGGCACAACATGAGACAGAAACATTGTTGGACCTGAAGGATGACGCCCCCATATGTTATTCCAGATTTGCATTTTCCACCATTTATGATACGGATTTGTATTTTTATAGCTTACATATAAGTCGCATTAAGATACAAATATTTTAGTCAGATGTGTCTCACACCATCACACATGATAGCGAACATAATGTCCTAATTCATAAAACATCATGGTGATCGTATATATCCAACTGTAATGATTTTTATATTCTTGTGTTGGCCAATCAACATCCAGCAACCTGGTAAATAATCAAGATCTAAGATTAATGCATGTCAAAAAATAATCCAATCTGAGATGAAAAAAACCTTGCGCCACCCACATTCCAATAACTACATGTGTCGACTGATGGTTAACATAACATATAGTGCATCACACTCAATGCCACTGGTACTCACACCATTAGCTTTATGCGACTGATGGTTAACATAACATATAGTGCATCACACTCAATGCCACTGGTACTCACACCATTAGCTTTATGCAACACCGCTGTAAGTTGTCATAGTTCAGACCACTTCACTCTCAGCACTCTCCTTGAATGACCTATTCTCTTTCAGTCACTACAGGACGAGGAAGCACTCTATGAAATTCCAGAGTGGAAAAGCCAGCCTAAAATAATGGTTTGGCCTATATGATCCAGGCCATAAATGGTTCCAAAATGGCAGTCCAACTTCGATTTCCTTGCGCTTCACACTAGTCATCTACTGAATGTAGATGAATGTCTAGTGGGCCTATATCTGGGACTTCTTCAATACCTTCAGCAGGCTGAGACAGAGAGAAACTCTGTTACCGTCTTGTCAATCTCCAGAAAGTGAGAAGCATGGGTAGACGAAATTACCTGCAGGAATTCTAGGAGGCACCATACAAGGTAATTTATGACCATCACAAGGCAAAACAGTTTGCCTGCCCAAGCTCCACATGTGAGGTACCTGCACCATTACGGAAACACAACATTTGTGACTTCCTTTTATGTTCGATGTATTTGCAAAAATGCACACTTTGACTAGTTGAACAAACCATTATATGAACTACAGAAAATAAAGAGTTGGCACTTTGAGGCGAACAAGGGCAATATATTTAAAAGTGGGTTATAATCAAAAGGATACATTATTTCAATTACAGCTACTTCTATGAAATGACAGAAGATAAGTTTACAGTCCGTGTTCTGTCTTGTACTCACCGGGGAAGACGGTCTAGCAAATCTGTGTTTGAGGACTGCATTGCACGATCGTACACAATCTCGGTTCTTTTGGCCACATCATCCCAACTATAGAGTTTTTTCATCTACAGTGCACGTTAGACTTTAATCAGCACGAATGAACTTGCATGCCAATTTTCTACTAAAGGAGAAGCTGATGAAGAATGCCCATTTCTGACAGGGGTCCAATGCACACTTTGAAACTCACCCGAAGATGCATAATTTGGGGATCTATGCCAGGAAGTATGTCAATCGCTTTCCTGACAGCTCGTACCATATCTTCTGGATCTGGTTCTGCAAGTACTATCATGTCATCTGGTAGAACCTGAAAAAAAAAGAGTTATTTGTAGGGAACTGCAAATTGTCCAACTAGCTGAAGCTTGTTATCTGCAAAAGAAAAACTTCAAAATCACAACGGACATACCTCTGGAACCCCTCCGACTCTAGTGCTTACTGTCAGCAGTCCACAGCTTGCTGCTTCCAGGATGGCTATGCAAAATGCTTCTGTAAGCGAACTACAATAGTGAAGGTTAATTTTTAGTATTGATATGGTTAAGTACACTCCGCACAACTGTCATAAACAAGGTTAACTTACCCATCTCCTAGTTTTCCAATAATATTAAGATTAATTTAATTGAAAAAACAAATGAAACCAAAACGCTCTTTTCTTTATGTTTGCATTAGATCCATGTGACATAATAATTCCATGAGAAATATTCCAACAACATTAGTACGTATGATATGATATTTTAAATACATTATTTAAAGCACTAGATGTTCAAAGGATTCAACAATCTGGTACAAGAATGACCAAGTGTACAAAAGATCCACGGATCCAAAGTGGCTCAAAATATCTGTATCAGGAGAGCGCTAAGTAGTCCAAACATTCAAATACAGCAATTTTAGCTACCGTTTTAAATGGTAGTGAGCATTGCCACAGAAGCCTTGGATTTTCATAATTTAACGGACAAGTTTAGTAGAAGCAATTTTCGTTGTCGCAACAAAAAACTGAAAGTTGGAACCTAACAGACTGCTGCCACACACCACAGTATCATACAATATTCAATGGCAACGTATAGATACAGTAAGAACAGAAAAAAAAAGGCACATATAGGACAACAGTTAGATGAAAAGAGGGATAAATGGATGAAACAAACTACATTTAAACAGAAAACAATGAAAAATCAAAAAGCTACCTGTTCAGAAATATATGACCAGATATTAGCACAGATCGTACTTGAGCATGAGGTACAGCCCCTAACATCTCAACTCTGTCCTGAAGAGAAAACTTCTCCCTCATCTCTTCAAGTCGCACACGCTTTGGACCATCACCTCCAACAATAAAGCGAACCTGACAAATCCATTGATTCATTAATTGAGGGAACACAACAGACTTCACAAAATCAAAAACAATAAAGTAAGAAAGCAAGGATGCAAGATGATGTGTAAGAACAAAAACATTCTGTCAAGGTGAACTGTCAGGCAATTTATTGTACAGATCACACCAGAAAGGATTTACTTTTTTCTCTCCTTCTCTTTTCAGTTTACTTTATGTGTCTGTTGGGTTTCATATCTAGCCTACTTTCCTGGGAAAAAGGCTTTGATGTTGTTGTCGTTGTTGTTGATGTTGTATCAAACCAGAAAGGATGACAGTGATAAAAACAGTATGTTTATGTTCTACATTTAAAATTTCTTCGGACTTGGTACATATATGTAGTTCACCTTCCCTTATTTCATGCATGGCTCATGCAAAGAGTGCAATGGTTATGACGTACCTTTGGAAATAGGCGGCATACTTCTGGAATGACTTCAACAAGAAGGTCAGCACCTTTTCGATATACTAATCTACTTATCACAACAATAATGATTTCATCACAGCATAAGCGGTTGGGGGAGGGAGTAAACATTGCAGTATCCACTGCATTAGGAACCATGAAAACCTTCTCTGGAGATATCCCTGACCTCAAGACTGTGTTCTCTTTGCTTGTGTGAGACACGCATATGGCCTGATCAATATCTGCAAGAGTAAACTGCAGCACCTTATTCATGTGAATGCTTCCAACATCAGCAAAACCATAAAGCGAGTGGTCTGTGAAGACAACTTTGTACCCCATCGTTCTAGCATGCATCAACGCTTCATGGCACAGTGTTGAAAAGGCCTGATGCCCATGCACAACTGAAATCTTCTCACGGATAAGAATGGTCCTTATAATTGGAAATGTCATGAATAATGTAGGCAGTGTATTTTGCATCAGGAATGGCCTCCATGGCACATAATAAACCTTCAAGCCGCCGGTAACATATCGTACTCCAGAACGACTTCCATATGCATGTGTCATGACAACAACCTATAGTAACACACAGGATTTGTTCAGAAGTTTACACAGCTAAAATCATAATTCATAAGTTAATGCAGTTTGTACAAATGTGTTCATTAGAAGATAAGATATCGAAAGCAGTACATCCTCAAACAGAAACCTCAGCATATGTGCATGCTCCACAAATCCACTACAAATGATGCATTTATGGGTTGATCGCAAATTGAATGAGTGGGCGAACAAAACATATATCCATTAGCTTATCTTACACCCTTGAATCGCAAATGAGCAGAGCAGGAGAGTAAAAAAGTTTATTCGGGAAAAACCTTATGGCCAAGCTTAAGCAGGCATTGGGATAGATAATAGATGTGGCTTTCCACACCACCAAAGTTTGGGAAGAAAAAGTCAGACACCATCAAAATCCTGTGCCTTCTGCTTTGCCCGTCCATGCTGCGTGAAATCTGAAATAAAAGCCATGCATCATATGATGTAATATCCATTAAATAATGGAAACTAGATTCTAAATAAAACCAGTGAACTTCAAATCAAACTCATATTATCCGTTGGCACACGACGCTTAATCTCTAGCTAAATCACTATGGTAATTGAAAATAAACTTTGAACATAAAAAGAGTGTTAGATTATAATAATTTGGAAGTGCCATGCCAAATAAGGGCAAGAATAAAATGGTTTATTGCCAACAAAAGGATTTACAAGGTCAAGTGCATCAGACCATCTAGCATGCATCAAAATAATCAAGTAACATATACCTTCCATACACGCATGAATCTATCGTCGGTAAAAATACTGCTACATACATACACCAAGATATCTATAAATACATGAATTTATTATTTCACATGGGAATGACATTTAATATAAAAAAAGAGCAGAAGTCTACTCATGCCTGCCAGAACATATCTTTGTCTAGATAAATCTGTATCAGTAAGAAAAAAACCATTTAGGTTCCATTTTAATTAATGGTAGATACAATAAGCAAAAATTCTAGATTATTACGGAAGGGTATGCTATGATTGTACAATTTCTTCCCTGTCTGACCACCCGACATATACAATAAATTCAGCCCAACAGAGAAACCAATTTGTGCTATGAAAATTCATTTACTACCTACAAGGCTCCAATCCACAACAAGTATGTAAATCTGTTAACTGGCCATTAGAATTCAGACCTGAAGAATGAGCAAGCCATAGACTTGTGTTAATTTTTCAATTCATACAATCATACGCAAGCATCCTAGAACGAATTCACACTATCACTGCCAATCCATCCATGAATGTAAGGGTTACATACAGAACAAACTTCAAACAAAAGCAAGGTAAAATAACTAATAGATGCTCATCTAATAGTTTATGGTGATGCTCACTACTGTTTTAACTAATACATGCTCAGTTTTTAGTTTGTGGTCATGCTCACCACTGTTTTAATTGATAGATGCTCACAACATTACAATAGCAGCACATAAAATAACTAATATCTCTTCTCTTGGCGATCTCTTCTCTTCTTCTAACATACAATATGCTTTAGTTGTGGTGATGCTCACTACTGTTTTAGTAAGTATCTAAGTGTTAATATTTGCTTGTTTGCTGTTGATGCTCTCACTTCGAGTAGTCTATATCTCTCTGAGGGATGAAAAAGCAAGGTATTAAGTCCCAGACTAGGTTACCCAGCAATCTTCATGAGAAAGGCGAGCTCTATGATGAAGCTGAAATCCACTACGTTGGGGATGGACTATAAAGCTGATATGGATTTCATGTTCTCTATAAAAAATCATCATATGTTTGATGTTATTTGTAAAGGGCACCATTATACTTTCGTTAGTTCTAAAGCCTAAAGCTAGTTTCTCAGTTCGCACCACGGATGCAGAAAAGACTGTTCTCGGCCCTCACAACTACTGATACTAGTAGAAGTGAACTCTGTTTTTCAGGTATAACCTCATGACTCGTGTCTCATTACCAATGAATCTCGTCCAACCAAAACTCTGTTGGTACTGACTTGGCTTTCAGAACGGATATCATTCAACAGCTAAACCAACACTGAATCTACAGTACAACATGACTTCCATATGCGGGCTTCTACCACAAAAATTAGATTGAGCTAAAGTAATCGTGGTATACATGTAGAATGCAAAGTACAGTGCAGTGTGGCGTATATACTGACCTCGATGATCCGGTTCACCCTGACAGCACGGGCATGGCAGCAAGTGTTGGACGCTGCTGGGTGGAAACAAGAACGACAGCAGCGGTGCTGCCGTGCGGGGACAAGTGCTGCTGCTGGGTAGAGGTAAGGGGGGCGGCCGCGCCGCTGCTGGGTGATGGGTGGAGACCAACTACAAGGTGGTGGCGCTGCTGGGTGGGGACCAAGGGAGACGGAGGCGGCGTTGGCTAGACGGGGTTCACGGGGGGCGGGGCCGCCGCCGCGTCCGCCTGCTCCAGGAGATCGTCCTAGCTCGCCGTGAGGCCCCGATTCAGTCCGGAAACTAGGCGGCGAGGGCGGCAGCGCTGATGGGAGGAAACGAGGGCGGCGGCGGCAGTGCTGCTGGTGGAGAACGAGGGCGGCGGCGTTCCTGGAGGAGATCGCGATGGGGCGGCCGCGGATGGGGATTTTGGCCTTTTTGGGAAATCCGGAGTTGAGGTGGATGCAGGAGAGAACGAGAGATCTCTACCATGTGCCGGAAATTTTCTGTTCGAAAATTAAGCTGCCAGAACAATACCGTAAATTAAAATAAAAGTTCGCGCGAGAAATTAAAGGTCATACTTCCCCAGTTATTTCATACATACTTCATACATTTAAAAAAACACACTTTAACACACGCTAGTTAAAAAACAAATATACTCACACCTATGAACGCAGGTACGCATATTCTATCCCTATAAGCACCTCTATAATAAAGTCATCACATGCGTCTCATTCTAAACGAACACGTCACCTACCACTAAAAAAAATAGCGCCAGGAAAATCCTAGAATATACCCAAGGATCAAACCCTATCCTAACCTACTCGTCGTAGCTGAAGTAGAACATGGCGGCGGAGCAGCGCATCATTGTGGCCATATCCCAAGCCTCGAGGATGTGTTTTGTGAGTGGCCTTGTTGGTGGGGTTCGCCTCCATCTCACGTTCGCATTGGAGGAGGAGGAGGAGGAGAAGTCCGTCCGCCTCGTTTTCGCGTTTGAATAACGGAAACTCCTCCATCACTCGAGAGCCTCTCTTAATAGTATGGCTACGGATCCTATAAGCCGGTCTTTCAACTAACACCGTGATACCAGTAAGAAGGACCCCGTAAAGATCATATATTTGCCTTACCCTAGATGATGACGATCTTGATCTTTTCAAGTTGGACCATCTTTCTTGATTGTGCTTGCTCGGTGAAGTCTTACGGATTGCTCCCTATACACCACTATGGGGAAGAACCATTTAGGAATACATTCACTTGTCCATCATCACCAAATGAACGACAAGTTTTAAGCATATAATCTCTTCGAGACAGACACGGAGCTGCGCCTGGTGCTACGTGCAATAGCACCGGCCAAGCAGCTCACTCCAACAATATGTGTTAAATTTTATGGCTATAAATATAAAAATTCTAGTTAATTAGCACCACTCGGCAAGTAGTAGCACCACCCTTGGACTGATTCTAGCTTCGCCCCTGCTTCGAGATGGTTTATCTTGACTTTGACTTTCTCAACCATGATGACGACCACAACTTGTAGCCATCCTGTCGTGAGATATATGATATCTTTGTTTTTATACAAGCCCACGGAGAAAACCTAAACCGAACATAGAAAAACCACACACATAGATCATGGTTTAGTTCACAAATCGCACAATCACTTGCTTACCATATCATATGATCACTTGATTCCACTCGGTACATTATGTAAGCTTTGTGTGTTGATCACTTGGATTCACTCTTTGTGCTTTGCCTTGATCGACGTTGTATCATCTTTTTTGCAATACTCAACTCTTATATGACCATTCTTCGGATAGCTCTTGAATAACACCTTGGTCATCACTAAATGATCTTCTTTCAACCTTGAAGACAACATTTGGTCCTCAACCATTGTCAATGGACAAACCCTTCAAGTATAGCTCAATGCACACATTAGTTCATAAAGATTGTTATTAATTACCAAAACTACATAAAAGGGTTGCATGCTCTTTTAGAACCCTCCCGACATTTGCATATCTTAATCTCTCCTGCTACCAAAATTCTCAAATGTATATTTTCTCTTGTACTTTTGCATTCTATTTTTTTGCATTTTAAAGAGGGAACAAGCTACTATTGTAAAAGATAAACTGAACGGAGAATTTTAACCTACTGCATCCAACAAAAAATGAATTGTCAGGTTGCACACAGATTGAAATTCAATCGTCGTGTCTTTGTATTTAATATTTCTTTTGTTCCAACGAGTAAGGTGTATAAATTTAGTCAAAATTTTAATATTTTTAAGTTTGAGAAAATACATAGAGGAAATATAAACATCTACAATATATTTGATAAATACATTATAGGATATAGTTTATGGTCAATGTATTGATATTGATTAGGTACCCTAAATGCTTATATTCTTACCTATAATATCGGTCAAACTTAGGTACCATTGACGTTGGACTAAATTTAATAAGTTAGTATAACATGAAGAGTCAACCAGTAACTCAAACTACGTAGATTCCGTTACTCATTCAATTAAGGTGTTATCATTAAGACATGAACTCTTCCTCCCCTGTTACATGCAACCTCCGAATGGCGAAAGCCGTTTCAAAAAGAAATGGTACTCCCTTCAATTAAAAAAGATTATCAAATAATTTTTTATAACTTAGTACAAAGTTATATTAGCTCACCGACAATATTTTTCGATGTAAAAGCAACGCATCTTCCCGGTCCCAAAGCCCACCCACGAGATGCGAGTGTGGGCTGTTGGCCCGTGTAGAACTCTGTTTTCCGAGTCTGAATTCTGCTCGCGACATTCGTTGGGTAATTTCTGTTCTGATGACCACACCAGAGTGGATTATCGCACGGATCTCATTTATGAGCTTGATCGCTTGATATGATCTTACCGGGTAAAAATGTACTATCTCGGAAGAAGTCGTAGGAGTGCTGTCTGTTGATGCGTCGTTGATCGATCGACCCACTAATTCTTATGCACCCCAAACAGCAGCAGATGTCATCGTCTTCGACGCACGCCAAAGCCCAACTAGCGACCAAGTCCCGCCGCGTGTGTCTGTGCAAGTTCCAGTTCAGAGACGGCAGTGTTACTTGTCTGAATTTTTCTTGCTGTAGACAGGATCAATTCCACCGCTAGCAGCGCAGAGCAGAGCAGAGAGCAGCGGACCGTGGACGGTAAGCAAGCAAACACGCGGAAGGGACACGAATACGATCGCCACTCGCGACAAATCACCATTGCCCGGTTATGAGCGGAGATCTCTCACTGCCCGTTGCTTGCCACTGGATCCAGCCCGATGTGGCTCTGCCTGGGTTAGCAGCCAGCCAGCTGCTGCTTGCTCGATCGGCTTCCTTTTCCTCGATGTCGCTTCGTAACTTTGTCCTCTATAATAAGCACAAAGATTTTCAGCTGTTATGCGCGGGCGTTATTTGTGCTGTTGCAATTCACAAAAAAGTTGCTTCCCAATTCCCATTACTACGTTTTTTGTTTTTCACTGACGCGTCACATGTAACTGAAGAAGACAGTGATGATCAAATGTGTGTATTCAAGTTCAAGGCAGCCGTCAGCAAAGACTCTGCCTCATCTGAAGGCAGAGTGTACTTTAATACACACCGACGAGCTAGAAAAAGTAGCGATCAAACGTGTGCAGGACGAATTTACCTACTGACGTGTAACTAGAAAAGGTAATGACCAAAACGTGTGCAAAGCCCCATGTAAACCCACCTTCAGTAAAATATCACTACTGATGGAGATGTAACACTATATATACTGGAGTACGAGCTATCTGAATTTTTCAGTGTTGCTAGGTAAGATTGCGACCTCTGCGTGAGTGAGTACAATAGGAACCCACTAAAACTAATGACTGATGACTGACTCCACTGGTCGTTAACTTCCTAAGTGGGAGTATATAGAAGATAAGAAGGCAGGCGGCACACATACATGGCACCCATCCATCAGGTCACCATCCGGTGGCGCACTGCACTGCTGGTGGCGATAGAGCTTTATGGCGCCACTAATTAGCATAGCTTTGTTGACGGACGCTAACCCAAAGCTTGTAGCTGACCACTAAGTTCCAACTAACCCGTCGAATCGATCATATACAGGCTGGGAATATTGAGGTAGGAAGCACGGAAACATCAGGCTACCCCCTTGGTTGGGGGTTGCAGCAGCTAGGTGATCTCCCCCTGGCACGCGTTTCAGATGGTTCCTGATGTAAGAAACAGCAGGCAGTTTACAGTTCTTGCCCTGCAAGCACCACCAACCGGGAGGTGGAGGTGCCCTCTGCTACTTGCACACTTCTGGCCATATACTCTGGATCTTCCTCTGTTCATTGTACCAATGCAAATTTGGGAAACATTTGGGCATTCACTCACTCTTCTGTTTATTCAGTATATATTCACATAAGTCTGATGACTGTAACAGCAAGTAAACCGGCATCGATCCATCGATCACATGCTAATCTAATGAAATGAATCGTCAGGTATGAATGAAGTCAGCTGTAACTGTAGGAGAAGTAACAAGAAGAAGGGGGAAAAAGGTGTGATTTTGATCTATGGTACTGCTATACGGGATTTCGATGTTTGCTGACCCAACCGAGATTGACTAGCTGATTTCGATCGATCACATCACGGCAGCTTTACTTCTCGGCCGCCGCTTCCTCTTGCCGGCGGCGCTGCCGCCGGCGACGAGGTACCGGTGCGCCTCCACCAGCTGCTCCCTGAATCTGTCCAGGTCCAGCCGCACGTTCTGCCGGTCCAGGTACACCTTCTTGGTCACCTCCCACCCGCGCCGCGAGACGGCGGCGGGGTCGGTCAGCACGGGGTCCCCCGCGGGGTACTCCCGCGCCAGAGAGCTCTCCTCGGGCCGGATCTTGTACTCCACGTACCGCAGCCCCAGCCGGGCCGCCGGCGCGCCGTAGTACTCGTTCGCCGCCCAGTCCATGCCCAGCGGCACCACCTGGACGAACACCTTCCCGGGCCGCATGAACAGGAAGTGCGTCATGGCCGCGCCGTGCACGCCCACCATCGCGTCGCTGGAGTTCAGCTCCCGGTATATCTTGCACATCTCCGTGCTCCGCTCAGGCTGGATCACGCGCACGTCGAACCCCACCTCCGTCGCCACCGCCGTCAGCTCCGCCTCGTTCTCGATCACGCGGGAGGTCGACCGAGACACGATCGTCAGCTTGGGTCGCCTAGTCGGAATCATCAGGGCGAGCTTCGCCTTTGCGGCCTTCTCCGAGCGGCGTTGCTTGCGGGCGGCGCGGCGTTCGATGCGCTCGAGGTACTGGATGCGGGGGCGGTAGGCGTCGTCGAGGAGGCGCCGGAAGTCGCGGATGCTCCTGCCGTCGGGGGTCTGGGCCGGGTCCACGGTGAGCTCGCCGTGGATGCGGAGCCCGGCGATCACCTCCGGGAAGCAGTGGACGCGGCGATCGGCGGTGAAATCGATGGGCGGGAACGCCGAGAGGCGGGAGACCACGTCGCCGTACTTGGTCATCCACCAGTCGTGGTACTCGAGGATCACGAACACCACGCGCCGATTGAGGTGCCCCGCCGTCACGAACATCGGGAGGAGGCCGTCGTTGAACTCGTGGTACACGTTGCCCGTGAACCCACCCGTCGACAGCAGCACCGCCGGCATGTCGTGCCGCACGTCGCACCGCGCCGCGTCGCCGGGGGACACGCGCCGGAACCGCACCTCGTCGATCGTCTTCATCACGTGCGCCTCCCACTTCCGCGTGTACGGCCGTATCCTCTCCTCCTCCGCCGCCTCCGTCGCCGCCGCCGATGAGGACACGAGCTGGAACGACTTGCTCGCCGAGTGCATGCGCACGTCGCCGCGCGCGAAGCACATGTCCGCGCGAGCCGACGTGCGGTCGCAGCACAGGGTGTCGTTGCCCGTGACCCCGGAGCACGGCGCGCGCTGCTGCTGCGTGGCCGCCGCCGCCGCGGCTGCACCGCCACTGATGCGCGCGAAGGAGAAGAAGTCGCCCGGAGCCGCGAGGAGGAGCGTGACCAATCCGAAAAAGCAGATGAGGAGCAGGCCGAAGAAGCCGCTCAGGCTGAGCGTCCTGGACTTGGCTGGCTTGCCGTTCTTGCCGCCGCCGGCGCCCGCGCCGCTGCTGCCGTAGTCATGGTAGTAGTACATGATCCGGCGGCCGGCGCCCTTGGGCGGGGAGACCTTGCATGACAGCTCCTGCTGGTCCGGCTCCCCCTTGTCGAACTGTAGGACGTAGATTCTGTGTTGTTGCACCATGTTCCTGCTGGTCTGGAGAGAGAAGGGGAAGGGGAGGAGGAGAGAGAAGTCAGGTTCTTTGGGGTTTTGGATTGTGATGCAACGAGGAGGAGAGCCGGGGGAGAGCTATAAATGGCACTGCAGAAGAGAGTAGAAAATTAGCGGCGGTTAGGGGTTGAGGAGCTATGCTATGGCAACCCCAGCCCACAGCCCATGAAACATCCTTGAGGAAGCTGTGGGTCCCTTGATTGCAATAGAGCATCAATTGCAGGATATCGGCCGGTTCATACATTTCTTGGGTGACTGCAATTCATTGGTCAAATCATAAATGAAGACTTATCTATAAACATTTTTCCGCTTAAAATTAAGGCCAGCCAAATATTTAGACATCAACATTCTATCATACACCATCGCCATCCAAAATCGATATAGCCAACAAATTACGAGTCTTCCTGCCTTTCCCGCGTAAGACTATTATATGCCTCACTCACATGTATTATACATCTGGAGTGACGATAGTTGACCAAAGAAAGTGGCGTAATCTATTTCTTGTGACGGTGTTGTGAAAACGTTGTGCTGGATTTGTAAAGACTCGCATATTAGAAAAAAATAATAACCCAAAGTGACGCTTTGGTTGGATGCCGTGTTGAATCATGTACATATCTTGTGACACTAAATGTTACGCTGCACCCGTATCCAACATATAAATATGTGAATCGGGCTATTTTGACAAAATTGAATAGTAGCATCCTATCTCCATCTAGCCCGTGGTCGACTGCCACCATTTTCCCCTAAAAGCATATTACAATTAACATAGAGATCAGGGGTTGATGTAAATTTTGTGCTTGAATAGATTCATGTATAGTCCTACTCATTGGTCAAATCATTAGTAACTGCAATTCATTAGTCAAATCATAAAAGAAGACCACCTAGATGATAAACATGAAGTGACAATAGTTGACCAAATAAAGCGGTATAATTTATCTCCTGTTTTGGAGGGAAAATCAATCTCTTATGACAATGTTCTCACTTTGAACGTACTCACATACACAAGAAATCACGAGTGACGCATAGGTCTATATCTGGTGGCACTAATTACCACATTTCACCCATATCCACGAAATAACTACACGTATCTAGCTATATCCGAGAAAAATTAATACCAACCAAATAGCATCACAAATCCAATCTCACTTAAAAGGAAACACTGCTATAAGAAATCAGAAGTATATGCAAAAATATTGTGCTTGATTTGAACATATTGATATACAAGAAATCCGGAGTGACGCTAGTGACTCGATGTCGTATTGATAGGTCTATATCTCGTGATACTAAATATTGCTTTTCATCCATATCCACCATATAATTACGTGTATCGATATATATCCGTGAAAATGTAGTACCAACCAAATACTACATGTAAAAGTATTCTTACAAGTCACCTGATTTTATATGTAAAAATATATTTACAAGTGGAATGTTGTATTTCACCTGTATCCACCATATAACTACACATGAATAGCTATATCTTATAAAAAATAATATCAACCAAATAGCATACAAATCACATCTTACCGAACAAAACAGTGCTTTAAGAAATCAAAAGTACATGTAAAAATATTCTTACAAGTCACGTAACTACCTTTTTTGTGTAGGGTTATGTTGTGCATTGCACTATTGCTGTGTGTCTCTAGCCTTTTGCCATGTGAGATTGGGGATTGTTCTGAGTTGGCAGTGTGCCAGGCTGGAGGGTGGTTTGAGGTAGCATCGGGGGCCGGGGTCCATGTGGAATTATTAATTTTGAGGGGGTTCGAAGCCATCTCAGTTCGATTTGACCAAGCAACCCACCTCACCACCGGCTGCATGTTCTCAATCCCAAGCTCTCAAAAGCAACGCCGGTAGACGTCGGAAAACCTTGGGTCCTTCCAAAAATCCAAGAGAGATGCTACTGTACACAGGTAGGAGGAGGAGGAGGACAATCTCACAATCGAGTGCTAGCTCGATTCCAGATTATAGCGCAAGTTGTACTTGTACAGTAGTTGATGTAATTAAGAAGTTGGGTCCTGAGTACTAACATCGCATTTGGAATCAGTATGGTGAGCACAACGGTACGTATGCACAACTGGGGATGCTTTAAGGATGGGTTTAGTTTAGGGCCACTGGTTATGCAGTGTAATTAGTTTAGTTGGTTCTTGGATAAACATGGGAACGGAAGAAGTAGCTGGCAGATGACTTGAACTAAGACACTTCGGCTGGTGTCAAACTCTGCAAGGACTGCATCAATTGGCTAATCACAATGAAGTAGTACTATGTACCGTAGTAGATGAATAGATGCAGTGGTACGACTATGCTAACATTACCTTTCTTCAGAAATACACAAAATGTATCATCTTTTTCTTCCAAATCAGTAATTAATATTAATTTCATATGCAGGGTTTATGTCATGAAATTAATATTGTTGGATTCCTGTTTAAAATAATTTGAAAAAATATTGTAAAGGTATACAATAAAAAGCAAACTTCCAAGTCAAAAGGCTTTATTCCCTCCGATCAGAAATAAGTGTCGGCGATTTGTACTAGCTTAATACAAAGTTTGTATTAAGTCTCCAACACTTATTTTCGATCGGAGGGAGTATATTTTTTAGGAAACTGAATGTACTCCATCTGTTTATGGGGTTGGTACTTAAAAGCTACTTACAAAATAAACTTTGACGGTCAAAAAATTACAGTTGGATTGTTACTCAGATTTTTTTTAATAAATGTTGTAAACATTAAACCTGAACACTCAGATTTAATAAGCTTTACAATTTGTAGCGACCTGAATATATATTCCACCAGCTAAAAAAAGTCAAACGTGCTTACAAAAGGAAGAAGAAAAACAAGAAAGAATCATCGACCATTCTTCTATGCATGTGTCTATTTGGTGAGCTTTAGACTTGTCCGAGCGTCCTAGGAAGCACTGACGTACACCTTTCCGTGAGCTAACTTTGTGATGCAAGCTAAGATAATAATAATGTGCTCCTATGAAACTGACAAACGAAGCTGCAGTCCGTGCTTCTTTTTGTTGGATCCATCCAACTAATTAAGCTCCGCCATAGCCTCGTGAACTTTCCTAGCAAAATAAGGTTCAGTGTTAGGCTGTTAGCCACCACACATTTCGCGGTACAAGAAAGAAACTGCCGCGTCACTAGCGCCAAATATTTGGTTGATCCTATATGACAGTCCATTTTAGTTGTATTTAACTACAGAATTTTTCCAGCGAGTTCCATTTTTTTTAGTCAAGGGAAATTGTTAAACAAGATAAAACTTGACAAAAGGTAACCATTTGGGAGTATGCCGTATACATGAGGGGTCAGGTGGCTGAGATTTTGAGAAGAATCATTGCTTGGTTTATGGCCGATAGATTAGAATAACGTGGATGGCCTAATTGTGGGCTGTGCCCTCTTTGTAAGTAAGTCACGGAATCGGCCGATTATCTCTTTTTCTCTTCGCCGTTTGAGTTTGTGAACTTATTAAGGAATAGCTTGGGATCCAAAGAATTCATCCTAGGCAATGGCTGAGGTTAATATCAAAGATTGCTGGTCCATGTTGGTCGGACGGAACTACTTCTCAACGCGAGACATTGGCTTCGCCCACTTTGCTTACCATGTGGGAGCTTTGAAAATGAGAGAAATGCAAGGGTTTTTAATAATAAGCAACCCCCTCGTTTGTAATTCTTGATACGGGTGCTAAGAGGTTGGGTAGCATTACACCGGGAGAGTAGGCTTTTGTAATAGTGGACCTTTTATTTTCTTGTAAACTCATTCTTAATTAATCGAATGAGGCAAAGCTTTTGCCTCCGTTCAAAATAGAAATTGCTCCGTACTCAGGCACTAGACTGAAGTCGACCGCAACAATATGTAGGATAGTACAATGCAACACTAAATTGCTTTCATTTTAGAGCACAAAACATTTCTTGAACAACTTGAATAAGACCCAGTGCTAATATATTTCTTCAGCCTCTGGACATTATTTGGCTCCCACTATTTTCTTTTCATGTTGTTCACGCTGCCCCCTCACACCACTTAGAGGGTCTCAAGTGGGATCCCGCCTAAATCACACTTACAGTTCATTTTATTTTTAATACAAAATTTGAGGCAAAAATTTACACTATAAAATGCAAAACGAACCATAAGTGGGACTTAGGTGGGATCCCACTTGACACCTTAACCACACTCTTCCTTCAACTTCTTTTGGTCCAACTGTCCAAGATAGAACTAACAAAATTACTTTTCGTCTAGTTAGTCACTATTAACGTTACAAAACTATGACTCATCACGCATGCATCGGTTAGAAAAAAATTGATGTCGTATTTGAGTACTCCCTCTGATCCGAAATAAGTGTCGGCAATTTTGTACTAGCTTAGTACAAAGTTTGTACTAAGTCTCCGACAGTTATTTCCGATCGGAGGGAGTATAATATTTGTTTTTTTAGGTAGCGTGTGATATGTACTCAATCGTATTAGTTAGTCTTAATGGACAGTGTGAAAAGCCGAATGATCGCTTGAATTGGACTGAAAAGAAAACCATCCAACCATTCTCTTGTGATGTCATGCATGAATGAGGACTTGAAAGGTAATCGCACCATTAGTTAATCACTCTCCGGCCGGGCAGATGAATGTTGGGCAGGTAGGAGTAGCACTATGACCACTTAATTAAATTTCCCCTTGATGGCAACCAAAACCTCCAATCATCAGTTTATAATCATTATATTCCATTTATATGTGGAGAAAGTTCTTCTTTTTATATCCGGAGAAAAAAAACCTATTTTCGCGAAGACTAAGCAAATCAACCATTAGTATGTTCTCTCACGTTTTTTTTTCCTTTTGCGGGGAATATGTTCTCTCACGTTATGCTACAGCCTTTACATAGAAACCATTGGAAGTGCCCTGATAAACATGGCTATCAAAGACCAGGATTAGTTAGCTGTGATAGTAGTGTCCATAGATAGATAGGAGCGCGGTTGGTTAACTTTGTGATGCAGCTAAGATAATAATAATTCTCCTATGAAACTGACAAATGAAGCTGCATTCTGTGCTACTTTTTGTTGAACATCCAACAAATTTAGCTCCGCCATAACCTCATGAACTTTCCTAGAAAAATAAGGTTCAATGTTAACTACCACATATTTCCCGGTACAAGAAAGAAACCACCGCGTCGCTAGCGCCAAAATTTGGTTGATCCTATATGGCCATTTAGTTGTTTTAACTTGAGATTTTTTCCCCAGCAAGTTCCACATTTTTTACCCTGTGCTTAAAAGTATTTAAAAGTGTTCCGTCCATTCATATTTTTTGTTACATTAGTCACAAGCGCTTATTAAGCGGGTCCGGCCAGTCAAGGAAAAAATGTTAATAAGTCTGGGTAAAAATTGTCAAAGTTTAACAATTTTGGGGTCGGGAATAATTCATATGTGGTATACATGAGGGGTCAAGTGGCAGAGATTTGAGAGGAGTCATGGCTATGTTATGAGAATCCTCTTTATATAAACTCACGTATGTAGACTGGAGTCGAACTCAACGTGAATTCGATATATGGTGGATGGTACGATATAATGCAATACATTTCTTCAATTTTAGTGTGCAATACATTTTTTGAACAGCTGGAATAAGATCGAATGCTACTATCTTTCTTCAACCTTTGGTCGTTGATTTTTCGACACCCACTCTTTTCTTTTCAAATTGTTCGCGTTGCCCCATCACCACCCTCTTTCTCCTACTTATTTAGCCGGGTCGAAAACAGATGCAAAATTACCTTGTTGTCTAGGTAGTCATTGTCATTGTTAGAAAATTACGACTCATGCTTACATCGGTTAGTGAGCTTTTAAGACAAAAATCGATGTCGCGTCTTAGGTAGTTTTTTTTGTAGCGTGTGTTAGATACTGAATCTTATTTTCTCTAAGAAAATAGATACTCAATCGTAGTAGCTAGTCTTCAAGGACGGTGTGAAAAGCTGTATGATGGCTTGATTTGGACTGAAAAGAAAACCATCCAACCATTCAAATGTGATGTCATGAACAAGGACTTGTAAGGCAATCACACCATTAGTTGATCACTATGGGGGGCAGATGAATGCAGGGCAGGTAGCACCATGACCACTTTGATCTTCCTCTGATTCGATAGCACCCAAAGCTCCCAATCATCAGTTCATATTTAATATTCCTTTTATACCCTGAAATATGTTATTTTTTTAACCTGAAAAGAAACCTCTCTTTTTTGCGAGGACTAGACAAAAACAAACATTAATATGTTATATCACGTTTTATTTCTTTGTGCGGCCGGGGAATATGTTCTCTCGCATTATGCCTCAGCCTTTGCTTACAAACCATTGGAAGTGCCCTGATAAACATGGTTATCAATCAAAGACCAGGATCAGTTAGTTAGCTGTGACAGTAGTGTCATAGGGCCTGCCATAGATAGATAGGAGCGGTTGGTTAATGGTCACTTTGGTTCGTTGTGGTTAGGCCATCCATCCACCAAGCGCCGCAGCCACGGAAAGAGACCCGATCGATAGCTAGCTAGCTGCAGCTGGCCTGACGCGCCAACGAGGAGCTTAACGAGGAAGATCCAATCCGCGCGCGCCCGTGCATGGCGCAACCGCAGTGCGGATAAGGACTAGCCGCTCGCCGTCGCCGTGACCCGACGGCGACGGCGACGGCGACACCTATGCGCGGCGGCGGCTAGCTAGCTAGCCTGCCTTGACCCGGTTCGGTGCGGTAGCTCGCGTGTCGCTGCCTTGTTGCGTGCGCGGACCGCCGCTTTTTTTACATGGACGGTCTCGGAAAATAAATTTTAGAAGGAGTTTTTGTTCGTAGAGGGAAAAAATCAGCTAGGTGTGGCCTGTGATACAAGTATCGGTGACCTCGATCACGTCTCCGATCGAAAGCAACGATTTTTACTTTTCTTTTTGCAAGACGGTGGTACAAGCGAAATGACTGGTGACGCGGAGTCGATGATTGGACTCGTACCGGTGTCATCGTGTCGGTTTCGTTGCATAGAGATCTATCAAAAAAATTGAGGAATAAATTAGAAATGGACGCAATGTCACCATACGCGTTAACGGTATCACTGTATCAGCCAGTGGCGGATCTTTGCCGTGCACCAGAATGCAGACTTGGCTATGAAATTGTGCTTCGAAAAAGGCCAGCGCTAGCCGTCGGTCGTCTGACAAAAGCCAAAAAATCGGTTGCTCGCATTGCCGTCCGATGGCATCACGTGGGGCCGTCTGATACGAGACAGCTTTTTCCTACGGCCTCCTCACCTCACGTGAGTAGGCCCCACCCTGCAATGCATTTAATGAAAATGTGGCTTTCGGGAGACGTTGCGTGCGACCACCACGGCCAAAAATATCGCTTTCAACCAAATCCGTTTCAACAAATAATTTGACAATTTAAACAGTAGTTCCCGCTAATTCCAGTAAAAATTAACAAAAAAAACTTTACAACTTTCCCATTTAGAATGCCTTTACAACAAATTTAAATATATTTTCAACAATATTTTTTGACAAATTCAACAAATGTACCACTGATTCTTGCAAAAAGTAACAATCCAACATTAACATTTCTGTGCAAAAATTTCTTTACAACAAAATAGAAGATGTTCACAAACAACTAATTATCATCAACAATTTCAACAAAAAGAAACTGATAAATTCAACAATATATAGCACTGATTATAGAAAGAGAGTAACAAATGGAACAAGGAAATTCTCCGTGGGAAATCAATTTACAACAAATTATAGGAATATTTTCAACAATTATAACAAACAAAACCAACATTTATTTACAAATTAAAACATTAAAAAGGATCCCAGTGGAAAATAACCTTACAACAAAATACAGATATGTTTTGAACAATAATCCCAACCGAATTCAACATAAGGATTTCCCCTAGTGGAAACTTCCATTGCAAACTCACATCCGTTGAGACTTGAGAGGGGCGCGCGCACCTCGTCGTCCCTGACTTGTCCTCATCTCCGGCGAGACGGGGAGGCGGCGAGCGGTCGGAGGAAGCTTATGGCGATGGAGATGAAGGGTAGGTGGTGCGACACAATGCCGTGGTGACAGCCCACAGGCAGCCTACGGGTGGACAAGACAGCGGCGCCGTTGGACGAGGCGGCAGCGTCGGTGAACGAGGCGGCGGCGTCGGTGGGCGCAGCGAAGGCTGCGGGTGACGAGGCAGCTGCTGCGAGTGACGAGGTGGCGCGGCGGCTGCTGGTGGACGCCGCGGCGGCGCGTGGTATTGGGATGGCTGTGGCGGCGGGGTGGTACTGGTCGTCTGGTTCTCTCCAGTCTCTATCGAGAAGATAAGGAAGAGAGACGGGTCGAGAAGTTCTGGAGAAGATAAGGAAGAGAGAGAGAGAACGTGGGTCCAGTATAACGCGCCACGCTGAGCGAGGAAGGGACGTACGATCGAAAAGATCCGAGGGCGTGGAGAACAACCGATCACGCGCCCGGATCGGTGGGCTGATCCCAATCATTACCCATCGAAAAAATCCATTGCCTTGGACCTATATTTTTTTTTTGCAAATACAGATATATCTAGCATTAAAATATATCTAGATATATTCGTATTTGAGAAAGATAATATAGGTTGGGAGGGAGTAGCGAACTGTGCTCTCAAATTCTATTAAGTGCACGCTTGTGGACGCTTGTTTCTGATCTGGCCCTCTCGTCATCATCTCTTCTTCCAATTTTCCCCATCATTGGGATTTCCGGGTCGATCGTCATCGGGATCGCTGCGGCACGCTCCTTCTCGAAGCAAGAGATGGAGAAGAAAAAATGGAGCTGATCATAAGACCCGGCCCGTTGCTTGTGCGCCACTGGATAAGAAGGCTAGCTAGCCTCGCGATGCCTGGCTGGCTCTCGCCGATCGCTCGTGTTTCGCAGCTCACGCCCAGCTGCTCAGCTCCAGTCGTCTACGCTATCTCGATCGCCACTCTCCTCACGTACATACGAACGGGTCGGAGTTTTCCGCTGTATATATCTCGACGGGCGGAAATAGCCTAGCTAGAGGAATTACCACGTTCACCCACGTACGCTCCAGTATTCAGCGTCTCAGAATGTTACACATGCATACGTGCTCTGTCATTCATTACACATGCATGCATGCACTCAGAAAATTCCAAGAAAATAGTATTTTCTAGATTTCAAGTTGCTTTCAATGTATGTAAGGGGGGAATCACATTTTTGTTTAAAAATGCGCTTTTCCCTATTCATCAATACTCTTTGAAATAGAGCTTTCCTGACTCAAGGCGGCTAGCATGGATATGGCAATAAGATTGCTTGCGTCTTGACGGGAAAGACTTTAGAGGGCTTAATTAGAAATGTGAAGTCTCTCATGAAATAGCGTTGGTAGTTCCCTATCTTTTCCCCTAGTTTTCTAGGGTTCCCTATCTCCTCCCGCGGCGCTCGTGGGAGTCCAAATTTCCCTCCGAGAATCTACATCTGATCGACGTGATCTTGCCAAAGCGCGTGTGGGGTATTGTGGTGAAGGGCCTGGGTGGTCAATCTCTGGCCAAGGCAGGGTTTGCATGGCAGACCAGGCGGGGACTCCAGTGGCGGAACCATCGATTCCAGCGACGGATCATGAAAAACAAGATGGCTCCATTGGGATCGGCATGGATGGCGCAGGGGGTTCAGGTACGTCTGAGTTTGACAAGGAGTTGGAGGATCGATTTGAAGGGCTTAATTTGGTGGGAGAGGAGGAAAAAGATCTGGATTTTTCCGAAGAAATTGATGAGTTGATTGGGGAGGTCCGATGGCTAGTGATTTTCAGGGTTCATACTACAAAACCTTTCAGTCATGCGGCTATGTTTAAGCAGATGCACAATTCATGGGCATCAGCACAGGAGGTTACTTTCAAAGCAAAAAGTGAAAATTTGTTTCTTGCCCAATTTCATTGCTTGGGAGATTGGTCAAGAGTAGATGGTGGACAGTGGTTGTTCCGTGGAGCGGCTCTGGTGATGGCAGAATATGATGGCTTCACAAATGTTGAGGAGTATAAGTTGGATAAAATTCCAGTTTGGACCCGTATTCAAGGTATTCCAGAAGGTTTGATGAAGAAGAAAGAACTAGCTGAAAAGGTAGCGAAGAAGGTTGGAGAGCCACCTGTTGTGGTGATTGTCAATGAAGGGAAGATTAATCCTTCAAAATATCTACGAGCCAGGGTTCATCTTGATCTAAATAAACCTTTAGTGCAGTTTGTGCCAATAACTTTAAAAGAAAGGAAGAAGTATCATGTACAATATGAAAGATTGCCGGTTTTTCTGCAAGTTCTGTGGACTTATGGGCCACGAAGTGATGGAATGCGGTGACGGTGTACACGAAGAGGATCAGTGTCAATGGGGTGATTGGCTGAAGGTTGTCTTTGAACCAAGCATCCCTATGGAAGGAGGTAGAGAAAGAGGTAATCGATGGGGTTTTGGAGGACGTGGAAGACGTGGAAGAGGTAGAGGGCGTAATCCAGGTGATGTAAATGACTTTGAAAGCTCAGATATGGATATTGCTCCTGATGATGTGTTCGAGGGGGGCCGTGTTATCCGTAAGCGACTGATTGGGAGTGAGGGCATAATAAAGGGTTCTGAAGGTGCTTTGGCTAATGTACCACCTAATTCAGGAAGAGTGGCTGAGCAAGTAAATTTGCTTGAGTTTGGCAAGGGTGCGATGACCGGTGATGGTCTGGTATCTACACCTCAAAAGGTGCAAGCTCCAAAGCGGCAGAAGAAGTTGTTGAATGGTGTCGAAATTGATGATATGATGGGATCGGCGACCTCCAGTGAGGAGAATCGTCGGGAGCAATGAAACTCTGTGGACTGAACTGCCGCGGGCTCCGTAACCGCCGGGCAGTTCGAGCACTTCTGGATCTCCACAAGCAAATAAAACCAGATGTGTTTTTCTTGTCCGAGACACATTTGGATAAAGCTAGGGCAAAAAATTTAAGGAGAAAGTTGGGTTTTGATCTTTTGAGTATTTTTTTAGAGTGATGGCCAAAGTGGTGGTCTGTTGATGCTGTGGAAAAGAGAGACAAAGATAATCGCGCATGGGGTTACAAAAAATTATATTGATGTTGTCATTGAGGATGACATAAGCTGGAGGTTTACTGGGATTTATGGTGAACCAAATTGGAGCCAAAAGCATGTGACATGGGACGCTCTACGTAACCTTCATGGACAAATGCAAAGGCCATGGTTGGTACTAGGTGATTTCAATGAAATTCTGTTTAATTATGAGAAGGAGGGTGGTCGTCCAAGATCTCAACAAGCAATGCAGGATTTTCATGATGCTTTGAAGGACTGTGAGCTTGAAGATATGGGATATGTAGGTGATCTGTTCACATGGAGAAGGGGAAATTTGAGAGAAAGACTGGACATAGGGGTGGTCAATAATAGTTGCAATAACTATTTCCCACATGTCAGTCTCATAAATAGTGAAACATCTCAGTCTGATCATCGTCCAATTTTAGTGGACACAGAATATTTGTCCAACACTCATGCGATTCTGAATGGGCCAAAGAGATTTGAGGCTCGATGGCTCCAGGAGGATACGGTAGAAGAAATGGTGAAAGCAGCCTAGGAAAGGGCGAAGGCAAGAGGAGAGTCCCTAATGGATAAAGTGAATCATGTTCATTTGGAATTACATACGTGGGATAAGCAAATTTTGAAGGGGCCAGCTAGGAGATTGAAGGAACTTAAAAAAGATTTAGAGCAACTGAGGAGAGGTCCAATGAATGATGCAACTCTGGCGGCTCAGAAGGAAATCCAGTTACAGATTGAGATTACTCTAGAAAAGGAGGAGATGTTTTGGGTGCAACGAGCTCGAGCAAATTGGTTAAAATATGGTGACAGGAATACTAATTTTTTCCATAATTTTGCTTCAAAAAGGAAAAAAGCAAAACACTATAAAAGGGCTTGTTGATGAGAATGGAGTCAGGCATGAAGATAGAGATGCTATGTGCGGGGTTGTTTTTAATTATTTCTCAAACCTTTTTGAATCAGAAGTCATAGATCCAGATGATGGTGTTTTGGCTGATGTTCAACGGCTGGTTACAGGTGATATGAACAGAGGACTCACGGCCCCGTTCATGGCAGCGGAAGTTAAAAAAGGCTTTGTGGAGTATAGGGGATTTGAAGGCTCCTGGCCCGGATGGATTACATGCAGTTTTTTTATAAATGGTTATGGGATATGCTAGGGGATGATCTAATAAAAGAGGTTCTGAATGCAGTGAATAATATTTCTGTTCCTGATGGTTGGAATAGTACAACTATCGTGATGATTCTGAAGATTGACAATCCAGATAAGGTATCACAATTTAGGCCAATTAGTTTATGCAATGTGGTGTACAAGATTATCTCAAAAAAATTGGCGAATTGGCTAAAAGTATACCTTCCTGAGATTATTAGCGATCATCAAAGCGCTTTTGTTCCTGATAGAATGATAACGGATAATATACTTTTGGCTTATGAGTGTTAGAGATATGTCACATTATGTGACATGATTGCCAGAGATATGTCACATTATGTGACATAACTCCCTGATCCTCTAAATCGTGGAGAGTCCTTAATGTTGTGATCTCCCATTTATGATTAGGATTGTAATTCTTGTATAAATAGACATGCAATGGAAAGGCCCAAAGTGTGGTCAATTCTCTCACATGGTATCAGCCTAAACAATCCTACACAGCTTCCGCTCCTCCCTCTCTCCACCATAGCCGCCATCGGCCTCTCTCTACCCCACCCAGCCGCCGCCGCCTAACCCCTCCCTCTCCTCTCCCCTACCTCTACCCACCATGGCTACTCTTCCTATGCCACCGTCCTTCTTCCTCGACCACGCCGCGTCCTACGCCGCGTCTTCATGCGGCGCTCCGCCTGGCGCCGTCCTCTACACGACTCTTCCTCACGCCGGCCACGGTGCCGCCCCCTACGGTGCATCTTCGTACAACGCTTCTCCTGGCACCGCCGCGGCGGTTCCCCACGCCGGCTACACCGCCCCCTACGTGGGTCTTCTCCACGCCGGCAACACCGCCCGCAACGCGTCTCCTACCTACGCCGGCTACGTCGCCCCCAACGCGGCTCTTCCTCATGCCGGCCACACCGCCTTCTATGTTGCGCCGTCGGCATCGACGCAAACATGGGCTCCCTCATCCTCCATGGAGTGGGTCTTCGACAGCGGTGCCACCGCCCACCTCTCCAAGGATGCCGGTATCCTTCACCCTCTTTCTTCACACCCTGTTTATCGTCATGTTATCGTTGGAGACTGATACGTCTCCAACGGATCCATAATTTTTGATGCTCCATGCTTGTTTTTACACCATTTGCCTAATGTTTCGTTACACTTCGTGGCACTTTTATGCATTTTCCGGAACTAACCTATTAACAAGTCGCCACAGTGCCAGTTCCCTGTTTTCTGCTATTTTTGTGTTTCAAAAAAGCTACACAGGAAATATTCTCGGAATTGGACGAAATAAGTTCCTGAAGTCTTATTTTTTCCGGAAGCTTCCAGAGATCCGAAGAGGAGACGGAGTGGGGCCACGAGGGCCCCACACACCAGGGCGGCGTGGCCCAACCCCTGGCCGCGCTCCCTATGTGTGAGGTCACCTCGGTCCACTTCTGACGATGCCCCTTCGCCTATAAAGACCCCCCGACAGGAAAAACCTAAGTACCTGATCAATTTTCCAGAAACACATCGCGATCCGCCTCCGTCGTCGACCCGAGATTGGGAGGGTCCAGAAGCTCTTCCCGGCACCCTGCCGGAGAGGAGAATCACCACCGGAGGTCTTCTTCATCGCCATGCTTGCCTCCGGAGCGATGAGTGAGTAGTCTACCTTGGACTATGGGTCCATAGCAGTAGCTAGATGGTTGTCCTCTCCACCATGTGCTTCATATTTATATCTCATGAGCTGCCCTACATGATTGAGATCACCGTTATGTAATTCTACATGTTTGGTTTGTTGGGATCCGATGAATATTGGTGTTATGATTGAGTTGCTATACTGAAATATATCTTATGTTATCTCTATGTTGTTTATGATCTTGCATGCTCTCCGTTGTTAGTAGCTATCTTGGCCGAGTAGTTGCTAGTGACTTCAAGAGGGGGTATTTATGCTCGATAGTGGGTTCATGCCTCTATTTAATCTGGGGGAGTGACAGAAACCTCTAAGGTTGTAAATGTGCTGTTGCTACTAGGGAGAAAACAACATTCATATGCTCGAGGGCATATGCTTTGTTTACATTACACACTTTGCTTAATGCAATTATCTGTTGTTCGCAACTTAATACTCATGGGGTGTTCGGATGATATCCCCGCGAGTGGATTATTAGTCATAGATGCAGTTGGATGGCGGTCTATGTATTTTGTTGTAATGCACAGAGTAAATCGCATAGTGATCTTCTTGACATATCGCGTTATCTTTATTCTATCAGTTGCCCAACTGTAATTTGTTTACCCAACATGTGTTATTTATCTTATGGAGAGACACCACTAGTGAACTGTGGACCCCGGTCCTATTTCCATCATATTGCTATCACATGTTTACTTTACTCGCACTGTTTACTTTACTCGCATACTTCTACTGTTTTCCACTTGATGCGCTTATACCCTTTGTTTCAAGCAAACCGGTGAGATTGACAACCTAATCGTAAGTTGGGAACAAAGTATTTGGTTGTGTTGTGTGCAGGTTCCACGTTGCTACTAGCTAAAGACGCGCTAACTCGTTTTATCGTGAAACGGCGCCCTTGTTGGAGTGTCACTAGGATATCAAGCATCACCTTCAGTTGTTTTTCTGCTCTTCTCCTGATCGACAAACCTTGGTTTCTAATTGAGGGAAAAGACTTGCCGCTGTGCTCATCATACTTTCCGCTTTGAGTTTCCGAACTGCCTGGCCATAATCATCATCAACTACACGCCAGCCATCAAGCCCTTTTCTGGCGCCGTTGCCGGGGAAGAAGTGGAAGACCTCTGCAAGGGGAGTTTTTCGCACGCATATCCTTTACTTTGTTATTTGTTTTGCTTTACTTTATTTCTACCTGCATTGTTTTATCAAAAACCCAAAAAAATTAGAATCCTTTGTAGTTGTTTATTATGTCTAGTTCAGTTGCTACTACTATGTCGCCCGAGGATATGATTTTCACTTTTAAACAAAAAGGATGAGGAAAGTTTTAAAGAAGCTTGGTCTAGAATTTATGATTGGCATGGAAAAACTGAACCTAAAATGATCTTGAGTTTGCTTCTTAGTAGCTTTTACTTTGGACTTGCTCTCCGTTATAGATATGCTTTGGATGCTACTGCTGAAGGAGATTTCCTTCATTATGATGGAGATCAAGCCTTCAATATTAAAAAAAAGTTGATTACAATTTATAGCATGCCAACCTATTTTGATTCCTCTCTTGTGTGCATTTTTAATAGACTTGATACTCTTGAGACTCGCATTGCTAGTTTGAATACTTGCTACAATATTTTACGCCAGCATTTCGATTATGTGCCAACAAATTCTGAACCTTCGATTTGGTGTCCTACGGTAAAAATCATTATTGATGGTAAAAATTTTCATGCTCGATGTGATATTATGTCTGAATTTTGCCTTATGCCAAAGGATGTTTATGAATCTTTGAGTCTTTGGAAGCTTTCTGAGGGGGGAGAAGAAATTTCTCTTACTAACAATGCCACTATATTTCCCATTGGAATAGCTGAAGGAGTTTTTACAAAAGTCCTAGGAATAATGATATCTACTGATTATCTTGTTATTGAATGTGTAGGAAAAGGACAAATCACACTTGGAAGATCTCTACTGAAGCTCCTGGGCGCCGTTATTGATGTGGGAAAAGGCAATATAAGATTTATATCTCTACCTTGCAATAGCCATGTCTTTCCTAGAGTAAAGAACAAAGGTAAGAAAGGAAGACGTAAGGCACGCGCTGATCCTAGCACTTCATCTCTTGATGTTACTTGATTCGCAATTTTCTGCGCCTAGCTCAAAGGCGTTAAAGAAAAGCACTCTTGGGAGATAACCCAATGTTTTATTTCCAGTACTTTTTCTTTTATTTGAGTCTTGGAAGTCATTACTACTATAATGACCTCTCCTTATCCTTTTTATTTCATTGTTGTGCCAAGAGAAGCCTCTAATTTGAGTGAGGTAAAGATTTGGGGATGTTGCTTCCTGAAACTGTTTTCGGTGCTGCACCGTAAAAATTCTTAAACATTCTCTGTATATCTTTTGGACCTGAGATTTCTTGTGCATATGCCCCAGGTTATATCCAAACTTTCATTAGTTGAACACTTTTTGATTGAGCAACAGAAAACCCCTTAAAAATTCGACCTTTGTCAGCTGTTCTGTTTTGACAGATTTCTGCCAATATTTGTGTTTGCCGCTTTATCGCTTTCTTTTGAGTTCTTTTGATCACGGAACTTTTGGGGAAGTTGCTACAGTAGTATATACTTTATATGTGGTGGTTTTGGATTGAAACCTGAAGCAAAAAGAGGTTGATTATATGTTATGCTACACTAATGTTGCTAATAGATTTGTGTTTAGTTATGTATGAAGGAAGTTTTCAAGTGTAGGGATTGGAGAATGATGAGATGAGTTGAAGAATGGACAAAAGCTCAAGCTTGGGGATTCCCATGCATCACCCCAAGAAATATCCAGGAAGTACAAGGGTCAAAGCTTGGGGATGCCCCCGAGGCACCCCTTCTTCATCGGCAAAAATCAGGTCACCTTTCAAGACACTATATTTTTATTGCTTCATGCACTATGTATTTTTCTTGGAGCGTCAGTTGTTTTAGTTTTCATTATTAGTTTAGTTTTGTTTTCTGTAATAAATGGTTGGACCCCAACAAATTTCTTTTGGAGAAGTTGCCTTGCTTTTCATTTGCCAAGAACGCTCTAGTTTTCACTCTTATCAAAAATCGAGTGTTCTTCTTTTTCTGCTACTGCTTTTGGTTTTTGTTTTCGCCTTGATTTGCATTCAGATCTTCTTATATTTATTTATCAAGGTGTATTTTTGCCTCTGGACCATGTTGGTTTTCCTCAAAAGAGTTGGTGAAAGGACGAGATGTCGCCTAGAGGGGGGGGGGTGAATAGGTGTTTTAAAAACTATTACGGATTTGGCTTGTAAGAATGCGGAATTAAACTAACATTTATTTTACAAGCACAAAACCTAAATAAGCTAGGCTCAACTAAGTGCACCAACAACAACTAGAGCTAAGCAAGATAGCACAAGATATAACTCACAAGTGATAAACAAGATATAAGTACTTCAAGCACGATGGCTATCACAAGGAAATAAACTCTGGTATAGAGATAACCGAGGCACGCAGAGACGAAGATGTATCCCGATTTTCACTTACATAAAGTAAGCTAATCACCGTTGGAGAGATGCGGGTAACCACGAAGGCCCCCGAACGCCACGAAGGCTCACCTTCTTCTCCGAGCCCCCCACGAAGCTAGGGACCCCTTCTTATGGTTAGCTTTTCCTCCACTCCGGAGATGGCAAGCTCCACAACCACTTCACAACTCCCACGAAGGGGAAGCCCGGGCCTCTTCACAATCTTCCACGAAGAGGTCACCGAGGCACCAACCGCCAAGCCAACTAGGAGGTCACCCTCCAAGAGTAACAAGCTCACGGTCTCTCACTCAAACAAATCGTAATGGAGAGCTCAATACTATGCAAGGATGCAAAGCAAGAACACAAGGGGAAGTGCTAAAATCCTTGTCTCTCAAATCCCACCAAGGCAACAAATGCTATGGAGGAGTTAGAGAGGAAGAACAAGGGTGGAGGTCAACCAATGACCCCAAGATCTTGATTCAAAGGATTCCCCTCACTTTGAGGAGGAATGAATTGGTGGAGATTGTAGATCAAGATCTCCTCTACCAAATCCCTCAAAAATATGCAAGAATCGTTGGAGGGAAGAGGAAGGGAGCAAGCTCAAGAGAGTCAACAATGGAGGTGAGAGGAATGCTCAAGAACACACTAGGAACCCTAGAAAACCATTGGGGAAGAAGCCCCTTTTATATGGAAAGCCAAATATGGCCGTTGGGGTCATTTCCCACTTGTTCGGGTGATTTCCGGTCCAAAACTCGGTCCAACCGGACCTAAAACCAAAAATACAAGAAAAAAGTTCTGCAACTTTTCGGTTGATTTTCGGTTGAATTTCTGGTTGAATTTCCGGTCCAACCGAGTTTGAAACCGGCAGAAAATAGCCTCACGAAAAATGCGATAACTTTCACATCCGGACTCCGATTTTAGTAAACTTAGACTTTTTGAAAAGCTAAGCAAAATATCTATCCAATGAACCACACAAAGCCCAAGAATTATTAAGAGGTATAAAAACAAATAAGGAGAGGTGAGAACCTCCCAAAGGAAAGAACCGGTAAACCTCCAAACCCAAAAACGCAATAAGAGATGCATATGAAATCCGTTTTCAATGAACTTGGACTTGTTGGAAAGCTAACAACAAGATCAAGAACCTCACATAGAAAAACACCAATAAGCAATAAAATAGGGAGAAGCAAAGTATGCAAAGGTTTGAGTTCCCTAAGACGATGTGATCAAGTTACCCGACCGAAAGCCCCTCTTGATAGTGCGGCTATCTATCCTATAACCCGGTCTCCCAACAAACACCTTGAGACCGGTAAAAGGAAAACCTAGCAAGGACAAACCTTTGCCTTGCGCACCCCGCTTGATCTTGATGATGATGCTTCATGCTTCCATCAAGCCGGAATGCTTCACTTGATCATTGTTGCTTCGTGAAGACTTCCAATATGCTCCCCCATATACCACTATGGGATACCTTCACTAAGGCATGTTTTCACAATTCCATTATCACCAAATGGATGACAAGCTTCAAGCATATGATCTTCTCAAGATGCTTATCTTGAAACTTGCACTTCTCAACCTTGATGACAACCACCACTTGATGTCATCCTTTCATGGGCTATATGAAATCTCACTAGTGATGCATATCCATGACACAATACCTAACCCACATAGACAACACAAACACACATATGTAATGGGTTAGTTCACAAAGCATAATTGACAAACCATCCCATACCACAAGACCGATTGGTCCTATGTGGCACATTCCTTATGCTTCATGTGTTGACCAAACTAGAATCCAATCTTTGATCTTTGCCTTGGTCAACCTTGAATCTTCTCATGCTCTATCACAATATCTTGAGCCACATAAAGAATTCTTCATTTGATTGCACGCTCTAGGTATTAGTCAATCATATCTCAACTCATGAGACCATCATGACCTCAACATAGAGCCATATCTTGAATTCTTCTCATGTAACCAAACTCTCAAGATCTTGAGACACCTTGGCTTAACACATAAGCTAGAGCATGGATTACTTGAGTTCTACACAAGAACTACAACTCTATTTCTTCTTCTTGATCATATTGGATTCATCTCTTCTATTCAATGATCTTGATGCCAATACTTAAGATATATCATTATCTTCATGGCATCCAAGCTTTGAATCCAACACATAGGCTTCAAGCAATTCCTATGAACAATTCCTTCACAAAAAGCTCAATGAAAACATTAGTCCATAGGGATTGTCATTAATTACCAAAAACACACTTAGGGGCAATTTACCCTTACAATCTCCCCCATTTTGGTAATTGATGACAATCTCAACAAGAGGGTTTATATAATGAATGATAGAAACTAATATGCAACTTATCCGAGAATAAATTGCATACAAGAGGTTGTATTTGATATGGTCAAGTTACACGAAGCTACTACCGCATATCAAAATCAATTGTACTCACATAAACTACAACAAATATGGTTGATGTGAGTGCAACCAAAATATATAGAGCAAACTCCCCCACAATATATGCACGTGTAATGAACTTGAATTTCATTGCATACATTGTCAAGATAAACCTTTGATGGAGTTTACACTATATATTCAACCATGCGAAACATCTAACAAAGAAGAGATGCATGAAAGGCAAACACTTAAGCACAACCAAACTTAAGTATAAAAACCATTTCCCTTAAACCCTCTAAACTTCTCCCCCATTGGCAACGATTGCCAAAATGGAAGAAGGAATTTAGAAGGCCAATATAGTATGAGTTCCTCCCCAAGATGTGCATTTCTCATAAAAATGAGTGAAATCATATGCACTTATCAAATTAAAAATATTTGGAGGAAGTCAAACCATATTGAGGATCAAAGATTGCAAAAAGATGACATAGTGAAGGAAGCTTCAACGAATGAAGCAAGCAAGCAATCAAGAGACCCAAAGAACCAATTGGACACAAGAAGAAGTGATGATAAGAGATACTAGGTGCTTTAAATGAAATAAGGAAGCTCCCCAAGGTTCATGCATAAATTTGAATTTTTGTTGCATTTGAATACAATATGCACAAACATGGAATCCTCACTCCCTCTATATTATTTAAAACAAAACATGAGCACGAAAGAATACAAAAGGATCAATACGCTTATCAAAGTGAACTTTTGTCCAAAAAGATTCATGAGATATGAGTGCGAGAAGAAGCAATAAAGAATAAACCAGCACTCATAAATCAAGTTCTTCCCAACACCATCAAGAACAAAATGGATAAGAAAGATGGTCGGCAAAGAACGAGGATATCAAGGGAAGAAATTAACACTCTTATGCATATATATTTCTAAGTGGACAAAAAAATCATGATGAACAATCCAGAAAGGAACATGTATACACAAGAGGTTAGTTGAAATTAAGGAAGACATGATATTCAAGAGAGAGTCATAGAATATACCAAATAGCTTTGCTAGAAAGCATATATAGCTCAAGGCTCCATTTTCCATTATGGTATATTAATAAACTCCTCACGCAAAATCATCAAAGTCATCACAACTAGCAATAAGGGATCAAAAGATAGTCGGGATGCTTTGAAAGGCAACAAGCATAATAAAGAAGGGTACAACTTGCAACATTATCTATATTGCACATAAGAGAGCGTTGAGGAATTAATATGCAATAAATTGCTAAAAAGGCATATTTGGGATTGGTGAATCATAAACATGATTTTATATACTTCCCATCATATGCAATCATCTCAACTTGCTCACATATGAAATAAAGATATTTCTTTATAAGACCTTTGCAAGAACCGCAACATTTGCAAATAAATATTATCATGCCAAGAACCAACCTACAAGAGTTGGGATGCTAGAAAAGTATGCATGAATGTTATACTTGTTACCGAGATAGCAATGGTGTGATGTAGTAGATAAGAGTTCACCGATCATCCTAGCTTGGCTCCAATAATCATATGGTGATAACACATTCCTTATAAACGAGACAAGCATCCATTGCATCTCCAATGTACCTAAGACACATTCAAGTACATCTTGGTCCCCAAACTTATTGGGTCCAAAGTGGTTAGACTAACCACAATACATATGATAGACTCCATATAAAGATGAAATTTGAATTTCATGCACATCTTAGCCATTTAGGATTTGATGGAGTATAACATGTATATTGGATCAAAGAAAGCTACTAAGATACAAAATTAAGCATAAAGAGAATATGCATGCACCTATCTTTCAAGATCCAAAGAAATTACAATTTAGACAAAAACACCAAGAGTACAAGTAGGTATAAAAGGTGTGGTAAAACACATTTGTTGTCCAAATGATATCAAAGGAACAAATCAACAAATGATTTATTCAACAAAATTCAACGAATGAACCTAACAACTCATTGAGCAAGAAAGAAATATAAAAAAAAACACATGCTCAAATACTTATCTCATTCAAGCAAATAAATCATAGAAGAAGGAATGAGATAACTAACTCCCAAAATAGCAAGGTTCCAACAAATAAACCAAACCCACTACACTTTTCACAATGGCACAAGTACCAAAAGAAAAAAATGGTTGTTCTTACATCAACACACACTTGATGGGGATCAAGAGATGAGACAAAGTCAAGCAAAAAGATCCTCAAGAAGGCAATAAGACAACGGGAGTAAAAAAAATCTTGGCAAGAAATATGGGCAATAAGAGGCAAATTCCAAGGTCAAGATGATCTAGAGGAATTACCACGCATATATATACGAATACCAATTGTCAAAGACAAGAAGTTCATATTGGAATTATTTTTCCGGTGGTGTTTTGCAAAGATATTCAAGATCAACTTCACAATAAAAGGCATATGGTTAAATATTCAAATTAAGCACCATGCACAAAAAAGGATTCTTGGTAGCTCCAAAAATAGTCAAACAATCATGCAAAGGAATGATTAGAGTAACTAGAAGCAAACGGCTTCCTACTTATGATATATATATAAATATATTTGAGTGAAACCGCACCAAGAATTCTTACTCAAACCAAGATAAAAGAAATGAGCTATAAAATCTTTTAAGAGAGAGCGGAGCTTGTTTGAGCAAACATGCCACCTAGGAACAAGATAATTAACAATATCAACACTAAGTGGCAATACCTCAAAAGTTCATATTTCCTAGGATTGTGATATGCACAAGGCATATTACTCCCCCATAATGTGATATTCAATCTTTACTACAAGAGGCAAATAAAATCCAACTAGAGATAATTAATGGAGATATAGAATTTGAATTTCTCATGAGCATGGCATACCACATAGAGACTAGGTAATCTTGCAATATCAATACTAAGTGGTAATACTCATGTGCACGCATTTATAGGATTGTGAGGTGCCCATGGCAAATCACTCCCCCAAAATGGGACGTTCCATTAATCACTCAATAAGAGCCAAATAAGATATCAACAAGATGCATTAGAGGCTCAAAGCAAACACAAGTATATGATGTGCCAAACAACCAACACCTACTTGAATACACAAGTTAAGAAGGTGTAAGGAACAACATATACAAACACATACTTGGTACAAAACCAAAGCATGCAAAGGGGCAAGCAACTTACAATGTAAAGAGGTTAAGTACAAGTTACCGCAAAGAGGCACATTGGATATAAAATGATAGTGTCAATGACTTGGCTTGATGAAAATAAAATTAATGAAGGTCCCTTAATTCTTCATGAGGTAGCCAAGTCTCCAATGCCCTCCACAAACACCTATTGATCAAGTTTTAGCTTGTTGGTCCCCAACCAAGTTGGGTCCTAAGAGGTTAGTCACAATAGGCTTGGCAACCCAAATGGTCCTTTTCTTGGCACCACTTTGAGTTCCAACAAACTTGGCAAACACATTGCCATCCTTATCTTTCCTAAGAGAATAATCATCATCAACAATGATAGGATTAGATAAGGTACCTCTTAAGCATGAAGAAGCAAAGTGCCCCTTCTCACGGCAAATATAGCAACAAATGCTTCCCTTTCTCTTCTTCGTTGATTTCTTGATTTGGGAAGCTTCATCTTGTTTCTTCTTGGGAAGTGGCCTATCTTCAACTTGAGGTCGAACTTGAGCTTGACCTTGTGCCCGCTTCCCTTGTTGCTTCTCAATCAAGTGCTTCTTCTTCAATGGGCAAGATCTCACATGATGCCCTTCAATCTTGCACTTGAAGCAAACAATCTTGGCCAAATTCTTGACTTGGTCTTGGCCCTTCTTCTTCTTGTTGCTCTTGGACTTGTTCTTGTTATTGGAGTTGAATCCAAGTCCACTCTTGTCATTAGGGGATTTTTGCATACTCAAAATATTATCGAGTGTGGATTTCCCTTCATGACGCTTATCCAAGTCTTTCTCCAAACTAGTGACTTGGGCCTTGAGCTCTTTGATTTCCTCTACAAGGTTAGTAGTAATACAAGTACTAGAGGAGGTAGAAGCTTCATTGTTAGAGCAACAAGGCATAGCAAGTAATTCATCACAAGATGTAGCAATATTATGCCTAGACAAATTACTTGGACTAGCACAAGATAATATAGCATTTTGGTTCAAAGTAGTGCTAATGTCCAAATGAGGCTCACAAGATGTTTTCTTAGAGATACTTGCCTCATGAGTTAACTTTAGCCCATTATAAGAGATTAAGAGATCCCCATGAGAGCCCGAGAGCTTTTCATGGCTTTCCTCCAATTTCTTATAATTGCTTGTTAGCAACTCAAGTTGAGCCCTTAGCTCAACATTCTCCTTTAATATAGATGCTTCACAAGAAGTGGAGTTAGTAGCACAAGCATCATTAATAGATTTAGCATTTGTAAGCTCATAATATTTAATAGATTGAGATAGGCAAGAATTAGTATGCTTCTCTTCGGATAGCTCTTGCTTGAGGAGATTGAATCTCCATTTCCCCTCATTAACGAGGGAGTTCAATTCCTTAATGGTCTCCTTGTGGTCAAACAAGGTTTCCATTAAGTGTTTGACTTTGGCACGAGCATCATTATTACCACGAAGAGAGGCATACACAATTCCCATCTCATGAAAGAAAACTTCATTATCATCATCATTAACATCATCATCATCACTCTCATCATAAGGAGATGCGTCGGGATTCAAAGTAGGAGTTACCTTTGAGCCGCTTGCCATAAGGCACATGTGAACTTGGGTAGATGATGAGGGAACATCAATTAAAGCACATTCTTCATTTTCGAGTGTAGGACAAGCTCTTGCGAGATGTCCATACTCGTGGCATTCATAGCATTGCCTTCTCTTGATAGGAACCTTCTTGGTTCTTCTATTGATTTCTTCTTTAATTATGTGACCCAATTTTTCTTTAATTTCCTCTACATGGTTAGTCATACAACAACTAGAGGAAATAAAATCATTTTGAGTATGGTCACAACTAGAAACAAGCATATCATCACAAAATTTAATCAAGCAAATTTTAGGAGATATGCAAGGAACTTTAACACAAGAATGAGTAAAGAATTTCTTGCAAGAAGTGTTTAGGTCCAAACTCTCTACACCATTAGGATTTATAGAAATAGAATCATTGGTGCAAAGAACAAGACTACCAACATCACATATGATTTCTTCACTCACCATATCATTACCTTGTGACAAGTCACATGTTGGTGAGGTGGAAGAACTTGAACTATCATCACGACCAGATGTGGAAGCAACTTGGAGCTCTTCATGATGTCAAGGTGAAGAGAGCTCCTTGGGTTCACTTTCAACCTCAAGTGAAATGGACCCACCAAATGACTCTTCTAGCTTGGTCCATATCTCATGAGACGTCTTGCACTTTGAACCCATCAAGCAAACATAAACTATGGAGCTCACAGTCAATAAAATTTCATTAGATACTTGAGCTTCAAGATGTAAATTTTTCTCATCCTCAATAGAGAGATTTTGAAGATCCATCGGAGGAGAAAAACGTACATCTAGAAATCGCTCTATATTTGGACACAAAGTCCAAAGATTAGAAAGCATGCGATTTCTCCATAGCATATAATTTGTGCCATAAAATATAATTGTGTCATTGTGCACTAAATAACTAGCCGACATCTTTACTCTCAAGGCGGTGAAGCCTAAACAAGGAGAGACCTTGCTCTGATACCAATTGAAAGGACGAGATGTCGCCTAGAGGGGGGGGGGTGAATAGGCGTTTTAAAAACTATTACGGATTTGGCTTGTAAGAATGTGGAATTAAACTAACGTTTATTTTACAAGCACAAAACCTAAATAAGCTAGGCTCAACTAAGTGCACCAACAACAACTAGAGCTAAGCAAGATAGCACAAGATATAACTCACAAGTGATAAACAAGATATAAGTACTTCAAGCACGATGGCTATCACAAGGAAATAAACTCAGGTATAGAGATAACCGAGGCACGCGGAGACGAAGATGTATCCCGATGTTCACTTACATAAAGTAAGCTAATCACCGTTGGAGAGATGCGGGTAACCACGAAGGCCCCCGAACGCCACGAAGGCTCACCTTCTTCTCCGAGCCCCCCACGAAGCTAGGGACCCCTTCTTATGGTTAGCTTTTCCTCCACTCCGGAGATGGCAAGCTCCACAATCACTTCACAACTCCCACGAAGGGGAAGCCCGGGCCTCTTCACAATCTTCCACGAAGAGGTCACCGAGGCACCAACCGCCAAGCCAACTAGGAGGTCACCCTCCAAGAGTAACAAGCTCACGGTCTCTCACTCAAACAATTCGTAATGGAGAGCTCAACACTATGCAAGGATGCAAAGCAAGAACACAAGGGGAGGTGCTCAAATCCTTCTCTCTCAAATCCCACCAAGGCAACAAATGCTATGGAGGAGTTAGAGAGGAAGAACAAGGGTGGAGGTCAACCAATGACCCCAAGATCTTGATTCAAAGGATTCCCCTCACTTAGAGGAGGAATGAATTGGTGGAGATTGTAGATCAAGATCTCCTCTACCAAATCCCTCAAAAATATGCAAGAATCGTTGGAGGGAAGAGCAAGGGGGCAAGCTCAAGAGAGTCAACAATGGAGGTGAGAGGAATGCTCAAGAACACACTAGGAACACTAGAAAACCATTGGGGGAAGAAGCCCCTTTTATATGGAAAGCCAAATATGGCCGTTGGGGTCATTTCCCACTTGTTCGGGTGATTTCCGGTCCAAAACTCGGTCCAACCGGACCTAAAACCGAAAATACAAGAAAACAGTTCTGCAACTTTTCGGTTGATTTCCGGTTGAATTTCCGGTCCAACCGAGTTTGAAATCGGCAGAAAATAGCCTCACGAAAAATGCGATAACTTTCACATCCGGACTCCGATTTTAGTAAACTTGGACTTTTTGAAAAGCTAAGAAAAATATATATCCAATGAACCACACAAAGCCCAAGAATTATTAAGAGGTAAAAAACAAATAAGGAGAGGTGAGAACCTCCCAAAGGAAAGAACCGGTAAAACCTCCAAACCCAAAAACGCAATAAGAGATGCATATGAAATCCGTTTTCAATGAACTTGGACTTGTTGGAAAGCTAACAACAAGATCAAGAACCTCACATAGAAAAACACCAATAAGCAATAAAGTAGGGAGAAGCAAAGTACGCAAAGCTTTGAGCTCCCTAAGACGATGTTGAAAGAGCATGGAGCCCCCATGTGTGGTTTTGGTAATTAATGACAATCTCTGTGGACTAATGTTTGCATTGAGTTATATTTGTAGGACATGTCCATAGACAATGCTTGAACCATATGCTGGCTTCAAGGTTGTAAGAAGGATCAAATGAAGAACTTTAAGTGATGACCAATGTGTTATTCAAGGAAATATCGAAAGAATGGTCATATGAGAATTGAGCTTATTGCAACTATGTCTTGAAGAATATAATTGAGTGGACATTTGTGTTTACCTTCAAGACATCATCTTCATGAAGGAAGAAGGAAGGATACAAGGTTGATCAAGTCAAAGTGCAAAGATGGGATTCAAGTTGATCAACTCTCAAAGCATACATAATGTATCGAGTGGGATCTTGTGATCTCGGGCTAGGATATTATTAAGTGGTGATCGTCTTCATGGATGAGAAGTCAAGTTTAGGATGTGCCATCTCAAGGAGATTATATGCTTGATGCATGTATTCTATTTGGTGGTAATGGCTTTGTGAAGATATTCCTAAGAGAGTCTTTCCCATATTGATTTATGGGGGAGCAATCCACAAGACTTCATCAAGCTAGAGCAATCAAGAAAGGGATTCCATCTTGAGGTGGAAAAGATCATCTTCATCAAGCTCAAGTGGAATACACAAGGCAAAGGTTTGTTCTTGATAGGTTTTCTCTTCTACCGGTCTCGTGTGTTAGTTTGGAGACCGGGTTATAGGATTGGTAGCCGTACTATCAAGAGGGGCTCTCGAGTGAGTAACTTAACCGCATCGTTCGAAGAAAGCTCAAACCTTTGCATATTTGCCATCATCCTTCTTGGTTCTTATTTGGCTTTTATCCATGTGAGGTTTTAGAGCTTGTGGTTAATTCCATGACAAGCTCTAACTCATCAAAAAGGGATTTGCATGAAACACTCATTGTGTTTTTGGTGTTTGGAGGTTTTACCGGTTCGACTTTGAAGAGAGGTCAAACCTCTCATCATTTGGTTTTATCCTCCCTTGTTGGACTATGATGTTTCTATGCATATACTTATAGAGCTCGTTGTTGTGATTCCAACGAGCTCAAGATCATCAAAAACGGAGTCCGGATGCTCAAGTTATGGTCATTTTCGTGTTGGTGTTCCTGCCAGTTTTTGGTGGCCGGAGTCTCCGGCCCGAGACGCAAAGTCTCCGGCTCAACTCCGGCCTGGCACCTGCTTAGTCCGTCCTGAGGCCCCCGAATGACCCCGGGGCACCGGAGACTCCGGCCCAGGGGCGGAGACTCCGGCCCTGGAGTCACTTAGGGCGGAGACTCCGGTCCTCTAGGCCGGAGACTCCGGTCCTCTAGGCCGGAGACTCCGGCCCTAGTGCCCAGCAACGGCTAGTTTTCGTGGGGGACCTATAAAAGGCCCCCTTCTTCCTCCTTGGGCTGGTTGGCTTCCTATTTCTCACTCTTCTCCATTGTTGACTTTGAAGCTTTGCTCTATCTCTCAATCCCTCCAATGATTCTTGCATCTTCTTGAGGGAATTGAGTTTGAGCTGAGGCCGCTTCCCTTGTTGCTTCTCACTTAGATGCTTCTTCTTCAATGGGCAAGACCTAACATGATGCCTTCAATTTGCACTTGAAGCAAACAATCTTGAGCCGGATCCTTGACTTGCTCTTGGCCCTTCTTCTTCTTGAAGAGTTTGGACTTCTTCTTATTGTTGGAGATAAATCCAAGTCCACTCTTGTCATTGGGGGATTTTTGTGCACTCAACATCTTGTCAAGTTTGGACTTCCCTTCATGACTTTTTACCAAGTCTTTCTTCACAAAGTGACTTGGGCCTCGAGCTCTTTAATTTCCTCTACATGGTTAGTTACAACACAAGAACTAGAGGAAGTAGAAGCTATATTGTTAGAGCAACAAGGCAAGGAGAGTAATTCATCACAAGATGTAGCAATAGTATGAGTGGATGAATTACGAGGACTAGCACATGGCAATATAGCTTTTTGGGAAGTAGTGCTAGTGACCACATGAGGTTCACAAGATGTTACCTTTGTAGACATATCCTCATAAGCTAACTTTAGGCAGCATGGGAACAGAAGATCCTCATTAGAGCTAGATAGCTTTCATGATTTCTTCCAATATCCCATACTTGCTAGTTAGCAACTCAAGTTGAGCCCTTAGCTCAACATTCTCCTTCAAGATAGATGCTTCACAAGAAGTAGAGTTAGTAGCACAAGCATCATGATTAACCGAAAGAGGAGAAGGCAACTTGGAACACTCTTTTAAATAAGAAGCTTTTAGTTGCTCTGTGACTCGGTGAGTTTGGTGAGCACACTCTCAATGTCCCTAGAGCCATTTTTGAGGTCTCAACATCCTCAATAAGTTTAGCATTAACAAAAACAAGCTTATCATTTTTTAATTTTAAATCATTTACCACCACAAGAGCTCTATCATGGTTTCCCTTTACTTTAGACAATTCTAGAGCAAAGTCTCCTCAAGAGTTTCGTTGGTGGCTTGTTCTCGTAAAAGAGTCTTTTTAAAATCATTGGCAAGACTATGAAGATTCTCAATAGTTGCTTCTGCTCTTCTCATTGAGATTGAAGCTCATCAATAATTTTCTGGCTCTCAATAGCAGCAACCAAAATATCAACAAAGTTAGAGCAAGCAATTTTGTTCTTCTTACCAATAGCAAGAAAGACTATTTCTCCCTTCTTTTTTAAAGAGGCAACATAATCATCCTCTTCTTCATGATCACTAGATATAGTGGGTTCCAAGAAGGAGTTACCTTTGAATCCCTAGCCATAAGACATATGTGGGAACCGAGAGATGATGATGAGGATGAATTACTTGAAGCTCCAATCAAATTTTGTCTTGGCCAATAGAATCTCCGGTTTCCTCTAAATTGTTAGCCACACAAAGACTAGAGGAAATAGAGGCATTTTTATCATGGCCAACTAGCAGAGCAAGCATATCATCATGAGATTTATTTAAGCAACTTACACATGATATGCAAGGACTAACACAAGCATATAAGCATTTATGGTGCTAGAAGTGTTTAAGTCCAAAGATGAAGCATTGCAATGAGATAGAGATGAAGGATCATCAAAAGTAAGCATACTATCACCATTGCAAGTTTCATCACCACTCACCATATCATTACCTTGTGTCTTGCCACACTTTGGTGAAGTGGATGAAGTTCATCACGGCCGGAAGTGGAAGGAATACAATCATCCCAATAATCTTGGACAAACCATATTTTTCTTGAAGCTTTGTCCATATCTCATGAGCGCTCCGAAAAGGCGTGAAGGAGAAGGTAACTACATCGCTCAAAGCATTAATAATCACATGAGAAGCTTGAGCATTGAGATACAAGTTTTTCTTATCCTCTAAAGATAGATTTTGAGTATCCTTTGGAGGAGAAAAACCCGCATCTACAATTCGCTCCATAGATGGGTCCATGACCCGAAAATAATTAAGCATGTGAATTTTCCAAGTATCATAATTTGTGCCATCGAATATAAAAGTGTCATTGTGCACTAATCCCTAGCCGACATCTTTGCTCTCAAGGCGGTGAAGCCTAAAATGAGAGACCTAGCTCTGATACCAATTGAAAGGACACAGATGTCGCCTAGAGGGGGGGGGGAATAGGCATTAAAACTTTTACAAAGGCTTGTACAAATGCGGAAATAAACAAACGTTTAATTTGACAAGCTTACAAAACCTAATCAACTAGGCTCACCTATGTGTACCAACAGCTTATGCTAAGCAAGACAAGTAGCAAGGTGATAGCAAGATATATAACTTCAAGCACGATGGCTATCACAAATGTAAAGTGCATAAGTAGTGGAGCTCGGATAAGAGTTACGAGGCACGAAGGAGACGAAGATGTATCCCGAAGTTCACTTCCAAAGGAAGCTAGTCTCCGTTGGAGAGGTGTGGCGGCTTAATGCACTCCGAACGCCACAAAGGCCTCACCTTGAGATGTGGTAGCACAATGCTCACCAAATGCCACAAAGGCTCACCTCAAGATGCGGAGGCACGCTACGCACCGAACGCCACAAAGGCTCACCTTATTCTCCTCGTGCCCTCGCACAAAGCAAGATGCCACGATCCACTATGGGACACTTGAGGGCGGTCACCGAACCCGTACAAGCTTGGGGCAATCTCCACAACTTAATTGGAGGCTCCCAAGAATCGCCACAAAGGCACCACAAAGGTTGGGGAATCTCCACAACTTAATTGGAGGCCCCAAGTATATGCCACAAAGGCCACTAAGCCGTCTAGGGTTCCAAGAACCCAAGAGTAACAAGCTCACGAACTTTCACTTACCGAATCTCCGAGGAGAACTCAAACCGATGCACCAAATGCAATGGCAAGAGCACACAAAGTGCTCAAATCCTTCTCACTCAAATCCTACCAAAGCAACTAATGCTATGGAGAGATATGAGAGGAAGAACAAAGGAAATCAACAAATGAACTCCAAGAACTAGATCCCAATGGTTCCCCTCACTTAGAGGAGAAATTGATTGGTGGAAATATAGATCTAGATCTCCTCTCTCTT
>QXEO01001472.1:0-16407 GCA_007115705.1 Dactylis glomerata
CGTTACAGCCACTTACACCGGCTAAAGCCGGTCTTAACACCGGCTATAGCCGGCCTGAAATATCCGGCCCTGGCCAGCAATAGCCGGACAAAAAGCCGGGTTGCAACAGAGACGAAATCTGGGCAGACCGGCTAAAGCCGGCCCTCAGACCGGCTAAAGCCGGTCTGACCGGCTATTTCCGGCCCCGGGCCGGCTATTTCCGCCCCCACTGAAACAGCAGAAATACCAAAACGAAAACGGCAATAACTTGAGCATCCGGACTCCGTTTTCGATGATCTTGGGCTCGTTGGAATCACCACAACGAGCTCTACAACTTCATGTAGAGAACATCATAGTCCAACAAGGAGGATAAAACCAAATGATGAAAGGTTTGACCTCTCTCGAAGACAAACCGGTAAAACCTCCAAACACCAAAAACGCAAAGAGTTTCATGCGAAATCCGTTTTTGATGAGCTAGAGCTTGTCATGGAAATAACCACAAGCTCTAGAACCTCACATGGATAAAATCCAAATAAGAACCAAGAAAGATGATGCCAAGTATGCAAAGGTTTGAGCTCTCTCGAACGATACAATTAAGTTACTCACTCGAGAGCCCCTCTTGATAGTACGGCTACCGATCCTATAACCCGGTCTCACAACTAACACCATGAGACCGGTAAGAAAGAAACCCTAACACTATCATACCTTTGCCTTGAGCATTCCACTTGAGGTGGTTAATGACGATCTTGATCTTCTCAAGTTGGACCACCTTTCTTGATTGAGCTTGCTTGGTGAAGTCTTGCGGATTGCTCCCCATACTTACTATGGAAGAGACTCTCTTTAAGCATATCTTCACATATCCATGATCACAATATAGATGGCAAGCTTCAAGCATATGTTCTCTTCTAGTTGCTCATCTTGAACTTGCGCTTTGACTTGATCAATCCTCGAATCAATTCTTCTTTCTCCATAATGATGGTGTCTTGAGGATACACATGAGAGCTCACTCAATCTTATTCTTCAAGACACACTTGACATAAGCTCAACTCCCTTAAGACCAATCTTTGGATCACTCCTTGAATAACACCTTGGTCAACACATAATCTTCTTCTTACAACCTTGACTCCAACAAATGGTTCAAGCATTGTCTATGGACAAGTCCTACACATATAACTCAATGCAACCATTAGTCCATAGGGATTGTCATTAATTACCAAAACCACACATGGGGCTCGATATGATCTTTCAATCTCCCCCATTTTGGTAATTGATGACAATCTCTTTGAGAGGGTTTATATAATGAATTCAAAGAACCAAAATGGTTGTACTAACATCAAATACTACAAAAGTATGTGATGTTAGTAAAACCACCATATATAGAGCAAACTCCCCCACAATCTATGCACGTGTGAATGATCTTGATTTCATTGCATATATTGCCAACCAAGGTTGTTGGTGGAGTTTCCACTATATACTCAACCATGCAAAGCATGCAAGGCAAATGCTTAAGAACAAACCAAAGCATAAAAGCCAATTCCCTTTAAACCCTCGAAACTTCTCCCCCATTGGCATCCATTGCCAAAATGGGCGAAAAACTTAGAAGGCCAATATAGTGTGAGTTCCTCCAAAACGGTGTGCATATCCAAAAGAAATAAGTGAAGACACATGCACATATACAAAGACAAATATATGAAGGAAACCAAACTATATTGAGGATCAAAGATTGCAAAAAAAATAAGATAACACGATGGATAAACTTCAACAAATGAAGAGAGCAATCAAACAATCCAAAGAACAAATTGAATAGATATTATGATAAGATCGAAAAGGTGCTCTAAATAATATGAGGAAGCTCCCCAAGGTGTGTGCACAAAATATTATTTGAGTTGAAGTATAAGGTGCACACACATGGAATCATCACTCCCTCAATATTATTCAAAACAAAATGATACCAAGTGAAATTAAATACTATGCTAACCGCAAAATGGTGCTTTAAATGAAATGAGGAAGCTCCCCAAGGTACGTGCAAAAATTGGAATGTTTGCATTTGAATACAATTTGCACAACATGGAATCCTCACTCCCTCAATAACATTTAAAACGCAACCATTTGCAAGAGATCATAGAGAAGAAATTAAGCTTACACTTGCATCAAACAAATGGTTGAGCAACAAGCAAGGGACAATATATTAAAAGGCTCAACCAAAGGAATGTGTGATAGGAATGACAAAGAATATTATAAGACTAACACAAGGATAGCATAGAGCATCCACATAGTCTTCAATGAATGATATTGCTTAGCATTCCATCCCAACACATAAGGTTCAAATAAGATATCAAATAATGAGATATCATCTCTCATGTGTATAAGTTTCTAAGTAGACAATATCACAAAGATAATTATCACAAAGAAACATGTACACACAAATAATATACTAAGAATAGAACATGATATCCAAAATGAAGTCATGCAATATACCAATGAGATTTTTGCTTTTAAAGCATGGCCAAAGGCTAATTTATCTTATTGTATATTGACGAACTTCAACCACCAACATGTCAAAGACATCACAAATATCAACAAGGGAAAAGATAGTTGGGATGCTTTGAAAAACAACAAGTATCACAAAGAGGATACCAAAGAAGATAAATTTGCAATTTCATCAATATTGCACATGTGAGCTTATTGAGGAATTGATATGCAAAAAGATTGCTAAGTTGACATATATGGGATAGGAGAATCATGAGCATGATTTTTATATCCCAATAATATGTCCTCATCTCAACTTGCTCACATTTGCAATAAAGAGGTTTCATTAGAATCCTTGCAAGAAGCACACATTTGCAAATAAAGATTTTCCATGCCATAAAACAACCTACACAAGGTTGGATACTAGAAAGTATGCATAAAGAAGATACTTGTTACCGAGATATAATGGTAGGATGTAGTAGATAGGAGTTCTTCAATAATCCTAGCTTGCCTCAAATTATCATTTAGTCACCACTTCATCCTTATTATTGAGACAAGCACCAATATATCTCCATGTACCTAAAACAAAGTTCAAGTACAAGATGGTCCCCAAACTCATTGGGTCCAAAGTAGTTAGAAACTACAACATATAGGACAAACTCCACATAAATATGTGCATATAATATGAAATTGAATTTCATGCACATCTTAGCCGATTTAGGATTTGATGGAGCTTCTCCTATATATTTGATCAAAGAAAGAAAAGCATGCCATAAAGTATACATTTAGTAAATATGCATGCACAAGACTTTCTAGAGCCAAAGAGATACAATTTGGACAAAACACCAAGAAGGACAAGCGAGCACACAAAATTGTGAAGCGACAAAAGGTTGTCCAAATTATATCAAAGAATCAAATCAACACAAGATTGACTCCAAAGTTCAACTAGTGAACCAAGCAAAAGCCAATGAGCAAAAGCATAACTAAAACACACATGCTCAAAGACATATCTCATTTTAAGAGTAAGAAATAAATAATAAGGAATGAGATCACCAACTCCCACAAGAGCAAGGTTCAAGGTTCAAACAAACAAACCAAACTCTCCACACTTTTTATGATGGCACACTAAGTACCAAAAAGAAAAGATTTGTCTTCCAACAAAACCAAAAATACCAAATGAAATAAGCACAAAGAGTGTGTTATAACAAATATAGGAGAGCTCCCCCAAGATTAGTGCATATTTATGATTTTGCATTTGAATACAAAATGCACACAAGTGGGATCATCACATCTACCTACATAGAAATAACACAAACAAGTTCAACGAAATCAAATGGAATAACAAAAGTCATGGAAGACAATGGGAGCTAAAACAAATACATTTTTGGCTAGAGATAAGGCAATTAAAAGCAATAGCCAATGTAAAGATGATCAATATACATGCCACATGATATAGTACCAATTGTCCAAGAACAAGAGGTATTTGGATTTATTTCCCGGTGGTAGTTTACATATAAATCCAAGATCATCTTCACAACAAAGAAGCATATGGAAAGGATAAGAATTAAAACCATGCTAAAGAAGATATTCTTGATAGACTCAAATAGTTAAACAATCATGCAAGCAATGATTAGGATAACTTGAAGCAAATGGTTTTACAACTTTGATGTAGCATTCCACATTTTAGGAAAACCCTATCAAGAAAGTATCTCACAAACAAGATCCAAAACAAGAGCAATAAAACAATTTGGCAAATTGGAACTTGTTTGAGAAAACATGCCACATAGAAGCAAGATAATTTACAATATCAACACTATGTGACACAACCTCAAATATACACATTATATTGGTTTGTAGTATGCACAAAGCATATTACTCCCCCATAATGTGATAAAACATTTATTTTCACATGAGATAAATAAAATCCAACAAGATGATTAATGGACATTATAGAATTTGAATTTCTCATGAGAATGACATACCACATAGAAACTAGATAATCTTTAAATATCAACACTAAGTGGTATTCCTCATGTACACACATTTTTAGGATTGTGAAGTGCAAAGCATATCACTCCCCCAAAATGGGATGGTCCAATAATCTCTCACAAGAGCCAAGTAAGATAAAACGAGATGCAAAAGGCTCAACAAGAACAACCGTACATGGTGTGCAAACCAACATGCACATACTTGATTACTCAAAATGAAGCAAGTAGGAAGCACAACATATACAAACACATGCAAGATACAAAACCCAACACATGTAAAGGGGCGAGTAACTTTCAATGTAGATAAGTTGAATACATGTTACCGCAAGGAGGAACATTGGATATATGATAGACACAAGATAATCCATTGATTGACTTGACTTGAGAAAATATAATTGATGAAGATCCCTTAATTCTTCATGATATGGCCAAGTCTCCAATGCCCTCCAACAACACCTATTGTTCAAGTAATGGCTTGTTGGTCCCCAACCAAGTTGGGTCCTAAGAAGTTAGAAACAATAGGTTTGGCAACCCAAATGGTTCTTTTCTTGACACCACTTTGAGCACCAACAAATTTGGCAAACACATTGCCAACCTTATCCTTGCAAAGTGAATAACATCTTCAATTATGATAGGGTTGGATGAGTTACCACTAGTGCATGAAGAAGATAGGTGACCCTTCTCATGGCATATGTAGCAAGTTCTTTTCTTCACCTTCTTCTCACTTGATTTCTCCACAAGGGGAGCATTAGCTTGATTCTTGGGAAGTGACCTTTCTTCAACTTGAGGTTGAGCAGGGCTTGAACTTGAGGCCGCTTCCCTTGTTGCTTCTCACTAAGTGCCTTTTTCTTCAAAGGGCAAGATCTAACATGGTGCCCTTCAATTTTGCACTTGAAGCAAACAATCTTGGCCAAATTCTTGACTTGTTCTTGGCCCTTCTCTTCTTGTATTTTGGACTTCTTCTTGTAGTTAGAGATAAATCCAAGTCCACTCTTGTCATTGGGGGATTTTTGCACACTCAAGATCTTATTGAGTGTGGACTTCCCTTCATGACGTTTTTCCAAGTCTTTCTTCAACGAAGTAACTTGGGCCTTGAGCTCTTTGATTTCCTCTACATGGTTAGTGACAACACAAGTACTAGTGGAAGTAGAGGCTACATTGTTAGAGCAACAAGGCAAGGAGGTAATTCATCACATAGATGTAGCAATAGTATGAGTGGATGAATTACTAGTACTAGCACATGGCAATATTGCATTTTGGGAAATAGTGCTAGTGCCCACATGAGGCTCACAAGATGTTACCTTTGTAGATATAGCCTCATGAGCTAACTTTAGGCGAGCATGGGACACTAGAAGATCCTCATTAGAGCTAGATAGCTTTTCATGAATTTCTTCCAATTTCCCATACTTGCTAGTTAGCAATTCAAGTTGAGCCCTTAGCTCAACATTCTCCTTCAAAATAGATGCTTCACAAGAAGTAGAGTTAGTAGCACATGCATCATTATCATGAATAGGAGAAGACAACTTGGCAAGAGCGAGGTCACGTTCTTTAGTGAGTTTAGAAATAACTTCATTACATGACTCCTCAATGGATTCAAGCTTCTCCTCAAGAGAAACCCGAAGCTCTTGCTCTTCCTCTAGAGCATATTTTAAATCATGGATATCATTGGCATACTCACGCTCAAGAGAAAACATTTATCAATTTGTTCTTCCTTCATCTCAATGAGTTTCGTGCTCTCAATAGCACAACTCATGATTTCAAAGAAGTTGGGCAAAATTTTTATGGTTATGCAAAGCATCAAAGACCACCTTACCCTTCTTGTTTAAATACTCAATATAGTCTTCTTCATTTTCCTCATCCTCACCATTGTCCTCAACATCATTATGATTTGAAGACCTAGCCATAAGGCATATGTTGGAACCGTGAGAAGAAGAAGATGAAGAAATACTTGAAGCTCCATTCAAGACCTTGTCTTGGCCCAAAGACTCTTCGGTTTCCTCTATATGGTTAGCATCACAAATACTAGAGGAAATAGAAGCATTTGTATCATGGCAACAAGACAAAGCAAGCATATCATCATGAGATTTATTCAAGAAATTTACACATGATATGCAAGGACTATCAACACAAGCATGTAAAACATTTATGGGGCTACAAGTGTTTAAGTCCAAAGATGAAGCATTGCAATGAGATAGAGATGAAGGATCATCAAAAGTAAGCATACTATCACCATTGCAAGTTTCATCACCACTCACCATATCATTACCTTGTGTCTTGCCACACTTTGGTGAAGTGGATGAAAGTTCATTGCGGCCGGAAGTGGAAGGAATACAATCATCCCCAATAATCTTGGACACACCATATTTTTCTTGAAGCTTTGTCCATATCTCATGAGCGCTCCGAAAAGGCGTGATGGAGAAGGTAACTACATCGCTCAAAGCATTAACAATCACATGAGTAGCTTGAGCATTGAGATACAAGTTTTTCTCATCCTCTAAAGATAGATTTTGAGTATCCTTTGGAGGAGAAAAACCCGCATCTACAATTCGCTCCATAGATGGGTCCATGACCCGAAAATAATTAAGCATGTGAATTTTCCAAGTATCATAATTTGTGCCATCAAATATAAAGTGTTATTGTGCACTAATCCCCTAGCCGACATCTTTGCTCTCAAGGCGGTGAAGCCTAAAATGAGAGACCGGGCTCTGATACCAATTGAAAGGACACAGATGTCGCCTAGGGGGGGGGTGAATAGGCGATATCAAATTTTACGAATGGCTTGAACAAAAGCGGAATTAAACTAGCGTTTATTTTGTCAAGCACACAAGACCTAAATAAACTAGGCTCACCTATGTGCACCAACAACTTATGCTAAGCAATACAAGTAACAAGGTGATAGCAAGATATATGACTTCAAGCACGAAGGCTATCACAATGTAAAGTGCATAAGTAAAGAGCTCGGGTATAGGAATAACCGAGGCACGCGGAGACGATGATGTATTCCCGAGTTCCTCCCTTGAAAGGGAGTACGTCTCGTTGGAGGGGTGTGGTATCGCCACAAAGGCCTAACCAACGCCACAAAGGCCTCACCCTATTCTCCGGTGTGAGCTTGCGCCACAAAGGCCTAGCTCACTCTTCCACTAAGGGGTTCCTCAAGGCGGAACCGGGCCTTTACACAAATCTTGGGGCACACATCCACAACTTAATTGGAGGCTCCCAAGGATAGCCACCAAGGCACCACAAAGCCACAAAGCCGTCTAGGGTTCCAAGAACCCAAGAGTAATAAGCTCACAAACTTTCACTTACTCGAATCTCCGGGGAGAACTCAAACCGATGCAACTATGCAATGGCAAGAGCACACAAGTGCTCAAATCCTTCTCACTCAAATCTACCAAAGCAACTAATGCTATGGAGAGATATGAGAGGAAGAACAAAGGAAATCCACAAAGAACTCCAAGATCTAAATCCACAAGAGGTTCCCCTCACTAAGAGGAGATTTTGATTGGTGGAAAGATAGATCTAGATCTCCTCTCTCTTTTCCCTCAAAAAGATGCAAGAATCATGGGAGGAATGGAGGAGGAAGGGCAAGCTTGCAAAGTCAACAATGGAGGAGAGAGAGCCCAAAACGTGCACCCAAGGAGGAAGAAGGGGTATTTATACCCCCTACGAAAATCTGACCGTTACAGCCACTTACACCGGCTAAAGCCGGTCTTAACACCGGCTATAGCCGGCCTGAAATATCCGGCCCTGGCCAGCAATAGCCGGACAAAAAGCCGGGTTGCAACAGAGACGAAATCTGGGCAGACCGGCTAAAGCCGGCCCTCAGACCGGCTAAAGCCGGTCTGACCGGCTATTTCCGGCCCCGGGCCGGCTATTTCCGCCCCCACTGAAACAGCAGAAATACCAAAACGAAAACGGCAATAACTTGAGCATCCGGACTCCGTTTTCGATGATCTTGGGCTCGTTGGAATCACCACAACGAGCTCTACAACTTCATCCAGAGAAACATCATAGTCCAACCAAGGAGGATAAAACCAAATGATGAAAGGTTTGACCTCTCTTCGAAGACAAACCGGTAAAACCTCCAAACACCAAAAACGCAAGAAGAGTTTCATGCGAAATCCGTTTTTGATGAGCTAGAGCTTGTCATGGAAATAACCACAAGCTCTAGAACCTCACATGGATAAAATCCAAATAAGAACCAAGAAAGATGATGCCAAGTATGCAAAGGTTTGAGCTCTCTGAACGATACAATTAAGTTACTCACTCGAGAGCCCCTCTTGATAGTACGGCTACCGATCCTATAACCCGGTCTCACAACTAACACCATGAGACCGGTAAGAAAGAAACCCTAACACTATCATACCTTTGCCTTGAGCATTCCACTTGAGGTGGATAATGACGATCTTGATCTTCTCAAGTTGGACCACCTTTCTTGATTGAGCTTGCTTGGTGAAGTCTTGCGGATTGCTCCCCCATACTTACTATGGAAGAGACTCTCTTTAAGCATATCTTCACATATCCATGATCACAATATAGATGGCAAGCTTCAAGCATATGTTCTCTTCTAGTTGCTCATCTTGAACTTGCGCTTTGACTTGATCAATCCTCGAATCAATTCTTCTTTCTCCATAATGATGGTGTCTTGAGGATACACATGAGAGCTCACTCAATCTTATTCTTCAAGACACACTTGACATAAGCTCAACTCCCTTAAGACCAATCTTTGGATCACTCCTTGAATAACACCTTGGTCAACACATAATCTTCTTCTTACAACCTTGACTCCAACAAATGGTTCAAGCATTGTCTATGGACAAGTCCTACACATATAACTCAATGCAACCATTAGTCCATAGGGATTGTCATTAATTACCAAAACCACACATGGGGCTCGATATGATCTTTCATGCAGCCGCAACTGGTCGAGCCACCGTTCTCCTGCAAAGGCTTACCCTGCATTATGTTTTACAACTATTAGAAATAACTACCCGTACATTTTTTCAATTTCATATTAAAATGTTTCTGCCACGATTCATGATTTTCCCAATAGACAACAAGAATTATGGGCTCAATTAATCACTGAAATGCAGCTAGCGAAGTACTTTCCTGACGATCATTCTATTTCTGCACCCGAAAAATGTTGATGGTTTAATCATGTAATGGACACCCCGGTGATAATTTAGCTCTAATTATGTCTTAGGAACGGTCTGCCTAGTGTACACACTGTCTTATTTTTTACAAAATTCGCATGCCAATTACAAGGTATATATGAACAAATTTCAACACATGATCCAGACGTGTTCATATTTTCCTTATACAGAGCCAATAAAAATTAACAAACCTGTTACGAGCTCGCACATGAATGACTACATCTACATTAAGGGTGCTTAAAAATATAGGCTGGTTGTAATTACCTCCTAGTCCCACCAAGTGCGTGGGTGACAGGCCACGACTTCGATTCGACCTCTGCTTCTTCACTAAGCGAGTCTGAATCTTTTGGGACTCCTCTACGATTGCAACCAACAGCGGTAGACTGACTGGATGAGAGCCCGGCCGGACCATCGTGATTCTTGCAGAGCAAGAGGCCGACGCAGACGCCAGCGGTGACGGCAACTTGCTGTTCACGTCCCACCACCTCTGTGTTTCAGCAGAAGACTTTGCCTTCATAGCAATCAGCTGGCTCTCTTGAATCCTGTCTTGCTGCAAAACCAACCCAATGCACTCCCGCGACACTATCCTAAGAAAGTCAATCAAATAACCCATTGATATCCTGAGCTTCTTTGGCAAAAATCAAAGCAGCGAGCAATACAGATTACAGTACCTGGTATCCACTTACTTGAAGAACTCCAGCCATTGTTGAGTTTGTCCATCTTCTCCGCTATCCGCTTCTTACTCTGCTGCTGTCGCCACCTAGGAGCTAGCAAATCTTGATGGCGCTCTCCAGTCTCGATAGCGTTAACATGTGCCAAGCCTATCATGAGTCATCTCTGCCAGCACATGTACAAGCACACCATATGCCCCTTACTATACGTCGGCCCACCACGTGTAGATCACATTTAACTCAACGACGGATGGGCTCGATAACGAGCTACTATAGGAAGTCACTTTCACTGTTCTTTCTTCCGTCTTTTTCCATCGGCTTGCACTGTTCCTTCTATAGGAATTAACTTTCATGTGCAAGCATTATCACTGCTAACTGCATTGAATTTGTAATCCAATCATCTCTTCTGTAATGCCATGAAGAAAGAATAAAAAATGTTAAAATGGTATTAAGTTGAGCAACAGTTGGACAATGTCGAGAAAAAATGCAAATTGTGCATACCATGCTCACAGGTGCTATAAATGTTCCCAAAACTGTAAGCAAGGATACCAATAAAGACAACTTAAAAAGGGAAACATAGATGAGCAAGCAGCCAGCAGACCTGCAATCATTAATCTAAGTTCTTTAAAGAGCACCATTGTCCTATGATAGGTTGGGCCATACAAAAATAATTAATTAGCTCCATATAGTGCAAAGAACCAGATGATTATCTTCACTTCTATTGAAAAACTAAATACTGAAAAAATACAATATTTCACTTCTTAGCATCAACACATTGCAGATACAATTGTAAAGGTTTATGCACTCAAAAAAATAACATCACGTCAAGTAGTGAATATTGTGGTAGGAGGTATTACCATAATCATAATGGTATCAACAGAGGGAAAAACTATACAATTAAAATGATGGCCGGTAAACGAATACATATTATTTGGTTCCGGTTCTTACACAGAAAAAAGACACTATACAATTATATTTTTTATTGAATTGCATTTCATTGCTCTCATGGTAATAATAGTGAATATATGTTTGACAAATCAATATAGTCTGCTTCAATACAAATTATGTCACCAAAAGTAAAACTTATCTAAACAAGCAATGCATCTCCTAGTTTATGAAATGACAAAAGAACATAGAAAAGTTGCTTTGGGTCACTTTGTCATGCAAACAGTAAAGATCAATTTTAGCGTAGGCTAGAATGAGCAACAAAAATTGTGAAGGACCGGATACCATGGGCATTGGATAAAACCTGGAGGCAGTGGACAAGCATGTATGGGTGTCATCAATGAGCTGGATGCTGTGGCAGCTGTGCCCTTGGTGTGCCACTGCGGAATACATGGCGGAGGTGGTGTCGCTGTCCTACCTGAGCAGTTAAGAGGTGATGTTTGAGTCAAGAAAGGGTGAGTTCTAGGGGCATTTTATTTCAGTTAGTACAATCAGATTTTCAGTATGAAGCCATACTCGAGCTCATATACAAGTGGACAAACCTGATGCCGACAGGCTCTGTTTCTCTTGCCGAAGTATCCCCGTGTGTGGCCAGGCTTGATGCCTCATAACTGGTCGTGGTTGTACATGGCCCTAGATAAATACGTGCAAATTATATTATTGGACATCAACTACACCAGCAACCGCAGGGCTTCTTATGGGGGTAAAGGACTCGCCAAGATAGCATGGCAAGTGATTGGGGGAGGTAATTCACAATCTCCAAGATCAGTGCAACAAACAAGTGGAAATCAACCTACATGCAACAAAGTTAATATAAGTAAAGTTAGGTAAACCAGCAGTAGTAAGTATAATGTGAGGAATGTACTCTTGTTTAGCAAAGTGCACACCGTAAAATTTGAAAAGAAGCCTCACATACAATTGTGAATGGTGCAGAAGCTTTTTTTGTTCTTCACCTGACCTTGTTTTTGTATTGTACCCTTAACTATACTATTTCTTCAAGCAAAGATGTAACTGGTTCTTTGCTCTAACTGGACACTGGAAAGCCAACAGTATGTCAAATCAACGCTCATGGGGTAATCTAATTCCACATTTGCTAACCATGTGCCAACAATAGCATTTGTTAGTTCTTAAGGACTAAGATAGCATAGCTTTCTTTTTAATACATAAGACTTGTACTATGATATCTATATTAAAAGGAAAAGGAAAGAAAATTGGCATTCTGAAGTATAATCGAATAACATGGTATCTCAGTTCTCAACTATTAAACTAAGGGTCTTGTATAGTCAAAGAAGTGCTCTCTTCATTTTGACATATGGTCTCGTAATGGTTGTATCAGTTCCCAAATTGTAAAAAAATCCATGTTAAAAAAAACTCTTGCCCAACTTAATACAGGACTATGATTTTTTGTTAATGCTCAGATTATCCTATTCTCACCTTGAGGCCATCGTGAATTCTTACCATTCTACTTCAAGTTGGCCAAATCGGAGTGATTCACTTTATGATAGAAATAAGAAAGAGAATAGTTGTTCAAGGTGTGTTAATATATTATTGGCCACTATCAAATGTTCCACCATAAGATTAGGACATGAATTTTCATACCAGTGTCTTCCGATATCTCTATGAAGAGGAGATCACATTAATTTGGAAATTAACACCACGATGGAAGGATACTTCGCAGACCTAGAAAAAACCATTTGTTAGAACCATTGTTGAGGCAGAGTATCCTTCTTTGGCCTGCCGGACAAATATCCACAAGAGAAAATAATATCTCCTTGCATATTTCACCACCGTGAAACGACGCAAACTTCTCCAAGATGTTGTAGGGCAAAACTGAATAATGGCCATAATATCTCCCTGTCAAAGATTGCAATTAGCTTGAGAATAATTAAACAAGAGTAGGCAAAACTGACCGTGTCTAAAATAATGGCCATAATGGTCCAAAAGGGACAAAACAACAATTATTGTTTCTACAACAACAACAGAAAACTTTAAACCTTAGCTTGTTTTTTTTACTCGAGACAAAAATAGCCTCCTGGCTCCTCACATGAAGTAGCTTGCCCCGATTGAACCATTAACTCATCGAGAACATTTTTCCATAATTGAATAAATAAAGAGGAAACAGAACAGAACTTTGTTAGTGAATCAAACTCCCAGATGAGGCAGCACAATTTATTCTATGACAGTATTTGTAATCTAAAGTATTAGCTGAAATTTGATTTACCATATTTCCATGTACGATTCCTTGCCAATATTGTTTCAATCTCTAGAGACGCGGGAGAGCCAAGTTCTCCATCAAAGAACAAGTCTGAAGTAAAAGAAGATTGAAGAAAAGAGAAATCACTAATGAGGAAAAAATATCACTTCATTGTGTACTTGCAATAATTCGCTATTAGCATCTTAGGTGTTGATCTTGAATAAAGTTACATAACCTTAGGTGTTGATTTAGCAGGGAAATATATACTAACCTTGCAAAAAATATATGTTAATCGTTCTTTTCCTTTATTTGTTAGTTGAATGGATAAACGCTAACCCGATCTAAATCTGTTGAGTTAATATCTTTTCTCATTTCTTGTATCAGTAGAGGAAGTGGTTGCACGTATCAGCACACTATAAAACTAAGAAGATATAACACCACCTGTCCTCAATCCTTAACTTGTCGTTCTGCTGTACAGTGTCTGTAGCCTCTCCAGCCAAAAGAAAATCCATGACAGTGACGATACCTAAGATCTCATAGTTGGCATGTCCTAATTGAGTGGCATGCCAGTGCGTGCTAATACAAATCGAGGAATATTCGATGAGATCTGATCTAGAACAGATAAGGAAGGAAACCGTACCAGATCAGATGCGGAAGATGCGACGACGGCGGCCTGAAGGTATCGGTAGATCTGCTCTCCCTTTGCTAGGTGCTGTCCGGCACGCACCTCTCGTGCATCTTGGCGATGATGGCGGCCTTGGTGAGCGGGCGGCACCGGGTCGTGGAGGACGGGGCCGTCGTCCTGCCATCAACCGATCTGAGCCACATGAACTCACTGCGAGGAAAGAAGCACGGGGTGGGGGAGATCCGGGATGATGAGGGACATAGAGAAAATAATAAAATAAAATAAAGCATGAGTAAAATTTGAGTACTAGTTTCTACACACTTCTACTAACTCTAGGTAATATGGTCCTTTAGTCACATGTGTGTAGTTTCCAGAGTGTTCTACTATACAGTTGTATCTAGATATTTGTATTTCTTTCCTAGTTCTGAGTAGTATTCTCTAGAGCCTTCTAGTTTTTTTTTTTTGCGGGTACTCTAGAGCCTTCTAGATGATATGAGTAGAGCTAAGTATTAAAAGGCTTATGTAGCCTACAAATAGAGGTCCCCACCTCTAACTATGCAACCAGACTATGTACCCACTACCTATCAATAAGAACTTTGTGTTTTGTCTAAGATCTTGGATTAGATCTTGTGTTGAGAGCTTTGGACTAAGCTCTTGACAGCCCCCGCCCCCCTAGAGCGATATCTGCACACGCCCCTAGAGCGATATCTAGAGCAGCACGTTGAGGAGGTTCCCTCAACATTTGTGCTGTCCCGCATTGTAGCAAGCAAGTGGAGTGTTTCCTCCCACAACTTTGTGCTGCATTAGGTGGTATCAGAGCCTTGTTGATCCATTCCAACTCTTGGTGTTCTCTTTGAGAGGAAGCTGTACCAAACAATGGAAGAATTGGAAAAGAGAATGGATGCTACAGAACAACAAATCCAGCACTACGTGAGGATCTTAATCGGAGATTTGATCAACTGGTTGGGATGATAAGAAAGGGTGTTTCCTCCTGCTACCAATGAAGATCGTCAAAGGAGGAAGATGATCGACGACGAAAGAATGGAGGTCGTCTTGAGCAAAACACATCATCCCCATGTTGTTCAGCGTACTTCAAGGAGGCCAATGTATGTTGAAGCTTCTGAAGGTGACGGATATGATGAGGGCCTTGAAGAACCTGATCTCTATCACATCCTAGAGTACCCAGTGCTACATATGGGAGAGATACATACAAGGTGAAGGCTGAGATTCCTACTTTCAATGGAAATGTTGATATTGAAGGGTGCCTTGATTGGTTGTATGAGGTAGAGACTTTCTTTGAGGTCATGAATATTCCGGAAGACCGTAAAGTCCTTGGTCGCATACAAGCTGAAAGGAGGAGCCGGTGCATGGGAATCTGGAATCGTTTCAAGAAGACCGCAGACTTAAGAGGAAAACCTCGTGTGAGATCTTGGCGGCAGATACGAATCTTTTGCAAGGGAGATTTCTGCCTGCAGATTATGATAAATCCTATTTTAACCCCAGTTTTAGATTGTGTCCAAGAAGATAGACTATTTCAGAATACACCGAAGAAGGAGTTTTTTAAGGCTACAAGTGAGGTGCAAACCTTGCTGAAACTGAAGATCAACAGTTGCAAGGTATGTCAATGGTCTCTATGACGTTATCCGGATCGTTTGATGATGCAGCAAATTTGGTCCATTGATCAAGCACAAGCTCTAGCCTTAAGGCTGAGAGGTGGTGAGGACAAGAAGGGCAAGTAAGCATCCATATCCTCATACAGAAGGTTCATCCGGCAATTACTCCCATAGAGTTGAAGAAAAAGTCGTTCAACCTAAAGGAAAACAACTGTCCCAAAGCAAACCGGAGTAAAGAGTAGGGCAGAGCCAGTATAAAATGCTACAAATGTGGTGAGGATGGCCATGTATCTAGCAACTGGCCATCAGAAAAATTGTCAACACAACTATCCATGATGGTGAAGATGACAAAGAATATGAATCTGAAGAAATAGAAGCACAAGATGTTTGTGAAGAAGAGGGCGAAGAGGGTGGTATGCATGATCAGCGTCTCTTGTGCTCAACACCACAGGCCGACAACACCACAACGAAAGAAGATATTTGAGGGCAAATGCACATTGAATGGCAAGGTATGCAAACTAATGATTGATAGTTGCAGTTGTGAGAATCTTATCTCTCAGAATTTGGTGAACCATTTAAAGCTTTGAGACACATGATCATCCAAATCCACACTATGGATGGATCAGAAAGGGTTAAATATAAGGATCACCAAACAATGCAACCTACCATCTCTTTGGGCAAATACTATCGCTCAAATGTGCTATGTGATGTTGTTGATATGGATGCTAACCATGTTCTCCTTGGAAGACCTGGCAATTTGATGTGGATAC